>BSBN01001937.1:347500-685778 GCA_027924645.1 Cunninghamia lanceolata | reverse complement strand
GAGTTTGTAATGATTTCGTAGTGTGTTTTAGGAGTTGTTTGTGCTGTTGTTTGCATTTGTTGTTGTGTGGGCTTTGGTTTATTCTATGTGCTACTATAATACATTATCTACAACATCAGTCTATAGCCATATCAGTTCTGGGTGTGAATCTAAGAGTTTGGAGGCTTTGTAGTGAGTTGTTTTATGTACACTTCAGCATTTTGCTTAATGGGTTGTGGCTGAAATTACTAATTTGTTGTGATAGTTTGCTGCTGGGTAAATATTATGTATTAGACCTGCACATATGTGTTTTCATTAGAAAATAATAATAAAATTGGTTTGGAGTTGTGTTACAATATTTTGGATGGTTTATTGTGCAAACTAGTCACTAGTTTCTAAATGTTGTGATGCATAGTTGTGTTGTTAATGCAAAGTCACTTTCAGATTTTGTGGGGTTTTAATAAAAATCAGATTGGGGACATTTCATACTCCTAAACCCAAGTAACCATAAATTAGGCACTAAATTAGGTGCTAAATTAGGTGCTAAATTAGGCGCTAAATAAGGTGCTACATCAGGCGCTAAATCAAGCGCTAAATCAGTCGCTAAATCAGGCGCTACATGAGGCCCTAAATTGGGTGCTAAATTAGGTGCTAATTTGTACCTAATTTAGCACCTACTTGTTCTGATTGACTCAAAAAATGCCAAAAATAGCGTCATCCTGATAAATAGCACCGACTTTTTAAAAAATTGGAGAAAAATACATTAAAACAGTGGGTGGAAGCAAAAAAATAGACAAAAAAGGGAGCTAATCACAGGGATTTGTTGTAGTGGTAGTGGATGTAAGGGATATAGAGGATATCATGAAAATAAAGGTCTCATGAAATAGGTTTGTGAGATGTATCATAGAGTCATCAATGGTATCCTTGTTAGAATGTTCAACCTTCGCTACTTCGTCAAGAAAATACTCGATGTCCAAGGACTTTGGTACCTCCTTTTCGTACCCTAATCCATGTTTATTATGTTTCCTTGTCACAATGATGGGTTTTATGTTTCCTTGTCCATGCAATCCAAGGCCACCTTGACCTTTGTAACCCATGTTCTTAACAATGTAAAGACCTCTGGTATATTGCTCAACTGGTAGTGTAACTGGATCTTGGGGTTCCTTATATAGCCAGGATGAGATATCTTCAATGGATTTGTCTTCTAGAAGTCCCCAATGAATGAATGCGGTTGGGTTAGCCTTTATGACAACTTTTGAGCTTGTGTTTGCTAGGGTGGTTTTCCATAAGATCTAGGTGATTGTGGCAAGTTCCCCACATAACAAGATTTCTGTAGGTCATACTCACCAAACCCTTTGTCTTTGTACTAGACCTTGATCTTGAGAATAGGTTTATCAAATGGGGCTTTGGACACTGGTGGTATGTAGATGGTATGGCTTGCATGGTATGTATACATGGGCGACCTAGAATGATATTGTAGGGGAGATCAAGGTCCAATAACTGACAATGAGTTTTGATAATTGTAGGACCAACTTGGATGGGTATATGGATGACACCTTCAGATTCTCTTTCTACATCATCATATGCTTTAATGGTTATACTTTTTTTGAATCAATAAGATCCTCAGAGTACCCCAACTATTTTAACAATTTTATAGATTAGATGTTTAAGTTAGCACCACCATCTATAAGGACCTATTTGATTTTGTGTCGATGGACATAGACTTTGATGTGTAATGTGTCATTATGGTAAGGGTTATGTGATGGTAGGTCTTTTTTAGGGAAGATCAGGTGGTGAGATGAAGCAATTTGACCTATCATAACTTGAAACTGGTTAACATCTATGTTATTTGGAACGGGTGACTCTTTCAAGGCTTTTTCAAGAATAGCTTTATGTACAGGTGACGCTTTAAGAAGGTCCAAAATGGATATATGTATCGAGGTTTTGCCTAGATGATCAAGAATATTGTACTTAGAGGTTGGATTTGCATTGAGTGCTGCCCCACAGAGGGTGACACGGCCACGATGGGTTGTTACTGCATAATTAGGTGTTTTCCCCTTAATGGTAAGGGTAGATACATGGTGATGACTCTCTATTATATGCCCTATAATGGAATCATAGGAGTTAGACGCATGGTTGACACTTTTCCCTTTATCAGAGTTATTTCCCTAATTATGAGGAGGGAATGGATGCTTGTAGATATTGAGGTCATTGTTAGAGGTTTGTTTTGGAGGTTCATCCACATTTATGTCACCTCAATCTATAAGTTTTTGGATGAGATTCCTGAGTTTCATACATCCGAGGGTTTTATGTCCTTTTACCCTATGGAATTCACATTATTCATTGTCCTTATACCATGAGGGTTTGAATTGAGGTTCATCATATTGAAATGCTTCAGGTAGTGTGATGAGACCTATTTGAATCAATTTTCATAGGATAACTTCAATGGGTTCTCCCAAAGGAGTAAATTTATGCCTTTGGGTTGAATCTTGTCATGGTTGTTCTCGAGGAGTTGAAAGGGTATTTTTGACTGGTTGTATATTGACAGGTGTTTGGATATTTTGAATGTGTTTGGCATCGATCATTGACAACATTTTTATTCTTAGACCAAAATGGAGTTTGTCATTGGATTGTTGAGGATTGTCTTTGGTTTCTTTGAAAATTTTGACTAGACCTTTAGCAATAAGGTCATTTTTTATGTTTGTTCCATTAGATATGATTTCCTCAAAAGAATTTGCACATTGGATTTGTAGATGAAAACCTATCTCTTGGTTTAGGTTTTGGATGAAGGTATTGACCAATTATTTTCAAGAATAGGCCAAGGGAACTTGCTAGCCATATTCCTCCAACATTGTAGGTGAAAGTTTTTCCATTGCATTGCTTGTTACATAAATCAGTCATGGAAACTTCATGTTCTATGTTGTATTAAGAGAAATGAGTTATGAATTTCTCAGCTAACTCATTGAAGGTTTTGATACCTCATTGTAAGTGATAAAACCATTCTATAGCTTGTCCTCTGAGACTATAGGGAAAGAGGCACATAAGATATGTATCATTGTGGGCTACCTCAAGACAAATGACGTAGAATTCCCTAAGATGTTCTTTTGGATCTCCTTTGCCTTTGTATTTATCAAATTTAGGCATTTCAAAATTATGAGGAAAGGGGATCATAGGGATAGATCTATCAAAATGATAAGGGAAAACATCCTCCAAAGAGAAAGCTTTCTTAGGGTGCCCTAGGGTGATATCTGAGATTTGTTTTTGTAGATATGAAATTTTCTGATCCCATTCTGTTGTAGTATTCTGAGGAGCTTGAAGACCCTGATAATTTAATAATGGTGGTTGTGATATTTGAGATGGATTGGTTAATGAATATGGATTGAAAGTTTGAGGTTGTGACATAGATGGGGGATTAGTTATAGATGCATATGAATATGGGTTGGAAGTTTGGGGTTGTGAAGTGAGGAATGGATTAGCAACTTGGGGTTGTGATGAGGGGAATGCTAATGGGTTGGAAGCTTGGGGTTGTGAAGTGATAGGAATATTAGGTTGAGTTATGGCTGACATGTTTGGGTAAACTTGTGGATAGATGATGGTACACTAGAAGAAATAGGGCCAAAGGATGTGGGCGGTTGGTAGAGAGGGTTAATGAATTAGTTAGTGAATGGCATAGAAGAAGTGTTATAAGAAGGTGGTGTAGTTTTGGTAGAGATGATAGGTGCTATGGTAGGTGTTGTAGAAATAGAAAGGGAAGAGGGCTCATGTTCCTTAATTATAGAGGTATCAAAATTACTAGGCAATTTGGCTCCCCTCTAAGCAAGTAAGAGGGAAAATCAATTAGGATCAGATGTTAGGAGATGGTATACAGTGTCTAAAACTTCTGGGTCTTGGAATTCATCATGGTTAAAGTCCTCTAGTTCTTGTAATTGAGGTATTATTTCCATGGAAGATGATTGACCCAAAACATAGCCAATAGGTAAAAAAAACATGTGGGGGCATTCTCATAGTAAATTTACTTATGTCTATTAGTGTTTTGGGAACATTTTGATTTGTCTCCACATTTTTCTAGTATTACAATCTAGTTATGGGCATGAAAGATTAGAGACTTTTGATGATCGATGAAGATGGATGGAGTGATTTGGACTTTTAAAAGATAGTGAGACTTCAAGGATGTTTGGACCAAAATTTGATGTGTAGGTAAAAAGATGATAACTAAACAAGGTTGAGATAAATCTAGACCAAATTAATAGGTGTTGGATTGAGATTGTCTTCAAAGAACTAGACTAATGATTTCAAGAAAAGACTAGATGGGGAAGTGAGGTTCACTAACTCAAGAGGAGCCACTCTCCTAAGCTAGCAAAGTCACTAATGATGGGTACTAACTCACTTTCTAATTTGAGAGAGGAAAACTTCTCAAACAACTGACAAGCTAGTGGATTCATATCTAGATTCTGACTCTAACAAGATGATTAAGATAGCGGGATGATCAAAAGGATTGTGTTCGTTGCTATTGAGAAAGATGTCCATTAAGTTACCTATGGTCTCATTGGATAACTAGTTCTAAAGTCGAATAAGATAATGATGATGATGATGGATGGAGATGGATTAAAGGTTGATAATGTAGATGGCAAAAAAGTCTCAGGTCTGTGTGTATGTTCAACTAGTATAAAAGATCTCTAAGTCTGGGCAGGGGATGATAGGAAATTTCAGCAATTTTCTGTTGTTCAATATTGAAATTTTGTAATTGGATGTTTGGAAAATATTTTGGATAAGTTTTTTGGCAAGAGATTTCAAACTATAAGACACAATGGCTATGATACTTTTGGAAATGGGTGCGCAAGGCTATTAACCTCCACGGATAACAAACTGTTAGATTTCTACCCAAGAATGCAAGTGATTGAGAGAAAGCAAAATAGAAATCAAATATGAGTCAAATAAACTATATTCAACTCAAGAGAATGCAAAGCATTACAATAGAATGGGATGCTCATATGAGGGCAAGAGGTGGGTATATATAGGATATTCCACCAAGAAACTCAATACACAACCAATGTGGTATAAAGTGAAAAAGTCCCTAAGTAAGCTTAACCTAGTGTGAAAAGAGCTAAGATGGAGAACAAGCTAAGAAAGAGCTAGATAGCAAAGTAACCCTGTTCACACTAACACCCCCCCTTAAGTGCAACTTAGGGGGAAATGTGGAAATGGGTCTTGGCATATCAAGCCTGATGAGGTACCCATGTACATAAAATTCCCCCCAAAGAGAGAGAAACCCCCCCCCCCCAAAGTAGAGAGAGTGAAAGAGACTATGAAACCCCCCACAACAAAGTAGCTCCTATGCCAAAAGAGGATGCCCATATATGGAATGCTGAAGATGATCCATTTGTGACAAATGACATTTCTCCCCTTAGGAAGAAACAACTCTAATGGTGAATGTCGAAGTAACTCCCACTCAAAGAAGCAAGGTGAGGAAGGAAGTCTCAAGATGTATCCTATCTCAGAACTCTACTCAAGTGTCCCCATGTGAATGTCAAAAGATGCCTCAATGCATGAAGGTAGAAGCAATCCAATCCCATGTGTACAACCAGGAGGTACAAGATCCAAAGACAAGGAAGATGGGATAACAGTGATGAAATGACTGTCATCAAAGAGGAGTTGAATGTCCTCAAGAGTGTCATCTAAATCTGAAATGTGAGACTCTACAAACAAATAAGAGATGTCTGGTAGAAATTGGTCCCAATGAAGTGAATACAGAAGACAAATATGATCTTGCTGTAAAGAATCACTGGAAGCCCTCGAAGAAGCCTCTCTGAACTCTATAGTAACAAGTGCAAGGACAAAATAATTGTCATGAAAGAGGAGAGATAGCCCCTCAAATGTGTCCTCCAAATCTGAAATGTGAGACTCCACAAACAAAGATGCAATGTCTGATAAATAGGAATCCCAATCAGGAAGACTGTAATGATCCTGCTGCAAAGAATCACTTGAAGCCCTCAAAGAAGCATCTATGGAATCTGATGAAGCAATAGGTGTTGTATCTGAACATGGGGTATCAATGTATCTCACACAAGATAGGGTAAAAGAAGACTTAGTATCATCCACCAGAGCCTAGTCATCCAAGGAAACATCACTATCAGATGAAGATCCATAGTCTCCATACAACTGCTAGATGATGGTCCAAGTAGTGAAAGGGCACTCAATGTGCTCTATGTGATGTAGAATATCCTCAGAAATAGTAATACATATTAGTCCATAGACCATGTCATTATTGTTAAACCATGCATTCTTCTGTTCATAGTCACTTGGCTCAGGAACGAGTCCAAAGAGATGGGGCAATAGATCTTGCTCAAGGCAATGATTCTTTATCCCTTGTTTCCAAGACAAATAGTTCTCTGAGGTTAACTTAACAATAGAAGGATGGAAATAACTGATATCCATGATGAACCCCCAAAATGATTACAATAACCTCATAAAAGATGTGACTCAAAGAGAGCACATAAGACACCCCCTTTTCCACTCAATCAAAGAACCCCCCCAAGAAAATATGATTTGGCACTTTATATTAGTGCATTTACAACTGCCACTAGCAAGAAATACTCAGTGGTCTTGATTTCAATGCATTACAAAACCCTCATGAAGAGCATATGTTGAAACTATAACTTTGGCACAATATCCAAAAAATAAATAGTACCACTGCGATCTACTCGAAAAATCATGCACTTTCAAAAAAAAATAGTCTCGATACGAGGTCGTATGTGAAAGTTATGATCCTCTAAAGTTCCCAAAAATGAGAACTGTGCAATGTCACAACTGAGAATCTGCAATTTCTAAAAAATCTAAGCATCCAAATCAAAAAACGTCTGCACTAGGGCATAGAACATGAAAAAATAGCCAAAATCAAAATAAGAATCTCGCAAATCAGAGGTCGTGAGCCCAAGTTACAGCCTTTGGAAGTTGAACTACAATTTCCAAAACGCCAATGGAGAGGGGTTTTGCTGTAGCTTTCTGATGTCATTTCTACAAAATATATAAGCTGTATGCAAAAACTAACAGATACCCAAATAGTTTTTCGGTGCTGCGAACAAAACCCAGAAGGTGTTTTTCTCTGTGATCTACAAAAAATGTGACTCTAATTGAAAAAAAATGTGTTTTGCACCAAAAAAATGGCATGCAAAGACTGAATCAGCTACCTAAGACAAACAAAGGCATCCTGCAACCTGCAAGATTGATCAGAATAAATAAAATGCAAGCTGATTGTTAGATTTTAGCTCAAGGAGTCTTAAGGAAGCTAAAAACAACTTGCAACTGGCAAGTCAAAATATGAACCCCCCCAGAAACTAGAGTTTTCTCCACACTTTTCTATTTCTCCAAATCATCAGAAGATGCAAGAGAAGAGCATACTCGTGTGCTTTGAAACCCACAACTCACAAACTAGAGTTTTCTCCACACTTTTCTATTTCTCCAGATCATCCGAAGATGCAAGAGAAGAGCATACTCATGTGCTTCGAAAAACAACTCTACACTCTCAGATTTCTAAAAAAAATGCTAACCTACAACTCACAACTGCTCTGATACCATGTTAGATTTCTACCCAAGCATGCAAGTGATTGAGAGAAAGCAAAATAGAAATCAGATATGAGTCAAATAAATTGTATTCAACTCAAGAGAATGAAAAGCATTACAATAGAATGGGATGCTCATATGAGAGCAAGAGGTGGGTATATATAGAATATTCCACCCAAGAAACTCAATACACAACCAATGTGGGATAAAGTGAAAAAGTCCCTAAGTAAGCTTAACCTAGTGTGAAAAGAGCTAAGGTGGAGAACAAGCTAAGAAAGAGCTAGATAGCAAAATAACCCTATTCACACTAACACAAGTAACCCTATTCACACTAACGTGCATTAGTGTGAACAGGGTTACTTTGCTATCTAGCTCTTTCTTAGCTTGTTCTCCACCTTAGCTCTTTTCACATTAGGTTAAGCTTACTTAGGGACTTTTTCACTTTATCCCACATTGGTTGTGTATTGAGTTTCTTGGGTGGAATATCCTATATATACCCACCTCTTGCTCTCATATGAGCATCCCATTCTATTGTAATGCTTTGCATTCTCTTGAGTTGAATACAGTTTATTTGACTCATATCTGATTTCTATTTTACTTTCTCTCAATCACTTGCATGCTTGGGTAGAAATCTAACATGGTATCAGAGCAGTTGTGAGTTGTGGGTTAGCATTTTTTTTAGAAATCTGAGAGTGTAGAGTTGTTTTTTGAAGCACATGAGTATGCTCTTCTCTTGCATCTTTGGATGATCTGGAGAAACAGAAAAGTGTGGAGAAAACTCTAGTTTGTGAGTTGTGGGTTTCGAAGCACATGAGTATGCTCTTCTCTTGCATCTTCTGATGATCTAGAGAAACAAAAAAGTGTGGAGAAAACTCTAGTTTCTGGGGGGGTTCATATTTTGACTTGCCAGTTGCAAGTTTTTTTCATAGCTTCCTCAAGACTCCTTGATCTAAAATCTAACAATTGGCTTGCATTTTATTTATTCTGATCAATCTTGTAGGTTGTAGCATGCCTTTGTTTGTCTTAGGTAGCTGATTCAGTCTTTGCATGCCATTTTTTTGGTGCAAAACACATTTTTTTCAATTAGAGTCACATTTTCTATAAATCACAGAGAAAAACGCCTTCTGGGTTTTGTTCGCAGCACTGAAAAACTATCTGGGTATCTGTTAGTTTTTGCATACAGCTTATATATTTTTGCAGAAACGATGTCAGAAAGATACAGCAAAACCCCTCTCCATTGGCATTTTAGAAATTGCAGTTCAACTTCCAAAGGCTGTAACTCGGGCTCCCGACCTCTGATTTGCGAGATTATTTTTTTGATTTTGGCTATTTTTTCATGTTCTATGCCCTAGTGTAGACGTTTTCTGATTTGGATACTTAAATTTTTTAGAAATTACAAATTCTCAGTTGTGACATTGCACAGTTCTCATTTTTTGGGAACTTCGGACGATCATAACTTTCACATATGACCTCGTATCGAGACGATTCTTTTTTTGAAAGTGCATAATTTTTCGAGTAGCTTTGATGACAGTCATTTCATCACTGTTATCCCATCTTCCTTGTCTTTGGATCTTGTACCTCCTGGTTATACACATGGGATTAGATTGCTTTGTTAGTGTAAACAAGGTTACTTTGCTATCTAGCTCTTTCTTAGCTTGTTCTCCACCTTAGCTCTTTTCACACTAGGTTAAGCTTACTTAGGGACTTTTTCACTTTATCCCACATTGGTTGTGTATTGAGTTTCTTGGGTGGAATATCCTATATATACCCACCTCTTGCTCTCATATGAGCATCCCATTCTATTGTAATGCTTTGCATTCTCTTGAGTTGAATACAATTTATTTAACTCATATCTGATTTCTATTTTGCTTTCTCTCAATCACTTGCATTCTTGGGTAGAAATCTAACATGGTATCAGAGCGGTTGTGAGTTGTAGGTTAGCCTTTTTTTTAGAAATCTGAGAGTGTAGAGTTGTTTTTTGAAGCACATGAGTATGCTCTTCTCTTGCATCTTCAGATGATCTGGAGAAACAGAAAAGTGTGGAGAAAACTCTAGTTTGTGAGTTGTGGGTTTCGAAGCACATGAGTATGCTCTTCTCTTGCATCTTCTGATGATCTGGAGAAACAAAAAAGTGTGGAGAAAACTCTAGTTTCTGGGGGGTTCATATTTTGACTTGCCAGTTGCAAGTTTTTTTCATAGCTTCCTCAAGACTCTTTGAGCTAAAATCTAACAATCGGCTTGCATTTTATTTATTCTGATCAATCTTGCAAGTTGCAGCATGCCTTTGTTTGTCTTAGGTAGCTGATTCAGTCTTTGCATGTCATTTTTTGGTGCAAAACATATTTTTTTCAATTAGAGTCACATTTTCTGTAGATCATAGAGAAAAACGCCTTCTGGGTTTTGTTTGCAGAACCGAAAAACTATCTGGGTATCTATTAGGTTTTGCATAAAGCTTATATATTTTGCAGAAATGACGTTAGAAAGATACAGCAAAACCCCTCTCCATTGGCATTTTAGAAATTGCAGTTCAACTTCCAAAGGTTGTAACTCGGGCTCCTGACCTCCGATTTGCGAGGATTTTTTTTATTTTGGTTATTTTTTTGTGTTTTATGCCCTAGTGTAGACGTTTTTTGATTTAGATGCTTAGATTTTTCAGAAATTACAGATTCTCAGTCGTGACATTACACAGTTCTCATTTTTGAGAACTTCGGAGGATCATAACTTTCACATACGACCTCGTATCGAGACGATTATTTTTCTGAAAGTGCATGATTTTTCGAGTAGATCGCAGTGGTACTATTTATTTTTTTGGATATTGTGCCAAAGTTATAGTTTCAACATATGCTCTTCATGAGGGTTTTGTAATACATTGAAATCAAGACCACTTAGTATTTCTTGCTAGTGGCAATTCTAAATGCACTAATATAAAGTGCCAAATCATATTTTCTTGGGGGGGTTCTTTGATTGAGTGGAAAAGGGGGTGTCTTATGTGCTCTCTTTGAGTCACATCTTTTATGGGGTTATTGTAATCATTTTGGGGGTTCATCATGGATATCGGTTATTTCCATCCTTCTATTGTTAAGTTAACCTTAGAGAACTATTTGTCTTGGAAACAAGGGATAAAGAATCATTGCCTTGAGCAAGATCTATTGCCCCATCTCTTTGGACTCATTCCTGAGCCAAGTGACTATGAACAGAAGAATGCATGGTTTAACAATAATGACATGGTCTATGGACTAATATGTATTAATATTTCTAAGGATATTCTACATCACATAGAGCACACTGAGTGCCCTTTCACTGCTTGGAGCATCATCCAGCAGTTGTATGGAGACTTTGGATCTTCATCTGATAGTGATGTTTCCTTGGATGACCAGGCTCTAGTGGATGATACTAAGTCTTCTTTTACCCTATCTTGTGTGACACACATTGATACCCCATCTTCAGATACAACACTTGTTGCTTCATCAGATTCCAAAGATGCTTCTTTGAGAGCTTCTAGTGATTCTTTGCAGTAGGATCATTACAGTCTTCCTGATTGGGATTCCTATTTATCAGACATTGCATCTTTGTTTGTGGAGTCTCACATTTTAGATTTGGAGGACACATTTGAGGGGCTATCTCTCCTCTTTCATGACAATTATTTTGTCCTTACACCTGTTGTTACTACAGAGTTCAGAGAGGCTTCTTCGAGGGCTTCCAGTGATTCTTTGCAGTAGGATCATATTTGTCTTCTATATTCACTTTATTGGGACCAATTTCTACCAGACATCTCTTATTTGTTTGTAGAGTCTCACATTTTGGATTTAGATGACACTTTTGAGGGCATTCAACTCCTCTTTGATGATAGTCATTTCATCATTGTTATACCATCTTCCTTGTCTTTGGATCTTGTACCTCCTGGTTGTACACATGGGATTGGATTGCTTCTACCTTCATGCATTGAGGCATCTTTTGATATTCACATGGGGACACTTGAGCAGAGTTCTGAGATAGGATACATCTTGAGACTTCCTTCCTCACCTTTCTTCTTTGAGTGGGAGTTACTTCAACATTCACCATTGGAGTTGTTTCTTCCTAAGGGGAGAAATGTCATTTGTCACAAATGGATCATCTTCAGCATTCATATATGGGCATCCTCTTTTGGCACAAGAGCTACTTTGTTGTGGGGGGATTTCATAGTCTCTTTCACTCTCTCTACTTTTGGGGGGTCTCTTCTCTCTCTCTTTTTTTTTTTTTTTTTTTTTGGGGGGGGGGGCTTTTCTCCATTTGTGAGAGATTTCATTTGCATTTGTACATGGGCACCTAACATGGCCTTGTTGTCGGGACCCATCTTTGCATTTTGTCACATTTCCCCCTAAGTTGCACTTAAGGGGGGGTGTTAGTGTGAACAGGGTTCCTTTGCTATCTAGCTCTTTCTTAGCTTGTTCTCCACCTTAGCTCTTTTCACACTAGGTTAAGCTTACTTAGGGACTTTTTTACTTTATCCCACATTGGTTGTGTATTGAGTTTCTTGGGTGGAATATCCTATATATACCCACCTCTTGCTCTCATATGAGCATCCCATTCTATTGTAATGATTTGCATTCTCTTGAGTTGAATACAATTTATTTGACTCATATCTGATTTCTATTTTACTTTCTCTCAATCACTTCCATTCTTGGGTAGAAATCTAACATACACTGGTAGATAACAAGAAAAGACACCAAACACTCTTGTACAATCCTATATTATTCAAGCAAGGAGTGTCATATCCCACAGACTCACTCAGCTGCGGTCTCAATCCCCACTATTAGATAATGGTGACATCAACTGCCTTGATACCATTTACCTTGATATGGATAGATAGGGAATGCAAGGTCATGTTACACCCCTAACCTTGGAAGCTTTCGTTGTGCCCAAAATAGACCCTATCTCAAACAATGGCAGTAATAGCATGAGGTCTTCTCCTCCTATGACAATGATGCACCAAGGATATGACGGCTGAAAGGTCTTACCTAGGATATCAAGGTGTCTAGGGAGCCCTTGATATATGCTAGGTACGATGGGGTCCAAGTTTGTGAACACTAGTCCATTGAAGGCATGTGACATAAGTGATTAAGCAAACATCACTTCACCTTGTGTCTGTAATCACTCGGGGCCCCAAGGATGTGCCAATAACTACGTGACTAGACTGAGGTACAATTTTTTCTCTCACCCCTTTATATACCCCACCAGAACACATGGTTGAGGTCGTCGTTAAGGGTGATGAAATCCCTTAACAAGCCTCCTAGAGAGGATACCAAGTACTTTTGATTCTCAAGATCACCTTTTGATGCGAGAGAAGAGCATACATATTGATCTTGGGTCCCTAGGAATAAAAGTAAAGAAAGTGAGTAAACAAATTTACTACTGCTTTTGATCTCCAAGATCACCATTCAGTGTGAGGAGAGAGCATACGCACAAAAAATTCAAGACATAGAAAACAATACTTAATTACTATCCCCCTAAATTAGACTAAGTGCCTAGATTAGTGATAAAAAAGATGTCTTTGATTGGCGAATCTGTAGCAACTTGTTAGTAGATTCAGTGGTTCTTTCTTTGGCAAGTGAATCTGCAACAATTTGTGAATAGTTCCAATGGTTTGATCTTTGGCATGCAAAAGATGATATTCTATGTTGAATCTACTGATGAGGCCTATACCACTATGAATTTGGGTGAATCAACTTTTCGACACTTGTAAAAACTTAAAAATCTGACATGATATGTAAAAGTTATAACATTTTAAAAAAACTATTTTAAGCCTCAAAAACACTGTTCACAGCTTGAAAACACTGTTCACAACTTGAGAACACTATTCACTATCGGAAACAATGTTCACTGTCGCCAGAAACATTGTTCACTGATAGAAAAACTATTCACCACCGGAAACACTATTCACCGGTGGAAGCACTATTCACCGGTGGAAGCACTATTCACTACTGGAAAGCATTGTTCACTACTAGGAAGCATTGTTCACCACCGGAAATACTATTCATCGCCCTACAAACATTTGCTCAAATTATATGTTTTTCTTCACCTCTTGGCCCTTTTGGACGCGACCATGAGGTCTGTTTTGTGTTGTGAGGATCTATGTGAAAGTGTATCCTCAAATCTTGACCAAAAATAAGCCTAAATTTGCAACAAAGAGCCTCAAAAACACACACTTGCAAAAAAAAATGGGGGTTAGATCACCGGGCATGCCAAAAATGTGTATGCTAGAAATTGGAAAGTAAACAAGAAACATAAGATATTCTTATTTAATGCCTACATAACTCAAGAAATAATCGAAATGTGCAATAATAAAACCCAAAGTAAATAACAATGCAAGTTACCACAAAATGATATGTATTCCTTGGTGTATTGAAATGTGGATTGCTCTAAACGTAGCATAACCTTGATTGCAAATCATGGATGGAGCTCAATTCGACAACGTAAGTTTGCATAAAATCTAAGTCCCCATTTGGTTTGGAGAAGACTTTATTTATAGATTTTTGATGATGGAGGGATAAGGTATTGATTTTGGAGACAAGGATTTGATGTTTTCTTTATTTGACAAAAGAGGAAATAAATCAAATAGAAGACAAGATTTTAAAGAAGAGAAGGGATTTGATTTTTTATTTTAAAAGGAAATAAATTCCGAAGAAGGCAAGATAAGATATGAAAGGATTTATCTAAGTAATTTAATTAATTAGATACACATGAGTTTTAAAAAGGAAAGAAATCAAGAATGAGGTTATTTGGATTAATTAAATAAATATCTGATTTATTTAATTAATATTGGATTTGTAATCAAATTAAATAAATAATTATAAATTATTTAATTAATATTAGAAAAGAAGAAGGGATTAATTAAATAATTGTAAATTATTTAATTAATGCTAGGAAAATGGGGAAAATTAACGTAATTAAATAATCAATAATTATTTAATTAATGTGGAAGAATAACAATTTTAATAAAGATGGATGAATTTAATTAAATAATTAAAATTATTTAATTAATATGTAAGTAAAGAAAATCAATAATTAAGTTGGGAAGTAAGGTAAATTTTAGGTGTTTACAGTTTCTAAAAGCTTAGATTCATGTATGTTGTGGCACCACAGGATGGGTCACATTGGTGAAAAATGGCTTAATACCCTAGTTAATAATAATATAGTGGATGGTTTGTCTCATTATTTTATGAATTTTAATTTTTGTAAGCACTATGTGTTTGATGAACATAGTAGAGTAATGTTTAATTTTGGTAGCACTAGAGCAAAGAGATTATTAAAATTTATTCATAGTGATGTTTTTGGTCCTACGAATGTTGCTTCAATTGAAAAATCTTGATATTATGTTTCCTTTGTCAATACGTACTCATGTTATATTTGGATTTGTTTTTTTAAGCACAAATCTAAAAATTTTAATAAGTTTAATAAAGATTTTAAAGTTCTTGAAAATTAGATGGATCAAAAAATAAAAGTATTAAGAGTAGGAGGAGTGAAATATTTTTTAGAGAATTTGATGACTTGTGTAGATATGTAAGTGTTGTTTAAGGCAAAAAATAACTTCGTATATGTATAACAAAATAGTAGTGCAAAGAGGATGAATAAGACATTAATGGATAGAGTTAGAAACATGTTAAGTAGTGCTTAGATGGATTAGTATTTTTAGGTTGAGGCTATAAATATTGCTTGTTATTTGATTAATAGATCTTCATGTGTCCTCTAGCTAATAAAACATTGTATGAAGCATGGACAAGTAAGAAACCCTCTATCTTGCACATTAAATTTTTTAGTTGCGAGGATTTTTCCATGTGACGAAGAAAAACAATCTAAATTGGATTTCAAGGCTAACAAATGTATTTCTGTTGGTTATGGTGACAACATTAAGGATTATAATCTTTGGAATTATCTAACCTTGAAAATAGTATATTCTAAAGATTTAATTTTTAAGGAACTTCGAGTTAAGTTTGATCATGTACACCAAAAATAAAATAAAAAGAAAAATGTTCATTTTGAAACCAAAATAAAGAAGCGGGAAGATATACAGGTGGAAGAACAACATGTTGGACAAGAGGATGTAAAGGAAGAAGAAGGTTCAGATTTAGAGAGTTCAAAGGAAGAATAGGTGGAGCCTTTTACTACACACTTGCTAAGGTTCATGAGGTAATGAAAACTATTTGATAGGTATAGCCCACCAGATTTGTGTTGTGTATTTGCTTTATTTTGTAAAAATGAAAAACCTAGATTTATGAAGCAAGATCTTTCTTCAAAGAGGTATGAATCCTGGATAGAGGCCATGCATGATGAGATGATGTCTTTAGATAGATGTGAGACTTGGGATATAGTTAAGCTAACCGATGGAAGAAAACCCATTGGTTGCAAGTAAGTATTTATGATTGAATTCAAAGCAAA
The DNA here is from genome assembly GCA_027924645.1 of Cunninghamia lanceolata. Classification (NCBI taxonomy): domain Eukaryota; kingdom Viridiplantae; phylum Streptophyta; class Pinopsida; order Cupressales; family Cupressaceae; genus Cunninghamia; species Cunninghamia lanceolata. Next base: position 669,824 of record BSBN01001937.1, on the reverse strand, counting down.
TGGATAGTTGAAACTTGGTATAAAGCACGAAGGTGGAAAAAGGTTACTTCCAAGTTGAGGTAGTTGATTTTAGTGAAACTTTCTCTTCTGTTGCAAAAATCTTTTATTATATTATTTATTTCTATTGTTTTTACTTATGATTTAGAAGTAGAGAAAATAGATTTAAAAATTGCTTTCTTGCATGGGGATTCTAAAAAAGAAATATATATGAAACAACATGATGGTAATGTTGTAAGGGGTAAGTGCAGGAAGATGGGGGGCCAAAAAGGGGTCTTAAGTGGCCACTTTTTTTTTTCTGAAATCAAGAAATACTGACCTTAGATGAGAAATTGAGCATAGTTACACTTAAAATTATAAGATGCAACAAAAACAATGTTCGTAGTGCTCCGAGTCTACTTTCTAAACTACTATTTTTTTTGAAAATGGTATAGATTAAGGGGTTCAAAAAAGGGAGCCACAGAAATTGGTGTTGTTTCTGTCAAAAAAACATAACATAGTGTGTTTTGTGGCTCCCTCAAAAGGTTACTTTTTTTTGGTATTTTTAAAATAGGTTTAGTGAAAAATTAGCTAACAGCATGTAGTTTATGCCCTATTTTTCTGATAATTTTTTAACAAATATTTGATTTTTTACTAATTTTCAAAGTGGACACATCCTAAAAAATAGAATTTTGGTCGTGCTACCCCTAAAAATTTTGAAAACTAATTGAAAATTATTTTTTTTAAATATGTGTAGAATGGAGTCTAGTTTATAAAAATGTAATTTATTTGAAATTTCAATGAACGGTTAATTTATAATGAAAAAAAAGACCAAACATTGGTTTTTGCCCAAAAATGGACACACAAACAAAAGAAATTAAAGATGAAAGGCTTAACATTGTCAAAATGTGAAAAAAATTACATCGTTAAATAGCTAAGAGAAAGCCTAACATTACCTAGGTGTTTGATTTGTTCGACCTTGAAACACGTGCAAATTTGAGGGTTAGCACAAACGAAATTATGTGAAAACCTATAGAATATGTAAAAACGCGTCTTTGGATGTTAGGAAGGCACTCCAAGCCTTTGGGTTGGAAATCCAAAGCAAATCCCAAGCCTAAGGCTTGGGATTCCCAAAACAAAATATAACGTTAGATGCGAGCACGTTATGTTTTGTTTTTTTTCTTTTTTGCAAGTTTGCCCAATGTTTGCCCAATTTGACATAACGTGAGCACGTTATAACACACTTGAGTTATGTCTCCCTTTGAATGATTTTGTTCAAGTTTCTTAAGTATGTTTGATGTATGTATATATGTATGCTTGTATGTATGTATGTAAGGGTTTTGGGTTTAGGGTATATAAGGACCTGAGCCCGTATAGTTTTTAGGGTTGAGGGTTGAGGGATTAGGGCTTAAGTAGAGAGTAGAGGGTAGAGGATAGAGGTTTGAGGGTTATAGTTGAGGGATAATATTCAGCTTGTTGAGTGTATAAGATTAAGTGTGTAAGGCATGGGGATTAGGGTTTAGGATATTGGGTTTAGGGTTTATGATATGGATTGAGGGTATATAAGGCATAGGGTGACTTGGGTTGAGAGTGTATGGTTTAGGTATTAAGTATAGGGTTGAGGCATAATATTCAGGGTTTAGGGTATAAGGGTGAGGTTATAGGGTATAGGGATGAGGGTTTGTGTGTGTAGGCTTCAGGGTTTAAGGTATAGGGTTGAAGGATTAGGGCTTAAGTATATAGTCGAGGGTATAGGGTAGAGGGTTGAGAGTTTATAGTTGAGGGATAATGTTTAAGGTTGAGTGTCTAAGATATAGGGTTTAAAGTTGAGGGTATAAGGCATATGGATGAGGGTTGAAGGTTTAGGACATAAGTATAGGGTATAGAGTAGAGGTTTGAAGGTTGAGGGATAATGTTCAAGGTTGAGTGTCCAAGGTTAAGTGTATAGGGTATAGGGTTTAAGTGTTTAAGGGTATCTAGGGGTTGAGAGTTTAGGGTTTAAGGGTTTAAGGGTTGATGGATTAGGGTTTAAGGCATAGTGTCGAGGGTAGAGGGATTAGGGATAGGGTTTAGGGTTGAAGGTTTAAGGATTGAGGGTTGAGGCTTTAAGGATGAGGGTTAAGGGATTAGGGTTTAAGGTATATTGTCGAGGGTAGAGGGTGTAGGGATAGGGTTTAGGGTTTAAGGTTTAAGGGTTAAAGGTTGAGGCATTAGGGATAGGGTTTAGGGTTAAGGGTGAAGGGATTAGGGTTTAAGGTATAGTGTTGAGGGTTGAGGGTTGAGGGATAGGGTTTAGGATTTAAGGTTTAATGGTTGAGGGTTGAGGCTTTAGGGATAAGTGAGAGACCTAGATGGCTAAGGATTGAGAGATAGGAGAGAGATGGGGTGAGGCAGAGAGGGGAGGAGAGGGGTGGATAAGGGTTGATGGTTTAAAGCTTTAGGGTTGAGGGATTAGGGTTTAAGGTATAGTGTTGAGGGTTGAGGGTTTAGGGATAGGGTTTAGGATTTAAGGTTTAAGGGTTGAGGGTTGACGCTTTAGGGAGAGGGTTTAGGTTTTAGGGATAAGGGATTAGGGTTTAAGGTATAGTGTCTAGGGTTGAGGGTTTAGGATTAAGGTTTAGGATTTAATGTCTAAGGGTTTAGGGATGAGGCTTTAGGGATAGGGTTTAGGGTTTAGGGATAAGGGGTTATAGTTTAAGGTATAGTGTCAAGGGTTGAGGGTTTAGGAATAGGGTTTAGGATTTAAGGTTTAATGGTTGAGGGTTGAGGCTTTAGGGATAAGGGTTTAGGGTTTAGGGATAAGGGATTAGGTTTAAGGTATAGTGTTGAGAGTTGAGGGTTTAGGAATAGGGTTTACGATTTAGGGATTAAGGGTTTAGGGTTTAGAGATAGGGCTTAGGGTTTAGGGATAAGGGATTAGGGTTTAGGGTCGAGGGATTAGGGTTTAGGGTATAGTGTTGAGGGTTCAGGGTTTAGGGTTTAGGGATAGGGTTTAGGATTTAAGGTTTAAGGGTTGAGGGTTGAGGCTTTAGGGATAGGGTTTAGGGTTTATGGATAAAGGATAAGGGTTTAAGGTTGAGGGATTAGGGTTTAGGGTTGAGGGATTAGGGTTTGAGGTATAGTGTTGATGATTTAGGGTTTAGGATTTAAGGTTTAAGGACCTTGAGGGTTGAGTCTTTAGGGATAGGGTTTAGGGTTTAGGGATAAGGGATTAGGGTTTAAGGTATAGTGTTGAGGGTTGAGGGTTTAGGCATAGGGTTTATGATTTAAGTTTAAAGGTTGACAGATTAGGGTTTAAGGTATAGTGTGGAGGGTTGAGGGTTTAGGGATAGGGTTTAGGATTTAAGGTTTAAGGGTTGAGGGTTGAGGCTTTAGGGATAGGGTTTAGGGTTTACGAATAATGGATTAGGGTTTAGGGTTGAGGGAATAGGGTTTGAGGTCTAGTGTTTAGGGTTGAGGGTTTAGGGATAGGGTCTAGGGTTGAGGGATTAGGGTTTGAGGTATAGTGTTGAGGGTTGAGGGTTTAGGGATAGGGTTTAGAATTTAAGGTTTAAGTATTGAGGGTTGAGGCTTTAGGGATAGGGTTTAGGGTTTAGGGTTGAGGGATTAGGTTTTGAGGTATAGCATTAAGGGTTGAGGAGTTAGGGATAGGGTTTAGGATTTAAGGTTTAAGGGTTGAGGGTTGAGCCTTAGGGATAGGGTTTAGGGATAAGGGATTATGGTTAGGTTTCAGGGATTAGGGTTGAGGGTTGAGGGAATAGGGTTTGAGTTATAGTGTTGAGGGTTGAGGATTTGGGGATAGGGTTTAGGGTTGAGGGATTAGGGTTTGAGGTATAGTGTTGAGGGTTGATGGTTTAGGGATAGGGTTTAGGATTTAAGGTTTAAGGGTTGAGGCTTGAGGCTTTAGGGATAGGGTTTAAGGCTTAGGGATAAGGGATTAGGGTTTAGGGTTCAGGGATTAGGATTTGAGGTATAGTGTTGAGGGTTGAGTGTTTAGGGATAGGGTTTAGGGATAAGGGATAAGGGATTAGGGTTGAGGGACTGGGGTTTGAGGTATAGTGTTGAGGGTTGAGGGTTTAGGGATAGGGTGTAGGATTTAAGGTTTAAGGGTTGAGGGTTGATGCTTGAGGGATAGGGTTTAGGGTTTAGGGATAAGGGATTAGGGTTTAGGGTTGAGGATTTAGGGATAGGGTTTAGGGTTGAGGGATTAGGGTTTGAGGTATAGTGTTGAGGGTTGAGGGTTTAGGAATATGGTTTAGGATTTAAGGTTTAAGAGTTGAGCGTTGAGGCTTTAGGGATAGGGTTTAGGATTTAGAGTTGAGGGATTAGGGTTTAGGGTTGAGGGATTAGGGTTTGAGGTATAGTGTTAAGGGTTGAGGGTTTAGGGATAGGGTTTAGGATTTAAGGTTTAAGGGTTGAGGGTTGAGGGTTAGGGATAGGGTTTAGGGTTAGGGATATGAGATTAGGGTTTAGGGTCAAGGGATTAGGGTTTAGGGTTGAGGGATTAGGGTTTGAGGTATAGTGTTGAGGGTTAAGGATTTAGGGATAGGGTTTAGGGTTGAGGGATTAGGGTTTGAGGTATAGTGTTGAGAGTTGAGGGTTTAGGGATAGGGTCTAGGATTTAAGGTTTAAGGATTGAGGGTTGAGGCTTTAGGGACAAGGTTTAGGGTTTAGGGTTTAGGGTTGAGGGATTAGGGTTTAGGGTTGAGGGATTAAGGTTTAGGGTTGAGGGATTAGGGTTTGAGGTATAGTGTTAAGGGTTGAGAGTTTATGGATAGGGTTTAGGATTTAAGGTTTAAGGGTTGAGGGTTGAGGCTTTAGGGATAGGGTTTAGGGTTTAGGGGTAAGGGATTAGGGTTTAGGGTTTAGAGATTAGGATTTAGGGTTGAGGGATTAGGGTTTGAGGTATAGTGTTGAGGGTTGAGGGTTTAGGGATAGGGTTTAGGGTTTAGGGTTAAAGGATTAGGGTTTATGGTTGAGGGATTAGGGTTTAGGGATTAGGGTTTGAGGTATAGTGTTGAGGGTTGAGGGTTTAGGGATAGGGTTTAGGATTTAAGGTTTAAGTGTTAAGGGTTGAGGGTTTAGGGATAGGGTTTAGGGTTTAGGGATAAGGGATTAGGGTTTATGGTTGAGGGATTAGGGTTTGAGGTATAGTGTTGAGGGTTGAGGATTTAGGGATAGGGTTTAGGGTTGAGGGATTAGGGTTTGAGGTATAGTGTTGAGGGTTGAGGGTTTAGGGATAGGGTTTAGGATTTAAGGTTTAAGGGTTGAGGCTTTATGGATAGGGTTTAAGGTTTAGGGATAAGGGTTTAGGGTTGAGGGATTAGAGTTGAGGGTTGAGGGATTAGGGTTTAGGGTTGAGTGATTAGGGAATTTATAAGGGCATAGGGAATTTTTTTTAAATAGCAGAGCATAACGCACTCGCGTTATGGCTTAAATTTTTTTTTAAAAAGTTGGCCACTTTTTGGCCCCCCAACTTTTTGCACCCGCCCTAAGAGGGAAGGAGAACTTGGTTTTCAAGTTGATACGATCATTTTTTGGTATAAATCAATCACCTCTGATGTTGTGTCAAAAGTGTAATGCTTTTGCATTGGACCTTGGGTTTATTAGGAGTAAATGTGATCATTGTGTTTCTTTTAAATTAATTGATGATCGATTGATAATCATTGGCTTATATGTTGATAACATGTTTATTTAAAATAGAAAGGGAATGATTAGGTAATTTTATTTTACATGCGCTACGTTTGTTGGCACATGCTACCTTCCAAGCCTTCTTCTTTCATAGTGTTAAGTGTACCACAATGGGATATTTGCCAACCATCCTTCTCTCATGTTCAACCTACCCCTCTTTTGCCATGATCATTCATCAACATGTACTTTCCATGTGTTGTTTGTAGCAAGTAGTGTTCTACATGGTGATAGCACTTTGTTGCGTGTTATGCATTGCCACCTTATGGCAAGCATTTATTAACAAAAAAATAGTTAGTTGTGTTTTGTTGGAGTTTTGTTCATTACGGATTATGGGTATTATAATTTCTACCCCTAGTTGTTAGTTTATGTTTCTTTGTTTACCTCCTTATGCAATATATACAAGAGGGAGATTATTAGAAAGGTGTGTTTTGTAATCTTGCATAAATAATACTTTAATATTACTATAATGTTGTTTCTGAAGGGTTTGGTTACCACATTGTAGAGTGTTAGTGTAGGTTTTTTATTTTCCTTAGGGATATTTATTTTTCCTACACATTATTAAGCTTTCTTATGTTATATTAGACTTGGTTATTATGAGGCCACATGGCTAAATCCATTAGCTACATGTGTCACTCTCTCCCACACTTGGGTAGTTGAGTTTCATACCCTCTTTTGGATTTTTATGCCACCTCTCATAACCATTTGTTTGTTTTTATCCAAGTAGGTATAACCATGTATTTTGGCATTTCCCAAGTAGGTAAAACTTTTGCCTATTTTAGGTAGTTGGAGTTATTAACTTCTTGGATGTATTTGCCCTTTATTTTCTATATATACAATTCTCCTCTCCCCTCTCGGGTAGTCAGGGAGAGTAATGTGAGAATTCTCAAAATTCTCTTGCAGTTTGTCTCTTGATTCTTTCTTTCAAGATTCTCTCTCCATTTTTCTATTTTGATCTTCGATCATTTGTTGACTGGAGTGTATGTGATCTACGATTGACATCAGATCCTAGCTCGATTCTTGCTTCTCACAGAATCTAACATGGTATCAAAGCATGTTTGTTTGGTTTAGTTCATTTTTGTGATCTTGATATTTGAGAGATTTGGGACTAATAGATAGTTAATATTTTCTCAAAAACCCAGTATGCTCTTCTCTTGCATCTTCGAATGATCTAGAGAATCAGAATAGTTTGAAGGAAAATAAGCATCTATATTACTCTAGCATGTATATTTGTGTTCTTGTGAGATCTGGGTGATTTCATCTTTTTGGTAATCTTGGAGGCATTTTTAACATCTCCATAGCATCTAGAAGGATCAAAAAAGTCAAGATTGGCTTTCATTTCACCAAATTCAGAGATTAGAGGACCTAGTTGCACTAGAGGTTTTCTAAGAGGTTCCTAGAGGTAGCCATCAAATCAGAGCATTTTTTACCCAAATGAACCTCACCATTGTGCTCAAAAGGACCCAAAAAACTAAGGATCAACTATCCAAAAGTCAAATTCTAAAAAGTTGACCTCTGAGGCAATTTTTTTAAATTCTGGGTTGTACAACCCCTTCTGTGCAGGTCGTATGGATTTTTTTTCAAAAAAAAAAGAAAGCGTTGTTTCGACGCTTAGCGCTCAGTGCTAACTTAAGTGCTTTAATATTTTTGAGGGCTTCAGCCCTCTTAAAAGGTGTGATGTCCCCATTTCTGTGATGGTCACATTTGTTATGGCTATCACATTTCAAGTGAATAATTGGCTAGAACATGGAGTTTAACTTAAGTGGTTCTATTTTTAAATTAATTTTATAAAGTATTCTAATTTTGAATTACTTTATAAAAATATTTTATAAGTCACTTAAGTGGGTCCTAAAGCACTTTATGTCATAAAGTGACAATGTTTAAATAAAAACTGTCATTTAATAAAGTTAAGTGATTGTGTACACAAAAACCGTCATTTAATAAATTTAAGTGATTGTGTACACAAAAACCTTCATTTAATAAAGTTAGGCCAAACCTATTTTGATTGAGGGCTTTATAAGGAGCATTTTTAAATCATTTTTTATATGACTGAGTTGTGTATTTAATTTGGAGATGTTTTCTTCTTGGCTGCAACTTGTTTCAGCTTGAATTCAAGGAGATGATCCCTTGTAATTCCTAGTGGGTTGGACGAAAATCTAGCTCGCTTTGAGGAAACTTCATGACAGAGGTCTATTTGCACTTCATTGCATGAATTTGATATTTTAGAGGAGCTGGAAATGAAGTTTATTTGCAGGTTTGCAGCTGCCAGGGTTTTGAGTTTGTAGTTGTGCTTCATTGAAGACTGTTTGAGATTCATAGTTTGATCATTCGATATTGGGTCAGAGACCTTTATTGAAGTTTGTTGAAGAGTCCATTGAATATATTTTCATTAGTTTGGATATTTAAAATCAAATTGCTTTGTCATCACTTGAATACTCTTCAAACAACAGATAACTATCACCATTTTGAGGGTTTCATACATTGCTTGAAGATTGTTCCTAACACCAAATTTGTGTAGCAAAGATTTGACACACTTGTTGATCATTTGGCCTCATCTTTTGGTATGTTGTAGAAGAATTTTCACATCTAATTTTGTGTAGCAGCATTGGTGCATGTGTATTGGCTATGTTAGAGCCATCAGCTTGATGTAATTGATGACTTAAACAGACTGAATTCATAACAGCAGAGATCTGATTTGGTTTAACATCATCTCTTTAATCATTTATGTGTATTTCATGGTGTAAATTCATCAATAATCAGGATAGCAGATATGTGTTTCCATTTGCCATCAATTTACACATGTTATTCTATGTTCATGCTTGGTAAAGATAAATAGAAGGGTGCACAAATATAATAAGAAATTCATTCCTAGGGTTTGATTGAAAAATTGCAAGATTCAGAAAAATCATATCAAAGCTCACTTATAATTCAAAATTTCAAAGCAATATCCATTCGGGATATCGCAGTGGTATTAAAGCCATGATCTTGCTAGCCTAAGGGTAAAAATTAGAATTTGTTTCAGTCATACAACAGGTTGCAACAATGGAAAGAGGAAGTTTAAGTTCATCAAAGAAGGATAGAGTTATGCAAAATGTTATGAATATCATGAATGATTTCAATGAGTATTCTATGGGATTAATGACAACCCTTGTGTCATTTGCACAACAAGAAAAAGAAAAGAAGAATAAAAGAAAATCAATTGTTGATGGCCAATCACACATGGAAGGAGAGGCCACAAGGATTAGCCATGAGATATGTGATTCAATTGGAGAGAATTGTATTGAACCAGCATTTGATGGAAAGCATTTGATTTTTGAGATGGATGACAATTCTATGGAATGGCATGACATCATACCTAATTTGTTTGAGGACAACAATCCTATGGTTTTGCATTTTCATGAGATAGATATGCTAACACCTTTGGATGATAGTTATTTGAGGTCTACCATTGATAATACACAAAATTGGAATGTTGAAAATGATAATTTTGTTGAAAAATAGGGCACTACACAATCTAATTTTGTATATCAGACTTTTGAATATGTGGAAAAGACACAAGAAAGGTGTAACATTTGGCTAGAAAAGACAGAAAGATAAGTTGGTTGTTGGTCAAGAAAGAAAACACCTTGGAATGGTCAAGGATCAATCAACTTTGTTTGATCATCATGGGCCAACCATTGATGATATGCATGTGTGTCACAATGAAGATGAAGGTAAATCAGGTTTGCATGGTACATTGGTTCCTTTTGGAGAGCTAGGTCAATCCATTGAGCTGACACAATATTATATTGATGAGGATTTCATATGGGAGCATGGGATTAGTTTGATACATAACTCTCTTTCATTGTTGAGCAATGAATTATTTGATTTCAGTTTTGATTCAGTAGTGTTCAGGACAGTTTGCCATGATGGAAATCAATATATTCTTATTGTAGATTGGTCTAATGATGATTTCATATCTTCATGCACTTTGGATGGTACTTTTTATGACAATGAGGTAACAGGGATGGATTCACTTATGTTTGCATTTGTGTTTGCATCATTGTACGACAACGGAAGTAGTCCCAGGATCTCTTACATCAGCAGCTTTGAGAAGATGTGTTTGATTTTATATGGAGAGCCTAGATTGATTTGGGATCCAAGGATTGATTGGATGCAAGTTTTCTTCCCATTGCTTGGGGACAAGCAATGTCGGGAAGGGAGAACTATCATGTCCCCATTTCTGTGATGGTCATATTTGATATGGCTATCACATTTCAAGTGAATAATTGGCTAGAACAAGGAGTTAAGTAACTTAAGTGGTTCTATTTTTAAATTAATTTTATAAAGTATTCTAATTTTGAATTACTTTATAAAAGTATTTTATAAAAGTCACTTAAGTGGGTCCTAAAGCACTTTATGTCATAAAGTGACATTGTGTACCTAAAAACCATCATTTAATAAAGTTAAGTGATTATGTACAAGAAAACTATCATTTAATAAAGTTAAGTGACGGTGTACACAAAAACTTTCATTTAATAAAGCTAGGCCATACTATTTGGAGTGAGGGCTTTATAAGGAGCATTTGTAAATCATTTTTGATATGATTGAGTTATGTATTTGATTTGGAGATGTTTTCTTCTTGGCTGCAACTTGTTTCAGCTTGAATTCAAGGAGATGATCCCTTGTAATTCCTAGTGGGTTGGACAAAAACCTAGCTCGCTTTGAGGAGACTTCATAATGGAGGGCTATTTTCACTTCATTGCATGAATTTGATATTTTAAAGGAGCTAGAAATGAAGTTTATTTGCAGGTTACAACTGCTAGGGTTTTGAGTTTGTAGTTGTGCTTCATTGAAGATTGTTTGAGATTCATATTTTAATGATTCGATATTGGGTCAGAGACCTTTATTGAAGTTTGTTGAAGAGTTCATTGAATATATTTGCATTAGTTTACAGATTGAAAATCAAATTGCTTTGTCATCACTTGAAGATTGTTCCTAACAACAGATAATGATCAGCATTTTGAGGGTTTCATACATTGCTTGAAGCCTTTTCCTAACAGCAGATTTGTGTAGTAGAGATTCGACACACTTGTTGATCATTTGGCCTCATCTTTTGGTATGTTGTAGAAGCATTTTCATATCTGATTTTGTGTAGCAGCATTGGTGCATGTGTATTGGCTATGTTAGAGCCATCAACTTGATGTAATTGATGACTTAAATAGACTAAATTCATAATAGCAGAGATCTAATTTGGTTTATCATCTCTTTAATCCTTTATGTGTATTTCATGGTGTAAATTCATCAATAATTAGGACAACAAATATGTGTTTCCATTTGCCATCAATTTGCACATGTTATTCTATGTTCATGCCTAGTAAAGATAAATAGAAGGGTGCAGAAATATAATCAGAAATTCAATCCTAGGGTTTGATTGAAAAATTGCAAGATTCAGAAAAATCATATTAGAGATCACTTATAATTTAGAATTTCGGAGCAATATCCATTCGAGATATTACAAAAGGGCTCAGCCTATGTCAAAAGGGCTATGTCCTGCATAAACAAGTCACAGTTTACCAAACTACTAACTGCTAAGTGGTAAAACAAACCGCCCATTGTCAAACCCCTATTGCACCAGATTTGGCACCCTTTTGGCAATCCTACCAAAATAGAACCTCCGCTATTTTTAACTAGCAACTCACCAATTTTGGCGACTGTTAAAATTGCAACCAAACATAGCAAACTGTAACTACATTTGGAGATTGCGCCAAAGTTGGAGGTTTTTCACCAAAGATAGTGGTGACATTAGCATGACGCAAGCGGAGGAGTTTTGAATTTTCTCCCCCTTCACCATTGGAGTTTTGCCTTTTGCAGTCAAACTTCGAAGGGCTCGTTCTTGACCATACGAAGGCCTTTTCAGGAACAATTTTTTTTTGGTTTGGGATAGAATTTTACACTCTACACCATGGTGAAGTTAGTTTTCTAATTTAATGCTCCAGATTTCTAGAAATTAAATATTCTTCTAGAATTTTCTACACAACTCTCATTTTGACCTTTTAAGAGCCATAACTTGTGCAAATGGACTTCGTTTTGGGTGTCATTTTTCCAGGGTTCATATTTTTCTATGTACTCTACATCAGTGCTCTCAATTTGATCTCATATTGTACTTGATCTATAGTTTCAATACTTTGGCTATTTGGGCCCTATAAGAGTCTAAATATTTGTTATTTGCATTGTAAATAGCACTAATTATAAAGTGCCAACATTGTAATTTTCTTGGGTAATCATTTTAGAAACTAGTGAAAAGGAGGGGTGTCTCGTGTGTCTCTTTTTCACACTTCTCTTTTGCATTTCAAATTTACTTTTCTGCACAAATGGATGCACCCACAGTTCTTGTTTTAATACCATATAACTATTTTGAATGGAAATCAAATATGATAATCTATCTCAAAAGGCATGGATATCATAGGGTTACAATGGGACTTGAGACAGAACCCAAAGATGATGCAGAAAAGATAAAATGGTTTAACAAATGTGATGAAGCCTTTGGTACTTTGTGTATGTCATTTTCTCCTGACTTACTTTTTCATATTGAATTTGCTAAAACACCCAATGATGTGTGGACCACATTGGAAATCCTCTTTGGTAAGCAAGCTAAATTAAGGGGTCATCAATTGGAGAATGAACTCATAGGGTTGAGTCCTAGCAATTTTGACACCATACAAGACTTCTTCACAAAATTAAAATCCATCAAATTGCAGTTGAAATAGTTTGGTCCAAACTATTATGTGTTTGTTTCCACCTTTTATGCCACAAAATGTGCTCTTGGTTCCAACTATAAAATGCCATCGCTAGATGATTTTTCTACAAAACTCACTAAGGAGCAAGATAAACTGGTTCACATGGGTACAATTAAACCCTCTAAGTCACATGCTTTAGTTGTAAATCAAGGCACAAAAGAACAAAATGGGTCTAGAAAATAGGATAAGAAACAAAAGAACTAAGGAGAGAAGAAGAAAGATCAAAAACCTGCTACTTCAAATGCAGCTAATCATACCTCTTCATTAAACAGTGAACAACCTAAGAAGGAGCAGGTCAAGTGTTCTTATTGTAAAAGGTTTGGCCATGTTGAACACAAGTGTTTAAAGAAGTAGATTGATCACCTATCACATCTTCTCGAGAAGAACAATATCAAGGTGCCTGACTCTATCAAATAGAGTTCATCAGAAGGGTCTTCAAAGGACACATAAAAGAGTAAGGGGAAAGGAAATGGCAAGGCCCTATTTGCAATTGCTTCACAACCTAATACATGGATAATTGACTTGGGTGCTTTGCGCCACATGGCTTCCTCATGGGGTGGTTTTGCATCCTTAGAGCCATGTACTATGTTGACTATACTAATGGGTGATGACACTCCTATTAAAGTGCATGGGAGAGGGTCTGTTGACGTGGGTGAAGGAACATTTTAGGATGTTCTTTGCATTCCATCTTTGTCAACTAATATCTTATCTATTTATTAGATCACTGACACAGTCTTAGGCAAGCGGGTTGAGTTTACACCTGACAAAGTGGTAATCAATGAGTCGCACAATGGATCTATAATTGCCATGGGAAAAGCATATCATCAATCTAGAATCTATATGTTTTCTCATTTTGTTCCTAACTCTCCTTCAACAGTTCTACTCACTCACTCAAATGAGGTGAGTCATTTGTGGCATTAGTGGTTTGGCCACTTGTAGCAACTCAGTCAACAAGACATGGTTTTAGGGTTGCCTTCTACTCGATTTTCTGATGGAGTTTGCCAGGGATGCATTCTTGGTAAGCATCCAAAGGAGAAGTATGACAAAGGCAAAGCATGGAGGGCTACACAGCTTCTGGAGTTGGTACAAGTGATTTGGCAGGACCATTTCCACATCCTTCTTTTAGCAGGGCTCAATATGTTGTGACATTCATTGATGATCTTTCTAGGCATACTTAGGTTTCTGTTCTCAAGTAGAAGTCTGAGGTATTTAAGTATTTTCAAGACTTCAAATCTTTTACAGAGAAATAATCTGGGAAGGTCATCAAGATTCTACATAAAGATAATTGGGGGAATATGTCAACCACAAGTTTGAGTAGTTTTGTGCCTCTAAGAGCATTGATCTTCATCACACAATTCCCTATAGTCCATAGCAAAATGGTGTCGTAGAATAAAACAATAGTTCCTTGAAAGAGATGGCCAATTGTATGATTCACTCCAGGTCTATGGAACCTCGGTACTGGGTGGAGGCCATCAACTGTGTGTGTTACATCCAGAACCGCATTCCTCGCAAAGTTGCGAAGGGGATAACTCTTTTCCAAGCTTAGACCAGTAGAAACCCCATTGTTAAGTACTTTCAAGTGTTTGGTTCTCCTACATGGGATCACATTCCAATAGAGAAATGCAAGGCTATGGCTCCACATAGAAAGCCTTGCACATTTGTTGGGTACCCAGATAATGTCAAGGGCTACAGCCTTTTACACCCTACAACACATGAGTTGTTCATTGAGAGGAGTGTTCATTTCGAGGAGGACTCTACCAGTTCTTCTCCTACCACTTCTCCATCAACAATCACATTGGAGAAATTACAGCATGATGACAATTCTTTAGAGGATCTTAATCCTCCTGATCATGATGAGGAGTCTTCTTCCTCTACTTTAGATGGTGATAGTGATGATGAGGATCCAACCTCTCCTCCCAGTCATCATTCAAAGATTGATGATTCTTCTCCCTACTCTCCTACCATAGGGCCTCTTTGGGCTCATCAGACATTGCAGTTAGCAGTTGATTGTAAGGAAAGCAGAGGTGCGGAATACAGCTTCCCTAATGTTAATTCTAAGGGGATAATCCAACCAGGTAACTTTCTGTTCAAACACAATAGATGAATACACTAGAAACACAGAATAGACAAAATAAGACAACACAAACTCTAGTATTACGTGGGAAAACCCTTTCGGGTAAAAAACCCACCACCACAATAGAACAATCTTTATTACAGTAAACTGAATATATAATAAAGATCCCCAGCTCTCATGTTTAGGTCTCGATACTATAAGAATTATACAAATCTATTTATCACATTTGCACATCTATAGAATAAACTGTATAATTTGAATAGTTTCATCAAATCATGACGAGCTCACCAAATCTGTATATAAAACCACAGTCTTCAAGAGCAAGTAACCGTTTTTATTTCTACCCTAACTGCTCGTTTCAACTGACTCAGCAGCGCTGTCACAACCGTCGCATAACTGCCTTCTGACAGTTCACATTCCAGTGAGATGATTAATCCCACATGCACCAAGTCGCAGACTTCTCTGTAGTTTATATGGCCAACGACTCGATTATACTATCATCGGCAATTTTGTTGCCGACGATACCAAACCAAAGACCCATCGGCCTAACCCGCTCCATCGGTGATCAGATTGCTTCCTTCACCGATAACACATAGTCTCCGTGATCCCCAAGTTCACTACCCTTCATCGGAGTGACCTCTGCCATCGGCCCAAACACTTTACACTGTGCTGATGAAGGTTCTCACGCCGATGTCCAATGCTTCACCAACTTCCATCAGGGTGACCATTCACATCGGAGTGACTACCAAGATCTTGGCCGATGGCCAACCTTATGCCGATAGACATAAGTCATCGATGAAACCATGCATATTGGCCACAGGCTTCTCACTCTCGCTGATAGTGAAAGTCTAGCCGATAGCTTACTACTCTCAGTGAGACCTTGTAGATCAGTGTAAGACTTCGAACACCCGTCGATAGTGAACGTCATCCTAATGGTCACTACCATCGGTGAAACACATACATGGATATGCCGATAGTGTCCAATCAACCTGATGAACGAAGAACATGATATGAACAAAACCAATGATTAAATAAATGAGGTCCAAATAGTAACTTGAGACATTAGGTCTCTTCAATCTCCCACTTGTCGAAGAGATTACTGCTATCTCTTAATCCTCGCTAAGTTACAGAGAATCATGGGCCTGAAGACCCATTCCATCTAAACACCATTTGAACTTGGCCGTACTCACTGGTTTAGTTAAGGCATCAGCGACATTTTCCAAAGTGTCAACCTTTTCCAACTTCACCTTCCTGTCTTCCACCATATCATGAACAAAGTGATATTGGACATCAATATGTTTTGTCCTAGCATGAAATGTAGGATTCTTCACCAAACATATAGCACTTTGACTGTCACAGTGAATTTGTATCTGCCCTGTAGTAAAACCAACATCAGAACACAACCTCTTCAACCAAATGGCTTCTTGGCTTGCACGAGTAGCTGCCATGTACTCTACCTCTGTTGTGGACAAAACGACTACAACCTACCACTTACTCATCCAACTGATAGCACCACCATTTAACGTGAATACATATCCACTGGTGGACCTTCTATTGTCAATGTGCCCTGCCCAATCAGAATCAACATATCCCTGAATGCTGATAGATCTCTGTGATCCAACTGAGTTTCCATGATAGAAAATAGCATAGTCAGAAGTTCCCTTCAAATACCTCATAACTCTTTTCACAGCATCCCAATGTGATTTGCCTAGATTCGCCATAAAATCGCTCAACACTCCCACTGCTTGGGCAATGTCTAGTCTAGTACAGACCATTGTATACATTAAACTACCAACAAAACTTGCATAAGGCACTCTTTGCATGTCGTCAATTTCATTCAAAGATTCTAGACAATCTTCAACAGATAATTTTGTTCCCTACAAAACTGGAACAACTAACTGTTTAGAATTAGACATATTGAACTTATCAAGAACATTGGTAATATACTTGCTCTGGCTGAGCCAAATCTTTCTCTTAGATCTATCCCTTTTGATTTCCATTCCTAGAATGTACTTCGCTGCCCCAAGATTCTTCATTTCAAATTTCAAGGACAACTGAGATTTTAATTCTGAGATCATCCCCTTACCATTGCCAATGAATAACATGTCATCCACATACAATGCAATTATAAGAATCCGATCACCTTCAGTTTTATAATAGACACAATGATTAGACTTAGATCTCACATACCCCAAGGATAAAACATACGTATCAAATTTTTTATACCACATTTTGGGAGATTGCTTCAAACCATAAAGAGACTTTTTAAGTTTACATACTAGATGTTCTTTACCTTTTACCACAAAATGCTCTGGCTAGGACATATAAATTTCTTCTTCAAGGTCCCCATGAAGAAATGTTGTTGTCACATCCATTTTCTCAATTTCAAAATCATATGCTGCTGCAAGTGACAACAGAAATCTAATGGACGTCAACTTAGCTACAGGAGAAAAGATTTCTCCATAATCAATACCTTCATTTTGGGAATAACCCTTAGCAACCAGTCTTGCCTTGTACTTATCAATACTACCATCTGGACCATATTTCTTTTTAAATACCCACTTACAACCCACAGGTTTTCTACCTTCAGGCAAGGGCACTAGATCCCAGGTTCCATTTTTCTCCAATGATGACATTTCATTATCCATGGCTTCCAACCAAGAATCTGAATCAGATAAACTAATAGCTTCTTTCACAGTCCTAGGTTCATCTGTATCAATAAGTAAATCATAGGCACAACTTGAATCAAGTACTGAAAATCCATACCTATCTGGTTGTCTTCTTTCACGTGTAGACTGCCTCAATGGTTGAGGTGCTGGTTCAGGTTCTTGCTCTGGATCTAAATCTTCAGAGCTACTTGAACTCACATCTGAATCATCTACACTTGGTGTTTATTGTTCCCCTTTTACAGGGGTCAGAGGAATATTAACAACACTCTTTTCTTTCTTCTTTTCTGTCTTCTCCGGCTGAGGATCAATAACCAAAGTTTTCAGCTCTCTGAAAATTACATTCCTGCTGTAAATTACTTTTTCAATTTTAGGATTCCAAAGCTTGTATCCTTTAACACCAACTCCATAGCCAATAAAGATACATTTGACTGCTTTGTAATCGAGCTTAGACCTTTTTACCTCAGGAATATGAGCATATGCCTCACAGCCAAAGACACGAAGATGTCTTAGAGAGGGCTTCTTTCTAGACCATGCTTCCATAGGCGTCTTATCAACCAATGCCGAAGAAGGATTATGATTCAGCAAATAACAAGCTGTAGCAACTGCCTCAGCCTAGAACCTTTGTTCAAGACTAGCATAACTTAACATACTTCTTGCTTTCTCCATCAGTGATCAATTCAACCTTTCTGCAACTCCATTTTGCTGTGGAGTATAAGGTGTAGTTTTGTGCCTTTTTATACCATGATCTACACAATACTTATCAAAATCTGCATTGCAATATTCACCATCGTTATCTATTCTCAAGCATTTTATTTTTCTATCAGTCTGATTTTCCACAAGAGTTTTAAATTCTTTAAACCGACTGAACACTTCTGATTTATTTTTCAAAAAATATACAAATGCCCTCCTTGAATAATCATCAATGAACGATACATAGTATCTTGATTTAGATAAAGACGAAACATCAACTGGACCAAAAACATCAGAATGTACATAGTCCAGAACACCAGAAGATTTACGAGAACTTGAGTGAAAAGAAACACGGTTCTATTTTCCATATATACAATGTTCACATAAATCAAACTCCAGATTACAATCAATCAGCCCATCTACCAGGGTTTTGTTTTTCAAGGTTTTTAAATCTTTTTCACCTATGTGACCAATTCTATGATGCCAAAGCATTGTTTTCTCTGCAGGAAGTTTAACTTCCATAGAGTTTGCATCATGTGTTACAATAGTAGCTTTTTCAAATTTTACAGAAACACTATTACAGCACACTGGTTTAGCATTTAACCTATAAAGAGTTCCAATGCGTTCACCCTTTTCAAGTACAATAGAACCTCTAGTCATCTTACAGCCACCATTCACAAAAGTAACTTGCACTCCAACATCATTAAGCTTACTAACAGAAAGTAAATTTTGAGCCAGACCTGGTATGTGTAAAACTCCATTCATTCCCTATATTCTACCATCCGGGAACTAGATTCTAACTCTTCCTCGGCCAACAATTTCCAGTGTCAAATCACTTGCCAGGAACACCTTCCCACCAGCATGTGGTTCATACTTAGTGAACTATTCTCTGTGAGATGTCATATGAAAAGACGCTCCTGAATCCACCAACCATACATCTTCAGATGTAGGCGTTGCCAAGGCAGCAATGAAGGCATCAGCATCACTCTGAGAAGAGTCGTTGTCAGAAGAGTTCTTCTTCTTCTTTTTCTCCTCTTTGCAGTCTCTTCTGATGTGTCCTTTCTACCCACAATTCCAGCACTTCACCTTGGACTTTGTGCTAGGAGATTTTGATTTCCCCTCTAATTTGGACTTAGACTTCTTGTCCTTCTTCTTGCCTCTTTCCTTTGATCTACCTCGAACAGACATGGCCTCTTTGGCTGTCTCAGAAGATTTCCTTTGCATCTCTTTAGATAACAATGAGGTAACAACCGCTTCAATTGTAAACGTGGTTGTTGTACTTCCAATAGCCATCACAAGATGATCCCAAGAGTTAGGTAAGGAACACAATAGAAGCATACAGTGGTCTTCCTCTTCTATTTTTACACCTACAGACGTCAACTATGCAACAATCAGATTAAATGTGTTCAAATGGTCTACTACAGATGCACCTTCATCCATCTTCAGAGAATACAACTTCTTTCTGAGGAACAGTTTATTCACCAAGGACTTGCCCTGGTAAATATCTCCCAACTTCTTCCACAAATCTTTGGCTGACTTCTCTTCATGGACATTCAATAAAACAGAATCTGTAAGACTTAATCTTATCAGTCCTCTAGCTTTTTTGTCAGCTAGGTCTCAATCTTCTTGTTTCATGCTTGTAGGTTTAACCCCAGACACAGCAACCCAAAGATCTCTGTCGACTAGCAAATCTTCAGCCTTAATCTTCCACAACTCAAAGTTTGTGCCATTGAACTTTTCAATGTCTATTTTTCCTGATGTACTTGCCATCTTATTTTAATAGAATAGACCTCTACAAAACTCCCACTTTCTGAACTAACACAAAAAACCCAACCTACCAACAAGGATAACACAATGGGCCAGGCTCTGATACCACTTGTAAGAAAAGCAGAGGTGTAGAATATAGCTTCCCTAATGTTAATTCTAAGGGGATAATCCAACCAGGTAACTTTCTGTTCAAACGCAACAGATGAATACACCAGAAACATAGAATAGACAAAATAAGACAACACAAACTCTAGTATTACGTGGGAAAACCCTTTCAGGTAAAAAACCCACCACCATAATAGAACAATCTTTATTATAGTAAACTGAATATACAATAAAGATCCCCAACTCTCATGTTCAGGTCTCGGTACTATAATAATTATACAAAGCCGTTTATCACATATGCACATCTACAGAATAAACTGTATAATTCGAATAGTTTCATCAAATCATGACGAGCTCACCAAAGCTGTATATAAAACCACAATCTTCAAGAGCAAGTAACTATTTTTACTTCTACCCTAACTGCTCATTTCAACTGACTCAGCAGCGCTGTCACAACCGTCATGTAACTGTCATTTGACAGTTCACATTCCAGTGAGATGATTAATCCCACATGCACCAAGTCGCAGACTTCTCTGCAGTTTATATGGCCAACGACTCGATTATACTATCGTCAGTAATTTTGTTGCTAATGATACCAAACCAAAGACCCATCGGCCTAACCTGCTCCATCGGTCATCAGATTGCTTCCTTCACTGATAACACATAGTCTCCATGATCCCCAAGTTCACCACCCTTCATCAGAGTGACCTCTGCCATCGGCCCAAACACTTTACACTGCGCCGATGAAGGTTCTCACGCCGATGCCCAATGCTTCACCAACTTCCATCAGGGTGACCATTCACATCGGAGTGACTACCAAGATCTTGGCCAATGGCCAACCTTATGCTGATAGACATAAGTCATCAGTGAAACCATGCATATCAGCCACAGGCTTCTCACTCTCGCCAATAGTGAAAGTCTAGCCGATAGCTTACTACTCTCGGTGAGACCTTGTAGATCGGTGTAAGACTTCGAACACCCACCGATAGTGAATGTAATCCCGATGGTTACTACCATCGGTGAAACACATACATGGATATTCCGATAGTGTCCAATCAACCTGATGAATGAAGAACATGATATGAACAAAACTAACGATTAAATAAATGAGGTCCAAATAGTAACTTGAGACATTAGGTCTCTTCATTGATTGGGTTGGTGGTCCTTCAGATACTCAAAGAACAAGGTCACAATTTCAGCAATCTCCACATCTCTTCATTGCTTTAGCTTCTAATCCATAGACTTTTTGGGAAGCTTCTAGTGTCCTCGACTGGGGTGCAGCAATGCAGGAAGAGTTCAGTTCCTTGGAAAGGAATCATACATGGGATTTAGTCCCTCTTCCTAAGGGAAGAAATTTTGTTTGATGCAAGTGGATCTATCAAACAATTTTTTTAGTCAATGGGTTGGTTGACAAGCATAAGGCTCGCTTGATCACCAAAGGATTCTCACAGGTGCCTGGGATTGACTACTCTAAGACTTTTGTGCCAATAGACAAAATGAATTCCATCTGACTTGTCCTTGTTATAGCTGCAACCCATCATTGGGAAGTTCATTAGATGGACGTGAAGAATGTTGTTCTTCATGGTGACTTTTAGGAGGAAATCTACATGGAGCAACCATAGGGCTTTGTTTAGGATCCTTCACTTGTTTGCCAACTTTGGAAGTTTCTCTATGGCCTGAAATAGGCTCCTCATGCCTGGTATGCCAAGATGGATTCCTTCCATCTATTAGTTGGATTCACTCGATGCCATTATGATCTGAATGTATACATTTTGCAGCAAGATGATACTCTCACATTTCTGGTTCTCTCTGTTGATGACTTGCTGATCATAGGGAGTCATTCATCCACCATCAAGGCAGTGAAAATTGCTCTACATGATCGATTTCTAATGTCAGACTTGGGTCTTTTGCACTACTTCTTAGGGATTGAGATCACTTAGTCATCCTTAGTTATCTTCATGCCACAACCCAAGTATGCACTTGATTTGCTCTCCAAATTTCACATGGCTGACTGTAAGCCAACACCGACTCCATTTCTATCAGGGGTCAAACTTGAGGCTAAGTGTTCTTCACCTTTGGTTGATGGCACTTTATACTAACAACTTGTTGGGAGTCTCATCTATCTAACTCACACAAGGCCTAACATTTCATATGTCATGGGCATGGTCTCTCAATTCATGCAAGAACCCCATGAGTTGCATTAGAAAGCAACTAAGCAGTTTTTCCACTATGTTTAGGGCACTCGCAGTTATGGCATTCACTATGTAGCGGGCGTGGATTTTGGTGTGGTGTGATACACAGATTCAGATTGGGTAGGAGATTCTAAGGATCGCAAGTCTACTTCAAGGTATTGCTTCTCACTTGGTTTTGGTCTAGTTTGTTGGTCAAGCAAGAAGTAGTTTGCAATTGCTCTTTCATCTACAGAGGCTAAGTATCGAAGGGTAGTTAATGCCACTACTAAGGCCATCTAGATTTAGAATATTCTCACTAAGTTTGGAATTTCATTCAGAAAGCCCACAATCATCTTTTGTGATCATCAGAGTGCAATGCAGATCTCAAAGAATCCAGTCCATCACCAATGGACAAAACACATTGAGATACATATGCACTACATCTGGGAGCTAATTCATGCAAACATCATTGATCTCAAGTACATTCAGACATCAAAGCAAATCACAGACATCTTCACTAAACCCTTCACTAAAAGAAAGTTCCTTCATCTGTGAGCTTTGTTGGGGGTGCGACCAGTGTCTACTTTAGGAGGGGCTTCTTATTCCTTTGCTTTAACTCTCTCTACTTTGGGGGTGTTTCCTCTCTAATTTTTTTTTGGGGGGGGAGGTTATTCCTCTATGGGAGGCTTCTTCTCTTTTTAGGGGGAATTCTTTGTACATGGGTACCTCACTAGGCTTCATTTATCGAGACCCATATCTTTTCACCCACCTCAGCTACGCTTAAGGGGGCATGTTAGTGTAGGTTTTTTATTTTCCTTAGGGATATTTCTTTTTGCTACACATTATTAAGCTTGCTTAGGTTATATTAGACTTGGTTATTATGAGGCCACATGGCTAAATCTATTAGCTACATGTGTCACTCTTTTCCACAATTGGGTAGTTGAGTTTTGCACCCTCTTTTGGATTTTATGCCACCTCTCATAACCATTTGGGTGGGTGCAAAAAATTGGGGGGCCAAAAAGTGGCCAAGTTTTAAAAAAAAAAAAAGCCAATAATGTAAGCGCGTTATAACACACTCACATTATGCTTTTCTATTTAAAACAAAAACTGCATTTCATTTCTTTGTTTCATTACATTTCACAGCAAACCTGCAGCTTGGAGACAAAGGAGAGAACACTCACGTTATCAAATGGCATACCGTCAGCAATTTGTCGCTGATTCATCATCAAAATGCCACCACGACGTTGGGGAGGCCGAAGGAGTAAGTTTTATTTGCTTTCTTGTGTGAATTTGTTGCTAAATAGGTAGGTTTAAGTAGTTTTTTGATGTAAATTTCTTTAATTTACAGGAATTGGTAATGCACCTCCTCCTCCTAAAAATCCACAAAATCCTCCATCACCTGAATAGCAAATACATGTTGAAGAACAACCCCAACAACAAACACCTCCATTCATTCCTCAATTTGCCCTTGGAACACAAGAAAATATAATGGGGCAAATTGAAAACATTAAAAAATAAGTTGAAGATATAATTGGAAGGTTGAAAGAACCTGCAACTTCAACCTCGCATAGATCCACGCTTGCTCAATCTCTTGAATCTATGTTATCAAATGTAGATTAAATTAGCAAGAAAATCTATAGTTGGTCAGAAAAGAGGAGAGAATTTAGAGAGTTCTATGCAGACAAGTTGTCTTATGAACAAGTTAAAAATGAACAAATTACAAAATTGGACTTGTGTTCCATTTTCACAGACTCATAAACAAATCAACCTCTACCCCTTACATGCAAGAGGTTCCCTATCCATTGGTGCAACAACCAAGTGATAAGGGATAATTTTGGGTAGAGGTGGTGGATGGTTTTTTACCATCCTCCATGCAACAATAATGAGGTCCCACAATACTTTTTGAGGAAACTCTACTGCAAGTTTTTCAAAAATAAAGTACCAAACTATTTTGATATGCAAGAGTCCCAAGGTAGAGGTGGGGGGTCAACACAAGATAGACCAGGGGCACGTGTTGACCCACAACGGCCAGCGAGATGAGCACTCGCCAGACCAGCCCATGAGCACGTGTCTATCCCTTCCATTGTGAAGGAGGGTGTTGAGGTCGAGACACTTTAGTCCATTAGTGCCTTGACCCAAAGCATCATAGAGCATGCCAGTCCTGCAGCACAACATGGGCCGGGGGAGATTTTGAGGAGTAGGGTTCTACCCCATACCTATCAGGCTTGCGGGTCAACCTATGGTTATGACCCCGTGGATAGTTAGGACACAGGTGCACAGGCTACATCTGCAGTTGAGTAGATGGTGATGACAGATGCCCTCCTGAGTGAGACTTTTGGCCCTAATACTCAGGTAAATGTTAGCAATTTCATTGAATTTAATTTATTACATTTCCTTTTTGAAATGTAAGATTAACTAATTTAGTTTGATGATTTTAATGAAATTTTAGGGTCATAGCGTTGATGCAGTTTTCAGCGATTCTCCACCTGCATATTACACTACGACATCTACTGCCGGGGTATGTAACTAGTAAACAATTATAAATATTACATGTGAATAGCATTGTTATATGAATGGTATTCTAATATCTAATTTTGGATGTTGAATAGGTTAATCTTGGAGATTTCATAGCAACACCTACCAGTGGTGGTGGAGTTTAAAGCTTCACTAAGGTAATAAAATAAATAGTTTAACTAATGAATTGTACTTACTAGATTTTTGTATTTTATATTCATATCATTGATTACATTGCATTTCACATCTTTCAAACTCAAAGCATTACTAGACATTGCATAACTAATAACTAGATGTTGATAGATGACAAAATTTTAATTACAATATAGTTATTTGAAAAAATGCCTCAAAGAAATGTGGTCTCATGGAATGCCATGACAAGAAGATGCATAGACAAGGACATCACCATGAGACCACATTTCTTTGAGGCATTTTTTCAAACATATCACTACCTTGTCTATGCTACCATATTTTCCATACATGTCTACCAAAGCTTGTTGATCCCCTCCACACTATTCTTCGACAAATTCTCTCTAATAAACGCATCCAATTACCACCAATTAGACCCTAGGACATGACACTAGAGAGGGGCACGAGCCTATGACATCTTATATAGCATATGATTGACTCCAACATCATCTAGGTTTTAGGTATTAATTATGGGGGCAACAAGTCACCCCTAACCAAAATCTTCAAATCTACACTAACCCATTCCCCTACAAACTATGTCAATCCTATTAGCCCAATTTCTTCCATCCCTACTTATGATCCTACATCTAATAGAGACATTCTAGATAGAGTCAAAACATAGACATTCTGAGCTGCAAAGAGGTGTTACTGGAATCTTGAATCATGAGCCTAATATATTCTAACAATAGACCATGACCATTTCCATTCCTACAACCTGATAATGTTTCATTAGTTTGATATGTTTATAAATGAAACTTGACTATTTTGACATAAATATCTTCACCAATGAAGCACCATTGTTTCGAGCCTATAATTTAATAATTGCTTAATAGGTTGATAACTTCACCAATGAACCATGATTATTACAAACTTGCACTCTAATAAAGGTCCATGTAATTTATGTCTAAACGTCAATAAACCATGACTATTTCAACACCTAAACTAAACAATTTTTCATGAACCAATATATTTTCCAATAAAATAGAACCATTTCAACGTTTACAACCTAGTATTTTCTTTTGCTAATTTCTAACTTCTTAAGGGAACCATGAACTTTTCTTAAAATTATCAAACTCCTCGCTTCAAAATTTTAAAAACTTTCAACCCACTAAAGCTTAAAATTTAATATTTTTTATCAATAACACTATTTCAAACCATTCAACCTAACCAACATTAATATCTACAACTTAATAATCAATATCAATAGACCAAAAAGTACAAGACTCTATAAAACCTTAGGGTTAAAGTAGCACAACCCCTTACCCTAACTAAACATACCACCATATTTCTAAGGTGTTGATATCATTACAAATACTCATGGCTTCTTTATTCTTCTTAAGGGAAAAGTAAAACACCTCTTTAAATACACAGCCACCTTTTCTGTGGACCCCCTAACCTTTGAAATGATCAAAGTTCCCTCATATAATATACTCTACATACTTGGAGCCTAGTAGTGTTCTAATTTCTATCCATAAGGGAGTCGATCCTATCTTCCCTATCCAAAATAAGCAAGAACTTATTTACAATGTCAATGATTGTTACCTCCACCATTCATAGTTCTCAACCCAAGAAGCTAGATCAATAGATTAAACTCTTGGTTGTGATGTTTTTGATTCCCATACCCAAGACTTTACTGTGGGAATTGATGGTGAAGAATGTGTATTATGTGTCTAGTTGTATCATAGTGATGCATTGGTGACAATGAATATCTTTTTTTAGTACAATACAAAGCTTCATTACAATATCTAGACAAAGTACATTCTGCATAGTTGGATACCTTTAACATGCTATTTGTAGAGTTCAATCATGTTATGTATTTAGATGGAGCCCTTTTACATTTATATGCTTGGTTGGAGTTCTCTCCGCATAGTCAGAGTTTTTATCACTTTTAGTAATAGGTGGAATCTTTCATCCTACTATTTTTTTAATTTTTTAAATAATTTAGCAAGTCATGGTTATGCTACCCCACAACCCTACCCCACCCTACCACCAACCTAAACCTAAACTAACACCTTCACTCCCTCTCTAACTTCTTAAACCTAAAATTTGATGCTACTATGGTCCCTCCTTTGTTAACCCTTATACCACACAATCGTCATGAATCTCCATCTAATTTGTATATATGCATACATGACTTGTGTTCTTTATTGTGCATACTTCCATGTTTAGGTGAACATGTGTGTATGTTAGGAGCCATGACTTGCTTCACTATTCTAGTTTTCATAATTGAATAATGTTGTTTTATTTTTAGATGATGTAGCCTGCGAAGACACCTCCCAAAGTTCATAGGGCAATGGAGCATGGTGTGTCCTATGCAATTCATAGCTCCATGCCTTTGATGGGGGTATGAGGCAAATTAGTAAATTTTAAATTACATTTGTTGTTATAGTTGTTTATTTTTAAAAAATCAAATGATTATGATTTGAAGTTTAATTTCTATCTAGATGGTTTCTATAGGACATGACATCACCACAGCCTAATCCTAGTACTGAGGCAAATGAGGAGATAGATTTTCTAGTGGCGGTGAGTGATTATTTTGTTAAATGTTTTATTTTTTATAATGTAATTTCTATATATTAATGTCTATATTTTTATTGTAACAGCTACAGATCCATGAACAACTAAATAGGAGGAGAAGCCCTCAGATTCGTAGTAGACCACCCTCATACACGTCTCCATCCCCCCTCAAAGATCAAAGGCTACCTGTGATCTATTCTCTTCACTGGACAGAGGGGAATGGATTTTTATTGGGTTCCTTTGTTGTATGCCTATATGGCATTTGTGGACATATATTTTGTATTGCATATAGTTTACATTGTATGCCTATATGGCATTCTTGTAAGCCTATATGGCTATTTTGTATGTATGTTATACTTATATCGACAAATATTGATGTATTCATATATGGATATTTGGTTAATACAAATCATTTTTGTTGATGGTGTCCATATTTGCATTATAAATCCACGCTTCAATGGATATTTATAGATAGTTTACTTCAAATATTTAAAGTTTAATTGTATTACATAGTAGGATTTTTTAAAATTCAATCCTCTCTATGGCTCTCATAATCCACTTAGCACACAAAGCTAAAGTCATAAAAACTTGGGTTGTGTGTGGTGAATTTAGTATAGTGGAAGTGGCATCAAACAAGTATGGTAATTTCTCCCCATGTAATAGACAACTAGTTAGATGGAAGCTTAGTCCTACATGCACAATAGATTGGGGCTTTCTTATCTCAATATTGTATGATGTCACAATCACTCTCTATGGTATATGTGGAATAATCTTTAATTAGAATATGTAAGGGTTTTCAAAGGACTTGAATGACCATTTATGACATGTTTACTAGAATTTGGAGCCACATCCTCCTCATTAGACTAGCTAGATTGAATGGTGAAATAATACTATCAAGCATACGTGCCACTTTATTCACATTTATGGGTGCTAGTTGGTGCATGTTCACTATTGTTCATACAAGGTCACTACCATAAATCTCTATCATGTCACTTCTGAGTTGAAATAGCAACAAATGAAATAATGCTTTCTTGATAAGTTGAAAGAGCTTGACCCTTAAGAGGGCTAATGTCTTTTACTAGTATGTGAAGTGCTACATGAATGGTTGATACATTGATGTTGAAAGCAACCCAATTTATTGGGGTGAGAAATAAAAAGGATGATAATGCATGGAGAACATTTGTAGAAAGTGTTATCTTGATGTTCTCACAAATACTGATGACATTTCAAACGTGAAAAGTTGTGACCCTTTGAATAGGAAAGACTATGACCTTTTTATAATAAAGAGCAGTGACCATGCATAGCGTATATGTGCCCAACTAGACATGTTGGCGCTAATGGTTTGGCCCCACGAAGAACAAAACAAAAAGTAGCCTACCTTGCAACTTTACACTACATGCTTCTGACAATTTTTGGAGCAACAGAAAATCTTTCACCACGGGCAAATTCCTCAGAGATATCAAAAACTGACAGAGGTTATTATAGAGGGGTTCTATGTGATCACGTAGCCTTAGATAGAATGTTTCTAAGTGAAATAGTTTCCAAGTAACAGCTCGTCAAAGATTGCTGCCTTTTTGCACTTTGGTCTCTTAAGGCATATCACCAGTACAATGTAACTCGGACTGTTTCGACATGTTTGGGTGTGAAACAGGACCATGCATAGCCTAAACCTACCTATCCAGACCTGTTGGAACTGTTAGTTTGGCTGCACAAGGAGCAAAACAAAAGTTACACCCCTTTGCAACTTTACAATGCATGCATCTGACCATTTTTGGAGTAGAATAAAAATTTTCACCATGGGTAAATGCCTCAGAGATATAAAAAAGCTGAGAGAGGTTATTGAAGAGAGACCCTACTTGATCTCATAGCCTCAGATAGAATGTTTCTAAGTGACACAGTTTCTGAATAACAGCTCGTCAAAGATTGCTACCTTTTTGCACTTTGGTCTCTTAAGGGATATCACCGGTACAATGTAGCTCAGACTGCTTTGGCATGTTTGGGTGTGAAAAAGGGCCATTCCTATCCTAAATGTACCCATCTAGACATGTTGGAACTGTTGGTTTGGCCGCACGAGGAGCAAAACAAAAGTTACACCCCTTTGCAACTTTACAATGCATGCATCTGATAATTTTTGGAGCAGCAAAAAAAATTTCACCATGGAAAAACACCTCAGAGATATAAAAAACCAAGAGAAGTTACTGTAGAGGGACCCTACATGATCTCATAGCCTTAGACAGAATGTTTCTAAGCGACAGTTTCTGAGTAACATCTCGTCAAAGATTGCTGCCTTTTTACACTTTGGTCTCTTAAGGGATATCATCGGTACAATGTAGCTTAGACTATTTTGGCATGTTTGGGTGCAAAATAGGACCATACCTAGCCTAAAAGTACCCATCTAGATGTGTTGGAACTATCAGTTTGGTCACACGAGGAGCATAACGATTGCAACTTTACACTGCATGCATTTGACCATTTTTGGAGGAGTAGAAGAAAAACTTTCACCATGGGCAAATGCCTTAGAGATATAAAACTAAGAGAGATTATTGTAGAGAGACCCTACGTGATCCCATAGCCTCAAACAAAATGTTTCTAAGTGACATAGTTTTTAAGTAACATCTCGTCAAAGATTGTTGCCTTTGTACACTTTGATCTCTTAAGGGATATCGCCAGTACAATGTAGCTCAGACTATTTTGACATGTTTGGGTGTGAAAAAAGACTATGCCTAGCCTAAACGTACCCATCTGGATGCGTTGAAACTGTTAGTTTGGCCGCACAAGGAGCAGAACAAAAGTTACACCCCTTTGCAACTTTACACTACATGCATCTGATAATTTTTGGACCAGCAAAAAAACTTTCACCACAGGCAAACGCCTCGGAGATATAAAAAACCAAGAGGGGTTATTGTAGAGGGACCCTACATGATCCCATAGCCTTAGATGCAATGTTTCTAAGTGGTACAATTTTTGAGTAACAGCTCGTCAAAGATTGTTACCTTTTTGCACTTTGGTCTCTTAAGGGATATCGTTGGTACAATGTAGCTCAGACTGTTTCGGCATGTTTTAGTGTGAAACAGGACCATACCTAGACTAAACATACCCATTTAGACATGTTGGAATTATCGATTTGGCCACACGAGGAGCAGAACTAAAGTTACACCCATTTGCAACTTTACACTGCATGCATCTAACCATTTTTGGAGCAGCAAAAAAACTTGCACCACGGGCAAACGCCTCAGAAATATAAAAAACAAAGAGAGGTTATTGTAGAGGGACCCTACGTGATCTCGTATCTTAAAATGGAATTTTCTAAGTGATATGGTTTTCAAGTAACAGATTTTCAAAGATTGCTATGTTTTTGCACTTTGGTCTCTTAAGGGATATCACTGGTACAATGTGTTGAAAGTTGTTTGTCATTGATGTCAAAAGGTTAGGAGGTGTTGATCATATCCTTGTTGGTGTTGTTGTCAAAGGATCGGGATGCTCAGTTATGGTGTTCATGTTTCATGGTATGGTCTTCACAAGATGCCTTCATTCACAAAGCTCACATGCCTTTCATGCTTAAGGATGGTGTTGTTGATGATGGTTTTGATGCAATCATAACAATTAGTTAAAATTCACATAAAATGAACCAAAACTAACTTGAAAGATATGAAGGAATCGGTTAAGATTCACTTAATCCCAAGTTTAATATGGTTAGGTCTTGACCTGTTGGGCAAATTCAGTTGGTCAATGTGAAGTTGTAATGTTCAAGGGGCCTTATGTAGTTTAGGGTTTCTTGTTGGTTTACTAGACTCAAACTATGCAAAAGATTATAAATATCAGTATGTTGTTCATTCCTTTTACATAAAAGTGTTACTGTGCTGCAAAGCTTTTAAATGGTCTTCTTGAATTATTGCAGCTTTCTCCTCTTAAATATTATGAAAACTGTCTACTTTCAACTCAACTATGCATGCTTCTTTCAAATATGAAACAATTTCCTTTAAATTTCTGCGTTTTAAGTTAAGTATTTTCAGATGGGTTGGGAAAAGTTAGAAAGATCTAATCTAAACTTCATTCACTCTATTCAAAGGATCTAATTGTTCTGTTATGCACTTTATAAATAATACAGCAATTTGATCAAATCCACAGACAAAACCTTAAATGTATATTCTGAGCATTTTCACAAACATACACCTAAGATTGCAAGCTCTAAGAGAAAATGTTTCAAACACAATGAAGAGCAAGAAAACACTCAGAAGATAGATGCAGAATTCTAGATTCAATTGTATTAGAAACAAATAGTCATATAAGATTTACAATGTCTAAATGACTCTTAGCTTCAATGATCAAACTACAGAAAACTTACAAGCTTTACAAATACAGTAAGGAAGCCAGATGTTCCACGCATTCCTTATTGCAGACATAGGTGACCTCCTTCTTCTACTTCTAAACTAAAAGGTCCCTCTATTCTAAATGCTATACTCTACAAATCTCCGCTGCTACAAAATCTCTATGTAGCCCCTGTGTTCCTAAAATCCCTGTGTAAAATTTTACAGTGTATAGAGGCACAATATATAGAATTTCTGATTGTCCTCAATATAGCTCAAAAAACCCTAGTTTAAACCCTGGTTCAAACCTCTAGTTACAACAATAAATGCTAGAGATCAAATCTCCCAAAATATCTCTGAGCATACATCAATTCTGGACGAAATATGCCCTTCTAGAAACCCTAGCAGCTCAATATTAACTTCTGTGGTCTGCTGCAATAATGTCTTCAGCTGCATTTTGTCTTCATTAATAAAGACCTTTGACTTCCTCGCCCTTCATCCTTATCTTCCTCTACTCCTGAGATCTGATTTCCTCCTCTGTGATGTCACCGCCATTAAGTTTCAGCTCCCTCTTCAACTGCAAACCTGCAAAAATGAATAAGCAATAAGTATCATTTCATTTTATAAACAGCAGGAACTGAAACACCTGTTAAATCTAGTCATGACTGCAAAAAAATTGTAGAAAACAGGCCCAAAAATCTGCAAAAACGCGTCCAAAAAATGCATATACAGCGTCCAAAATAGTCGGGTCAACTATTGTTGACAAAAAAAACATGCATTCGGGCTTCAAAATCGACCTCCAAAAACCTATCACTTCTGTCTTTTCCTACCTATTTCTTTATTTAAATCCATGTATATCCAATATACAAGCCGGATGTTATACATCCATTTAATCGGATTTAAATCTGCCTTTGATTCTGCGGCTTGTATGTATGCAATGTATATCGGTTTGTATATCGCAATATACAAACATCAAAATATACAAGCCCTTAATTCCAATTTATGATTATTTCAATTCCGTTCAATGTATAAATGCATTGTATCCTTAGATATTCAATTCGGACGTGATACAAGCATTTAACCACATTTTACTTTCCTTTTGATTCCGCATTGTATGTGGTGCCTTGTATGTTTTAGATATACATACAAGCACTCAACTTGATTTTAATCCTTTTTGGATTCCACCTTGTATGCCTCTCAAATGGACAAGCGCGCATATATACAATGATTTCACTAGTTTTAATACTCCCTTCAGGTCCGCGCTTGTACATTCCATTGTATGTTGTGTTTGTACCTTCCAATATACAATCGGATATACATACAACGAATTAACCACTTTTAATTTGCCTCTGAGTTCCGCAATGTATATGACGTTGTATGCTTGCAATGTAATTTTGACATACATTTTGGACGTGATGCATTGGTTTAATCAGATTTAAATCCGCCTTCAGAATCTGGCTTGTATATACAGCGATGTATGTTCTGAAACATACAAGCTGGAATATACAATGAATTAACCACTATTCGTAACCCTTTGGATTCCGCGTGATGCATATTTCATTGTATGTCATAGTGTATGCATGAAATATACATTGTGCCAAATATACAATGATTTAACATTATTCTATAGCTATTTCGATTCCGCCCTTTGTATATTTCGATGTATGTTTGCTTATACAACCTGAATATGCAACGATTTAGCCCCTTTTAACTTCCCTTTCGCGTCTGCGGTATGTATATAACCCTTGTATCCTCTAACATACAATTGGGTTTGATACAAGGATTAGATCGGTTTTGATTTTCTTTTTGATTCCACTTTGTACAAGCGCAATGTATATCGTCTTGTAAATAAGAATATACAAGCCCGATATACATTGAATTAACTCTACTTTAAAACTTTTCAAATCCGCGCTTGCATGTACATTATTCTTGTGTGCGCCAATATGCAAGCTAGAACATATACAAGGATTCTCTCTTTTTTAATAAGTCCGTCGGGTCCGCCCAATGTATAATTACATTGTATGTTACTCAAACATACAAGCCCACAGATATACAATGAATTAACACCGTTTAATAACCTTTTCGAGTCCGCGGTATGTATATAGTGTCTGTATCTTTTACCTGCCAAACATACAAACGTTAGATACAAAGCGGATTTAAAACATCAATTTATTTTAACCTAAAATCTACTTCAGGTCCACCTTGTATGTGTATACTTCAAAACTTTTACCAAATGCATACAAGATAAAGGACATGCAATTAACATTGTATATGAAAGTGATATACAAAAGGGATTGTATATGCAACATACAAACGACCCAACATGCAAATAACAATGTATATGAGCCTGACTACAAAAAGTGATTAAGTATAAAAAGGACTTTGCACATACAAAGGACTTTGTATATGCAAAGCGATATACAAACTTGAATGTACATTTTACCAAAATGATCATATCTTGCAAAATATGGCAAATTTTAAGATGGTTCAAAACACAATCCTAGCTCATTTTTCACAAGGAATCCAACCATATCATGCCCTAGTACTAAAAATGCATTTTTCCTCTATTTTAATCAAAGTTTGCAATTTTAACTCCCTTTTTTCCCTTTACCACCAAGAAAAACAACACACACAAAAGCAAAAAAGAAAAGCCATAGCAGGGGTCCTCATTTTGCTAAGGAGTAAAATGGGGTGTGTTGTGAACATCACAATAGGTGTGCTCATGTTTCACAAGAACCCTATAAGACATGTATGCAAAGTGTGGAAGCATATACAATGAACGTGAACTGTTTGACATGATGCCTCAAAGAAATGTTGTCTCATGGAATGTAATGACTGCAAGATATGCACGAAATGGATTTTTCATAAGGCTTTCAGAACTCTTAAGCAAATGCACAAAAGTAAATTTCAACCAAATGCAAATTTTGGCATGTCTAAAACCAAATTGCACAACCTTATCCAACTTCCTCCTTGCCTGTGCCAGAATGGGATCTAGTGAACATGGTGTGGACAACCATCAAAGCATAAATGATATAGTAATTTTGTCACATGTATTGTATTTGCAGTTGCCCTTGTAGACATGTATGGAAAGTGTGGAAGCATAGACAAGGCGCATGAATTGTTTGAAATGATGCCTCAAAGAAATGCATAGTCCCATAGAATGCAATGATTGATATGCACAAAATGGATTATTTAAAGACAATTTATGAACTTTCAAGCAAATTCAATTGGCACGTGTAAAGCCAAATTCCTGTAATGATAATTGATCATCATATTAAATATTTAATATAAACTGTCATATACATAATGTCATGAACATAACATCTAGTTTATATACAATGCCATATAGGCATGTCCAAACAAAGCCATACAGGCATATATAAAAAAATATACATCGGTAACATACAAAAGTATTTATACAAAGCCATCTAGGCATACAAAAAATGTCCCAAAATATTTTCTAAAAATTAAGGCACTAAATTTTTTTTATGGTGGTTTCAAATTGGTTAGTTGAGTAGTGGTTGTTGGGGGTGGTGCTTGTGGCTTATAATTAGGTGGATAGGTGTAATGTCTCTTAAGTCTAATGAAGGTAGACCTCATGACTCTTTTAGGAAATGTGTAATGTCAAACAATAAACTATCTTTAATTTTAAATTGCTCCTCTCTAGCTGCCTTAAAGTTTGTCAAAGCTATCTAAGGAAGGGGTGTGGGTGATGAGTGCATTGAGACTTAAAGCATATATTAGAAGTGATTTTGTGGAAAATCTAGCTACTTTGATCCCTTTAATGAAATGGTGGTTAAGGCTTCTCAAGTTTGTACTCCCAAGCCACTTTGAAGGTATGTGTTTAGCACCACTAGAAAATATCTTCACAAGTAAGAACTTGGTTTTGGTTGTATGGAAATTTTTTAGGTTTTTCTATTTCTTTGGTTGGTAGCTATGTTTGTTTAATAGTTGTTAGATCATTATTAGATTTTCTATGGTTGTCTTGACTAGTTTATGTTGGAGAGGAGTGTATTGTAATCCCATTTTTTTACTTTTTGAATTTGAATAAAGGAACTTAGTTTTGCAGCTAGGATACTATGTTCCTATTGATCATTTTGATAAATTCATCTTTTGGATTGATGATATATTTCATGAGCAGCTACAGGTCTACAAGTATAAAGAAGAAATTCAAAGAAATAGAAATTTACAGCTATTTGGGAAGAAATTCAAAGCTCAGGCTACAAATTCCCTATTAGACATGTATGCAAAATGTGGAAGCTAGACAAGGCACATGAACTATAAACACAAAATATAAACACAACTGATATAAACACAAAATATATAAACCATACAAGTGATATAAACATGTATTCAATGGGGCATGATAAAGTAATTCAAATAGAATTAAGGAAACTGTAACTTAGAACATGTGTAAAGACTTGACATGCCTAAAAAATGGAGATTCAAATGGAGAGAGTACCCAATTATGTAGTCTTTTTTTCTTCTTCCATCAAACTCCTCGACAATTTGAGTTTTTCACCACTTGCTTCCTTTTCAACGTTCAATTGAATAACACTCAAATAGAATTACTAACAACAATACAATTAACTAATGTACAATGTTACATTCCTACAATTCAATCACAATTAACATTGCAACACTACAAAAATTGAAACTTGAATTGATATATATCAAATTCGATGTGAAAACTGTTATTTCCTCCTTCTTAAGTTGGCAAACAAGAAAAAGGTGGTGGAAAGTTCATGCAAAGGTGGTAGAATGTGAAAAATGTGCATGTGCACTTCCCAACAGCATGAAAAAGTTTTTTTTGTTGGAACACATGCATAACCAGAAGAAAAAAGAGCATGTCAGCCTGGATCATGGGTATCCTGGCCTTTTTACTATTTCAATAGCAAGAAAAAAGGTGCTTGCATTATAACACGAGCCCATTATGGCTTGCTATACAAAACTCTATATTATTCAATCTCTTATGTATTTTTTCTATCTCTCTCTTAACTCTAAACCCTAATCCCTTATCCTTAAACCCTAAACCTTATCCCTCAACCCTAATCCATCAACCATAAACCTTAATCCCTCAACCCTTAAACCTCAAACCCTAAACCCTACCCCTAAAGCCTCAACCCTCAACACTATACCTCAAAACCTAATCCCTCAACCCTAAACCCTAATCCCTCAACCCTAAACCCTTGACCCTAAACCCTAATCTCTTTCCCTAAACCCTAAACCCTATCCCTAAAGCCTCAACCCTCAACCCTTAAACCTTAAATCCTAAACCCTATCCCTAAATCCTCAACCCTCAACACTATACCTCAAACCCTAATCCCTCAACCCTAAACCCTAATCCCTCAACCCTAAACCCTAATCCCTTTTCCCTAAACCCTAAACTATATCCCTAAAGCCTAAACCCTCAACCCTTAAACTTTAAATCCTAAACCCTATCCCTAAACCCTCAACCCTTAACACTATACCTCAAACCATAATCCCTCAACCCTAAACCTGAAACCCTATCCCTAAAGCCTCAAACCTCAACCCTTAAACCTTAAATCCTAAACCTTATCCCTAAACCCTCAACCCTCAACACTATACCTCAAACCCTAATCCCTCAATCCTAAACCCTATCCCTAAATCCTCAACCTTCAACACTATACCTCAAACCCTAGTCCCTCAACCCTAAACCCTAATCCCTCGACCCTAAACCATAATCCCTTATCCCTAAACTCTAAACCCTATCTCTAAAGCCTCAACCCTCAACCCTTAAACCTTAAATCCTAAACCCTATCCCTAAACCCTTAACCCTTAAGACTATATCTCAAACCCTAATCCCTCAACCCTAAACCCTAATCCCTCAACCTAAACGCTAATCCCTCAACCCTAAACCCTAAAGCCTCAACCCTCAACCCTTAAACCTTAAATCCTAAACCCTATTCCTAAATCCTCAACCCTCAACACTATACCTCAAACCCCAATCCCTCAACCCTAAACCCTATCCCTAAATCCTTAACCCTCAACACTATACCTCAAACCCTAATCCCTCAACCCTAAACCCTAATACCTCAACCCTAAACCCTAATCCCTTATCCCTAAAACCTAAACCCTATCCTTAAAGCCTCAACCCTCAACCCTTAAACCCTAAATCCTAAACCCTGTCCCTAAACCCTCAACACTATACCTAAAACCCTAATCCTTCAACCTAAACCCTAATCCCTTATCCCTAAACCCTAAACCCTATCCCTAAACCCTAAACACTATACCTAAAACCCTAATCCCTCAACCCTAAACCCTAATCCCTTATCCCTAAACCTTAAACCCTATCCCTAAACCCTCAACCCTATAACCTTAAATCCTAAACCATATCCCTAAACCCTCAACCCTCAATAATATAACTCAAACCCTAATCCCTCAACCCTAAACCCTATCCCTAAATCCTCAACACTTAACACTATACCTCAAACCCTAATCCCTCAAGCCTAAACCCTAATCCCTCAACCCTAAACCCTAATCCCTTATCCCTAAACCCTAAACCCTATCCCTAAAGCCTTAGCCCTCAACCCTTAAACCTTAAATCTTAAACCCTATCCCTAAACCCTCAACCCTCAACACTATACCTCAAACCCTAATCCCTCAACCCTAAACCCTAATCCCTCAACCCTAAACCCTAATCCCTTATCCCTAAACCCTAAACCCTCAACCCTCAACACTATAAATCAAACCCTATTCCCTCAACCCTAAACCCTAATCTTGTATCCCTAAACCTTAAACCCTATCCCTAAACCCTCAACCCTCAATCCTTAAAACTTAAATCCTAAACCCTATCCCTAAACCCTCAACACTTTACCTCAAACCCTAATACCTCAACCCTCAACCTTAATCCCTTATCCCTAAACTATAAACCCTATCCCTAAAGCATCAACCCTCAACCCTTAAACCTTAAATCCTAAACCCTATCCCTAAACCCTCAACCCTCAACACTATAACTCAAACCCTAATCCCTCAACCCTAAACCCTAATCCTTCAACCCTAAACCCTAATCCCTCAACCTTAAACCCTAAACCCTATCCCTAAAGCTTCAACCCTCAACAATTAAACCTTAAATCCTAAACCATATCCATAAACCCTCAACACTATACCTCAAACCCTAATCCCTCAACCCTAAACCCTAATCCCTCAACCCTAAACCCCAATCCCTTATCCCTAAACCCTAAACCCTATCCCTAAAACCTCAACCCTCAACACTATACCTCAAACCCTAATCCCTCAACCCTAAATCCTATTTCCTCAACCCTAAACCCTAATCCCTTATCCCTAAACCTTAAACCCTATCCCTAAAGCCTCAACCCTCAACCCTCAACACTATACCTTCAACCCTAATCCCTTATCCCTAAAACCTAAACCATATCCCTAAAGCCTCAACCCTCAAGGTCCTTAAACCTTAATCCAAAACCCTATCCCTAAACCCTCAACCCTCAACCCTATACCTGAAACCCTAATCCCTCAACCCTAAACCCTAATCCCTTATCCCTAAACCCTAAACCCTATCCCTAAAGCCTCAATCCTTAACCCTTAAACCTTAAATCCTAAACCCTATCCCTAAACCCTTAACCCTCAACACTATACCCTAAACCGTAATCCCTCAACCCTAAACCCTAATCCCTTATCCCTAAACCCTAAACCCTATCCCTAAAGCCTCAACCCTTAAACCCTAAATCCTAAACCCTATTCCTAAACCCTCGACACTATACCTTAAACCCTAATCCCTTATCCCTATACCCTAAACCCTTATCCCTAAAGCCTCAACCCTCAACCCTTAAACCTTAAATCCTAAACCCTATCCCTAAATCCTTAACCCTCGACACTATACCTTAAACCGTAATCCCTTATCCCTAAACCCTAAAGCCTCAACCCTCAACCCTTAGAACTTAAATCCTAAACCCTATTCCTAAACCCTCAACCCTAGACATTATACCTTAAATCCTAATCCCTTATCCCTAAAACCTAAACCCTATCCCTAAAGCCTCAACCCTCAACCCTTAAATTCTAAATCGTAAACCCTATCCCTAAACCCTCAACACTATACCTTAAACCCTAATCCCTCAACCCTAAACCCTAATCTCTCAACCCTAAAGCTTTAAACCATCAACCTTTATCCACTCCTCTCCTCCCCTATCTACCTCACCCCAGCTCTCCCCTATCTCTCAACCCTTAGCCATTTAGGTCTCTCACTTATCCCTAAAGCCTCAACCCTCAACGCTTAAACCTTATATCAAAAAACCCTATCCCTAAACCCTCAACCCTCAACACTATACCTTAAACCCTAATCCCTTCACCCTTAACCCTAAACCCTATCTCTAAAGCCTTAACCCTCAACCCTTAAACCTTAAACCCTAAACCCTCTACCCTCAACACTATACCTTAAACCCTAATCCCTTAACCCTTAGCCTTAAAGCCTCAACCCTCAATCCTTAAACCCTATCCCTAATCCCTCTACCCTTGACATTGTGCCTTAAACCCTAATACCTCAACCCTTAAACCCTTAATCCCTCAAACCTTAAACCCTTAAACCCTAAACTCTCAACCCCTAGATACCCTTAAACCCTTAAACCCTATACCCTATACACCTAACCTTGGACACTCAACCTTGAACATTATCCCTCAACCTTCAAACCTCTACCCTATACCCTATACCCTCAACCCTATACTTATGCCCTAAACCCTCAACCCTCATCCATATGCCTTATACCCTCAATCTTAAACCCTAAACCCTATATCTTAGACAATCAATCTTGAACATTATCTCTCAACTATAAACTCTCAACCCTCTACCCTATACCCTCAACCATATACTTAAGCTCTAATCCCTCAATCCTCAACCCTATACCTTAAACCTGAAGCCTACACCCACAAACCCTCATCCCTATACGCTATAACCTCACCCTTATACCCTAAACCCTAAATATTGTGCCTCAACCCTATACTTAAAACCTAAACCATACACTCTCAACCCAAGTCACCCTATGCCTTATATACCCTCAATCCATATCGTAAACCCTAAACCCAATATCCTAAACCCTAATCCCCATGCCTTACTTAATCTTATACACTCAACAAGCTGAATATTATCCCTCAACTGTAACCCTCTACCCTCTACATATTACTTAAGCCCTAATCCCTCAACCCTCAACCCTAAAAACTATACAGGCTCAAGTCCTTATATACCCTAAACCCAAAACCCTTACATACATACATACATACAGGCATACATACATACATGTACATACATACATACAAACATGCATACATATATACATACATACAAGCATGCATACATGTACATACATACATACAAACATACATACATACATACAACCATACATATATACATACATCAAACATAATTAAGAAACTTGAACAAAATCATTCAAAGGGAGACATAATGTGAG
The DNA here is from genome assembly GCA_027924645.1 of Cunninghamia lanceolata. Taxonomy (NCBI): domain Eukaryota; kingdom Viridiplantae; phylum Streptophyta; class Pinopsida; order Cupressales; family Cupressaceae; genus Cunninghamia; species Cunninghamia lanceolata. The sequence continues at coordinate 628,938 of BSBN01001937.1, read as the reverse complement.
TGCATTATAACGCACTCAAGTTATGTCGAACTAGGCAAACATCGAGCAAACTTGCAAAAAAGAAAAAAATACAAAACAAAGCGCGCTTGCGTATCGTGTTATATTTTGCTTTGGGAATCCCAAGCCTTAGGCTTGGGGCTTGCTTTGGATTTCCAACCCAAAGGCTTGGAGTGCCTTCCCAACATCCAAAGACATGATTTTGCATATTTTATAGGATTTCACATAATTTCATTTGTGCTAACCCTCAGATTTACACGTGTTTCAAGGTCGAACAAATCGAACACCTAGGTAATGTTAGGCTTTTTCTTATCTATTTAACGATGTAATTTTTTTCACAAATTTTGACAATGTTAAGCCTTTCATCTTTAATTTCTTTTGTTTGTGTGTCTTTTTTGGCCAAAAACCAGTGTTTGGTCTTTTTTCCATTATAAATTAACCGTTCATTGAAATTTAAAATAAATTACATTTTTATAAACTAGACTCCATTCTACACATTTAAAAAATAATAATTTTCAATTAGTTTTCAAAATTTACAGGGGTAGCACAACCAAAATTCTATTTTTTAGGATGTGTCCACTTTGAAAATTAGTAAAAATTCAAATATTAGTTAAAAAATTATCAAAAAATCAGGCATAAACTACATGTTGTTAGCTAATTTCTCACTGAAGCGATTTTAAAAATACCAAAAAAAAGTTAACCTTTTGAGGGAGCCACAAAACACGCTATGTTATGTTTTTTTGACAAAAACAACACCAATTTCTGTGGCTCCCTTTTTTGAACCCCTTAATCTATACCATTTTCAAAAAAAATTAGTAGTTTAGAAAGTAGACTTGGAGCACTATGAACATTTTTTTTTGTTGCATCTTAAAATTTTCAGTGTAACTATGCTCAATTTCTCATCCTAGGTTAGTATTTCCTGATTTCAGAAAAAAGTGGCCACTTAAGACCCCTTTTTGGCCCCCCATCTTCCTGCACTTATCCATAATTTGTTTGTTTTTATCTAAGTAGGTATAACCATGTATTTTGGCTTTTACCAAGTAGGTAAAACTTTCAACTATTTGGGTAGTTAAAGTTATTACACCTCTTGGACATATTTGCCCTTTATTTTCTATATATATAGCTCTCCTCTCCCCTCTTACATAGTCATGGAGAGTAATGTGAGCATTCTCAAAATTCTCTTGCAATTTGTCTCTTGATTCTCTCTCCATTCTACTATTTTGATCTTCGATCATTTGTCAATTGGAGTGCATGTGATCTATGATCGACATCAGATCTTGGCTCAGTTCTCACTTCTCGCAGAATCTAACAGAGAGTAATCTTGAAATTAGACCCTTGTAAGATTGGCCCCACCATTTGGATTGTTTCTTATGACGCATAAGAGGAGTTACATTGAACATTAAAATTGGTGGTTACAAAGAGACTTTTGGAGCATCTTTAACTAGCTAAATATAGTTGTGTAAAAGTGTGTAAGAGGAATTATTGCACCAAATTGGAGTGTTTGGTTTGACTAAGTGAACTCCTTGATTGTAGGGGTTGATAAATCTCTCAGAGGAATTACATTCTATTCCTGGGGGGTTCATTCATCAGGTGAGGCACATGGGTCTAATTGGAGGAGTGTTGACCAAGTTTGGGATCATGCTTTTTCTACTCGTAGTATTGAAAACTATTCCTTGTTTCCTAGTTTGCTCATTACCTATAAATTAAGTACTTGGGATTGTATTTGGACAAGTTGTGATAGGTTTCTAGAGTAGGTACATGTCAAATTTGATCATATGATTAGAAGCAACTTATAAAGTGCAATGAGATAAGATTCTCTAAAGGTGCATGTTTTTAGTTAGACACATGATTGAGGATACTGGATCAACGCAAGTGAAATTATATCTATATTATAATCTTCTTGATAATATATTGAGTGGTGTTGTTTTGTTGCTAGGTTTTTTTCTTAAAAGGGTTTCCTAGGTTATAAATTGTGATCATATGTGTTTATTATTGTTATCCTCTATTTTGTTGTAATAATTTTGATTCTTTAAACAATTTAGCATAGCTCTCTCTATCAGATTATTTGTATTTCCTTTTAAATGAAACAAACACAAAAAAGAGGTTCACCATGTAACCACTAGTGACTAGGCCAATTTATCAAATTGTGTTACTAGTAATCAAGATTAGGTTAATTTAATCTATTTTTGTGAGAACAATACATCAAACATAGATCTAATAATAATTAAACTAGAGAAAAATGGGAGGGAAATATCATCTAACATATAATATGGTAATTAACTTGCAATTGTGAATCTTAAGTAATAAGCATGCAAATAACTAAGCCAGTAGCATAAAAGAAATAGACTTTTTATTTGTGTAACAAGGAGCCCTCATAGTTGTCTCTAAGAGAAGCATTTGTAAAGGTGACATGTCTTAGTCCAAGAACTTGTATCTACTAAGATAGTGTTAAAGGAAGAAAGAGCCACAATCAAGGTAGAGTTATATTGATTCCTAGTATCCTCTTTCTATAAAACATGCAAAATTCCCCATGGGAGAGGAGGATGAATGTTGGTGTGGGAATGTGACTAAAATCAACTAAAACTCTAATGGAGGAATGAGTTAATAGGTGAGAAAAATTGGAGTTGATTGTAACAGTGAGTGGAAATTTACATAACATTTAGGTAAGGTAATGCAAAGGCATTGAAAATGGAGAACTATGGATGTTGGCATAGGAAATAATAGGCCTAAACTATAGACATTTTTATCGATTAGAAAGAAAAACATTTGTCTCCAATGTTCATACATGGAATCGCATGATGAAACCATAGTTTTAGACAAAATCAAAAATTCAATCTTAAGTAAAGCCGTGATTTTTTTCCAAAATCCACTAAGAATTAAAAATAAGTCTCCATGATCACAAGATCTTTAAATTCTTAGAAAGAGTCAAACTTAAAAGTGACTTAAAACAAGGTAGGAAGAATATTTTTACAAAGTCAAACTCTAATTGACATTACATTTGCTTCACAATATTAATGGAAAAAGGTAATCTCAACAATCATGTTACAACATATTCCATTGTGAGCAAATTCTTTTGTTGGGATGCAATAACAACAAAATTTTATCCCTATTACATTAGCTTCACAATATTAATGGAAAAAGGTAATCTCAACAATCATATTACAACATATTCCATTGTGAGAAATTGCTTTTCTTGGGATGCAATAACAACAAAAGTTTATCCCTTGAAAACAAAGTTGTTGATTTCTATATTTTCTTAACAAATGGTCACTTCATTCTTTTGCCTAGATCACTACTAAATTCATTGTGAAATTTGATTACAACAATCTTCTCATTACTAAGATTTCAACTATTAAATATAGAAAAGAAAAATATCTTCCACCTTTTGGTGAATAACCTTTCTTTACAAGCTAGGGTTTTTCAAATGGCTATTCCAGCTATTCTTAAATATCATCCACTTCAACAGTCAAAGGATAATTTTGACGAATAAAAGTAACACAGATATTTAGGACTTTTTATTCTAAATGAGGTGTAAAATTGTTATTGATTGTTTGACCATTGAAGTGGATGATATTTAAGTAAAGTTGGCTATCCCTACCTCTTCAACCCCTTGATCTGTTAGTATTGCTAGCGCCAACTCAAAGGATTCAACTACTCGTGTTTTCTTGCATGGATTCTGTCAAGACAGATGCTTCCCTTCCATCTCCACTTGCCAGTTTGGATAATTCCCCTAGCTCTATCTCCTCCCAAGGAACATGTGCCTATGCCTCCCATTACTCCCTACAAACAAGGCCCAAATGGGGTTCTGTGAGATACTTTGGGGGTTAGTTGTGATGGTCAGAGTTCACCCTACAAGATCTCAGGTGCTTTTGGATCCAACTGATAGCACCAAGTCTTCTTCTAAGTTGTAGGCTACAACACTAGTATCTCAAATGCGATGGTTGGATCTTATCCCCTGCTTTGGCATCCATCATGTGCTTTGGCATGGTGATGTCATCCTAAAGGAAGAGTAAAATGCTCTAAATTGGGTCTAGCTTGTAATTTTTAGTTCATTTTGGCCAAGCCTCTCTGACTTGTATACATGGATTTCAAGAACCTGGCTCTCTAAGCTTAAAGATTCGATAGAAATATTTCCCAATGCATAATAGGGTTTTATTTTTCTCTTATGCAAATCGAGTGGTGATTGATCTTTCATATTGGAAAAAGGGCCCTAGTTCTAGAATAAACATTGGTACCTTGTAGTCATTCCTATGACTGAAACCTTCTTTGTACAATCGGTTTGGGTGTGTTTGCCATGCATATCAATATAGTTCTAGGTTGACTCTTGTCTTTAGGGTATTGGTAATTCCTTAGGAATACTTATGGCTTTAGACCCAACAACGGATGGTTTGCAAATAGAAGATAAAGTTTGTAAACAAGTCGTAGATTATGAAAATTTAGCTTTCAGATGTAGAAGATCTCATATTGTTGCAGATTGTCAGTTGGATAAACCAAAAAATCCTAAAAATGCTACCAGTGGAAGGGTGCTTGTTTATCTCATTTAACAATAAAGAGGGTAGTGCCTGAATCTTTTGATGAATCTGATAGCTCCCCTACTGCTTCATCCCAAAAAATGCCTCTTGATTGTGAGCCAATTAGGGTTTCTATGTAGCATTAAGATGTTGCAAAGGCCACTCCTCCATCCCCTCCTCGATATGCAAAAGTAGTTCATTCCTCCCCTGCGATTGTTGCTCCAAAGTCTGAAAAGGCACTTATGGATAGCATGATAGATGTGGGTTGTGTAATTTGTTGCATCCTATTCCATCTCCTATTCATTTAGAGAGGCCATCAAGTTTGAGTCAGATAGAGGAATGGGCATTGGAGCCAATATTCTTGATTCACTATTGAACTCTATCAATCAATCGATGTTAACATCTCCAATATAATCAGATTAAGTCTTTCAAACATATGGTTCTCCCTTCTCACAAGAAAAAGGGTTTAGCCTAATGTATTAGGCTTGGCTCCTTTGTTTTCAGTCATGAATAGCCTAACTAGGTGTCTTTTATGACCTATTACCCTAGATGTGGGTTGTTCTAACAGTAATTTAGCTTTTTATATAGTATGTATTTTTTATTTTCATTTTAGGTGATTCTTATAAAACTTTCTATTTTTTTTATACGTAATAATAAGTTTTATATTAAAATATTAAAAAGATTTACAGAGTATCAACCCGCTTGACTTCACCATTCTTGATGAAAGCTTTGCCCAAGATCATTTTTACCATCGCAAGAATTAGTGGATCACATTTCTTCAACATTCACTTGAGCCGTTGATTGGAAACCATCCCACGAAAGGCCATCTCCTAGACAGAGCTATCCAGTTGTATTGGGGTATCCACACCTATATTCATCAATGTCTCTATTGACATTTTGACAACGAACTTGGATCGTTCTCCCATTTCCGCCATTTGATCAAGTTCTTGCTTACCTTTAACAAAAACACCCAAAAGCTCTTCAAGTGAAAGCCAATTACTCAGCAATTCTCTATTATAGTGCTTGTGTTTCTGAAAAAAATTGTGTTGCTTTTTTTGTCTCAACGTTTTGGATCACAGAGTGTGATCCGAAACATTGAGACAAAACAGCAACACAATTTTTTTGAGAAACACAAGCACTATCATCATGGACTGTGGAAATATCATGTCTACAATTCTCTATTAATTCTCTTTTGTTACCCATGTCTTATCAAGGAGTAATGTCGATGGCTTGTATTAAGCATGTCATGCCAAAGCCAACTTAGTCGACTCGTGGAAACTGACAGACAAACCCCAAAATGATCCTTTTAATGAATCCATCGATCAAATTGAAATGATGGAAATGTCCTTTGAAAGCGGGCTTTGTATAACATGATGCTTTCCAATCATTGCTTGAGCCATTTAAGGCTCGATCGACACCTCATCCAATGCCAGATGTGCCTTTCGGTCTATCAAAATGGCATGCGTGCCATGGCCTTGCCACATCAGATGATAAAACTTCCTATTTTAATCATCAAAAAATATTAAATTATTAAATTAATACAATATTTGTAACTCCCAACAACCAAAATTTCAACAAGTGAATGACAATATCAATTTTATTAATTGTCTTTTGTGACCTAGCATGCCATTATGTGGACTATTGAAACAACAATTTAGCTTATATGGTATGTATTTCTTATTTTTATTTTGGGTTGGGCTCCTTATAGAACTACCTATCTTAATCATTAAAAAAATTAAATTTCTAAATTAATAAGTTTTTGTAACTCTTCAACAAGTGAATGACAATATCAAATTAATCAATGATTATTGGTGTTCAACAAAATTAACCCTTGAATCAATCCTCAAATACCATTCTACTATACTCACTGCCTAAATTTGATAATTTTAGCCGTAGTATCACTTGAAAGGGAAGATTTTAGGAAAACTATCAGAATATATATATATATATATATATATATATATATATATATATATATATATATATATATATATATTTATTTATTTATTTATTTATTTATTTAGTTTATATATATTTTTCCTAAAATAGACAGACTTTAATATTTGAAAGGCAACTTGGCCGTCAAATTTAAGCCCTGACTATACTAATTATACTATACTAATTAGATCTTAACCTCAACTACCAATCCTCTACTAATAAACATAAAATCAATCTATTGTCCAAAAGTATTAATATACCTAATATACCCTAGAAACACAAAGTTGAGGGTTGAAAAAGTGGAAATAGGTACTTTGCATTAGGGAAAAGGACCCAATAGATAACCATGCCCCAATAGCCATTATGGTGCCATGCACTTAGACCCTAAATTAAATATATGAAAAGAACGGTATTTGAGAAATAATATACTAGTAAAAATTTAATAAGGAACCAATACATGTGCACATATATATGCATGTGTAATAATACACTTCACGTCACATCAAAGAAACAACCAATCATACGGTGACACATAAGGTGATCGGTAATAGGTGCCTTGGTGCACATGTTCCAGTCTAACTTTTTTTTTGACAACTCGATGAAGATGTAGTTGATTAGGCTACATCATTGATACCCAGAACCCAAAACAATAGTGTTAATCTCTTAACTGAGATATAGATATGTGTTGAGATTTTCATGAAAATCCAATGTACCGTTTAGGAGCTTGACGTGTAAAAAGTTAGGTTGTGCGGGTAGTGGGTCCTCTCCCCTAGATATCTAATCCTTTCTAAACAAAATTCAACAAATATTTGAGTATAACTAGATATTTGGTCTTTTCAAATTTAGATAACCCCCTCTCTTGTTTGATTTGGTTTTATGCTTGGGAATCCAAACCAAAGGCCTAGACCTTCAAATAAAAATTCGTGATGTCAGCCATTGACAAACCTCACTTGAAGAATATGGTCAATCTCTTTATGTTGCTAATTTTTGATGAAATTAATTAGATTTCTAGAGGAGGATGTCTACTTTTAAAATATCCAATTTTTCAAAACTTTTTAACTTAATTTATAAATCAAATATCATTTTTTGAACATAATGTCACACAAATTTAAAAGGGTATACTTGTTTTTTTTAATAACTTTCAATTGACAAATCTATTTCAAAAATTATATGATTTTGATCTAAACATTATGGTATACATATTTTTAAAAAATATTATGATTATTTTAGGTCAAGTTAAGGTGTTTATACACTAGTAGTTCCAATTTTATACCTTAGTCCTATTAAATAATTAATAAAACCTATATATTAAGAAAAAGATTATCCATATCACACTTCAACACCTAGAGAATTTGTTCACAAAAAGATTTTGAAAAATACTTATATTTAGTAGTTTGTAAGGCATTCAAACACATAAGTTTTTGCATCCATCAAAGTGGAAAAAACTCACTTTTAAACATCCTTTATTTAACCAATTTTTATTATCTGGGTATGAAAATAAATTACATATTTGAAAACTAGAAACATAATGCTACATTTCATCTTTTTACACCATATTCATATTATAGATTTATAAGTGCTTCAAATTATTACTCCAAGTACAACTAACTCTATTTTTAAAGCAAAAAAAATGTCACTTCAATGTTACTTTTGGCCCTCATCAACTTGCAATTGGGTTTCATCTAAATTTATTCATATTCTTGTAGAAAATAATCCTATTTTGGATAGTGACTCTCCTCTCTACATCAATCTATACTATACTTTCTAGTGATGCATAATAAATATGGAATGTAGGTTATTTATATATAAATCAAGGGGGGCATTTTATAATGCATCCTATCAAGAGATAAAGATTTTTTTTTAAGTCAACACCATTATCCAAAGGATGGAGTTTCATCTAAATTTATTCATATTTCTATAGGACATAATCCTATATTGGACAATGACTTGTGTGGTTACACAACACGCCCCATTTTGACTTGACAAAACAGGAACCCAACTTTTTGCTTGGCTTGGCTTGTGTTTTCCTGCCTTGTGGCAGTCTAGTAAAAGTAAGTCATGCAAGTGATCTTGCATAAGGAGGCTGGGTAAGTCATCTTGATGAGGTCAGTTTGTCAAAGTTAATATTGCATATCAATAACCTCATGGTTGGAAAAAGTACAAAATTTCATGCAGGTTTGCCTTTTGGATCACCCTGATATTCCTTAGGGAACGAAAGTTATTGCAAGTCAAAGTTCTAGTCAAACTTGATATTCCGGGGGGGGTCATATTTCTTAATAACAGTCATCTTACGAAAGATCACCCTGATCCAATTTTATCACCCGATAAATCATTTGGTCCGATATCCTCCGGATGTCAATTTTACGTGATAGTGGTATTTACCCGTCAAACAGTTTGTATATTTTGCGGGGGTCATATTTCAAACATCACCTGATATTTTGAATATCACCCGATATTCCAAATATCACCCTTTCACAAAATATCACCCTAGAGCCAATATGCTGATGATGTCATTCAATCCCGATAGACAAGAAAATCACCCTGATGATGATGTCATCATCCTTTTTACCTTGCGGAGGTATATTTCCAACGTTGAACCTTTTTACATAACATGATGATGACATCATAGTGCTACAATGATGAATCAAGTCATTATCCTGATGACATCATAGTGCTACAACGATGAATCAAGTCATTATCCTGATGACATCATCCTGATATTTCAAGAAAAGGTCATTTTAGTTTCGGGGGATCATATTTCAAACATCACCTGACATTTTAAACATGACCCGATGTTTGAATATCCCCTGATATTCTCAAACATCGCCTGATGTTTTCGCATAAGTTTTCCCGCCAAAGGTGGATGATCATATTACACATAGGGGGTCATATTTTGAACATCACTTGATCTTCAAAATATCACCTGATCTTCCGAAGATCACCCCGCTCCTCTTGCTGCGTAGCATTAAATGCAATAAATGCAGTAGGTGGACTCCAGCCGATTGCAAACACGATCTAGACACCTGGTAATGCCCGTAGATTTATGACAGAAGATCAATGGTTATAATCGATGTTGCCCTAATTTGCCCTAATTTACCCTAGGAATGAGATTTAATGTGAATTCACAGTCATTTTATGTTTACCTTGTGATAAAAGGAGTTTTATAGAGCGCAGAGCTTTCAAATCCTCATATGACCTACCTACGGACACGCACGGCTTGCAGCAGAACAAGACACATGATTATCACTGGTATCTGAATCTCTTTCATATAATCATCAGCATAATCAAGGAGATAAGTGTTGTCAAGTAAGTAATTAAAACCCTCCTGTTGTCATTTTCTGCGTGTCCAGGTAGTGTGCTTTTCTACTATTTTGAATTTATATGTTATGCATATTATGATGAAGTGATGATTAATGAATATAATGTGCATCATGCCGTGAAGATATAATGTTGTATGCATGTATGTGAAGTATTATATGGTAAGGCTGGTCCTGTTTATTGTAGGAAATCATGGCAGACAAGAGGTTGAACAAGTCTGAAGCTGAATTTCTTAAACCTATTTTTGCTCAACCTGAAGGTGTACGGTTCAAATATGGTGACATTACAGATACACACCAGGGAAACACAAATCTGGTTGCATGGTCGTCTAGAATGCATGATGACAAGAATAATACCCTGTTGGACGCCATTTTTGTGTCGGGAATGTGGACTACGGCCGGATTTCCTCATTCTATGGAGGCTCCAGAGTTGATTATTGAATGTGCCAGAAACTACAACCCACAGACAAGGAGAATAGAAAAACATGGTCAGGTTTATGCGGATCTGTCCATCAAGGGGATTGCAACCGCTTTTAACTTGCCATTGGGAAAGAAGGTTGTCATCCTGGATTTGAAGAAATTGCAAGTTGAATATGAAAACAACAAGAAATCTGCTAGAAAGAGAATGTATCAATGGAGGGCGAAGAACAGTTCTTACACTGTCGCTTCTAAATTACCAGTGCACATGTATAAGTTTGACTTTGACGATGAGTACCAATATATGATAGCCCTACTTAGCAGAGTGACAGGCCAGCCTGATGCTGGAAGTTTCAAAGATTAGATGTATGGGGTTATCCTGATGTGTCTTTATACAAACAACAAGCCATTATGGGCTAAAATGATAAGTGATGCCCTAAATGAGCAGCTCATGAACTTAGGAGGCCTGGAGTGTTCATTTTGTATGACTTCATATGTGGTGTACTCATGTGCTTACAAAGGAACATTCAATGCACTTACAACAGTAGGAAGGATCGGTGGCAGTACAAATGATGCACACATATGGGATCATTATCCCCAATTACAAAGACAAAATTATCTTCAAGATTACAAATTAGTGAATGATGTATTTTCTATGCATCTAGTAAGGACAATGGAAGAAGATAGGACTAAAAGACTGAGCATGGGAGCTCAAGAAGTCATATACAAGCATGGTGCCTGGTTTATACAATATACCACCTTCTCTTACATTAGAATAGAGGGCTTTGCAGGACAGCCCCTCATGCTCCCAAGATATCCCACTGATGCAGTTGTTTTGATGGAGTTCATGAGACAGATATCCACAATACTAGATGCTTACAAAGCAAATAATAAGATTCCACCAGTATTGTTTCCAGTAACAATGGGTTGGTACATATGCCAAGATTTTGAAAACATCAAGAAAGCCATAGCTGGTCTGGACATGATGAAATTACAGCCATTCCCATTGGCAAGATCATATGACCCATATGGGAGGATGTAGAAAATCATGGGGAAGCCCATCCATCAGAAGTACTTGGAGGATTTTTGGACAAATTGTGAGGATGAGGCCGAGGCTAGAAGAAGAAAATACCAGAGGCTAACTCTCAACCAGATCAGGACATTTGATTGTATTCCAGTGCCTGTGCAATTAAAAAGGGATGATGGCAAAATAATAGGAGATGAATATGAAGAAAAGAAGATATATAATGACACAATCTCAGCGCCTGATCTTACATAGCCTGAGGATATCTCATTAGACCAATTTATAGGTAGGATGCTGCAACTAACCCAGTCTTGGGTAAATGAACAAATAAATGCATTGAAGAAGGGTGTAGCCCTTACACTTGATAATAAGAAGAAGAGACAGGAGATTCCTGATAGTGAATATGATGACTTTCTAATAGAAAAGAGGAAATCTAAAGGATAAAGAATGTCGCCTCAAGAACAAAGAAAGAGACCCCATAGAGGGAAGAAAACTGATGATACACCAAAAGGGGTAATACTTGAAAGAATAGTTATATCAACAAAGGATGCATCAACATTAGGGCAGGCAGTAGCCTCATCAGTACCGCCTCCCATGGGTAAACAAAAGGCTAAAAAGATCCAAAGGCCAGCTGTGGAAGTTACCGAAACATATGAGGAGGGTCAAGCATCACAAAAGCAAATGGAAAAGGATGTTCCTCTTGATGAAGAGCCTGAAGAGGAAGACCCTATGCCCCTCATTAGAAAAAGAAAAGCACCTTAGGTGATGGAATCCACACCTAAGAAACTGAGAACATCCATTAGAGGTGAAATAAGGCATTACCCCATAATATTGAGGGGAACTGGTGGTGAAGTAGTCAGAAAAGAATTGCAACATAACGTGCCACTTCCCACCATTGTTCAGTTCAAGACTGAACAAGCTGAAGAACAAATGAAAGAAGCCTCTAAGCCAATTCAAAGTGGTCTTGTCTCATTGGAAGAGACAGTTGGTTTATCTGATGATGAGGTAGTAAAAGATGTAACCTCTGCTAACACTCGCATAACTCCACAAGGAACTCCATCAGTACAGGTGGATGTGTTAGAAGAACTAAAGCAAGTGGAATAGGAAAAGGAAAAGAGCCCTGAAAGGATTGCACAACAAATAGGGCTTGACAAATTAGTTGATCAGGTGACTAGTCCTACAGTGATTGACCTAACACACAGGGAGGATACAAGTCCTCAACATCAAGCAGGTGCACCTAAGAGAATAGAAAATATTGAAGAAGTCAAGGTGACAGAAATGGAGAGTAACGCTCCAGGTATGGGCCAACAACAACAAGATGTACCTGATGAGCCCAAGATTGTAGAAGTCCAAGAAAAGGGTGGGAATGACAAGGCCATATTGAGTGAAGAAGTACCCCAGACTCAAGGAGCCTCTGGTGAAAAAGGCACATCAGGTCAGGATGACCTAAAGACTTAGGAGGTAGACACTATAGGTGCGGAGCATAATGTGATGTAAGACCAAGTAGAGGTACCTAAGAAAAATACCATGACATCCACAGATGTAAATGTGCCTCACAATGAGGAAATTACCAAAGGGGATGAAACAAAAAAGGATAAAGTACAGGACCAAGTACAGGATCATCATGTGGGTACATCACAAGATCCTCCACCACAAGAAGAAGTTCCTCAACAGGAGGAAGTACCCCAAGATCACCCTCATGAAGAGCATCATGAGGAAGAAATAAGGAAGTCACCATCTCCATCAAAAATAGATGCAGTTACTGGAGAACAGGGTGATCATGATGATGGTGATGGACGACAAGGATCCGGAGACCAAGTTCCTCCATGGCTTGAGAAAGAAATAGGTATAGAATCAGGTTTTGAAATCCAAGAGTTCGATGTGTCAACACTATTTTCAGAGACCATCATGAAGCTGAAGAGGAAGGTCAGGTTGACCTCAGCCATAAGAAGAGATCCTACTACGGGTAGAAGGATTGCCTAGGTAGCACTCCCCACCGTTGAGAAAGAGAAAGGCAAGATCACTCTGGAAGAATTCTAGATTACCACAATAGATTTAGGGTTTGCCAATGAAGACCAGGAAGGTCAAGAGGGGAAAGACATAATAGATTCTTTAACCCAAAGGGTGAAGAGAGAGAAGGAGAAGAATAAGCAGCATAAAGAGCACATTGCTCAGCTGCATACCTACATAAAAGGGTTAATTAACCCTGATGATACTTCAAATTCAGCTGTAGTCCCATTGACTGCAATTTCTCAGGAAGAGGTCAATAAGTTGGACCTTATGAAGCATGAATCAGTAATAATGAGAAAGTGGATGGCATCCACATTCAGTGGAGCTAAAGAAGTAGTGAAGGCCTCTCTACAGAGGTGGAATTCTCTAAGTATCTCCAGAAGGAAGGTTGATAAATTGCAAATGGAGGCCGGATGAAGGTCATTCCAATTAGAGAAAGCCTTGAGTGCTTTGAATGAAATAAGGAGGATAAATCCTCAGGTCCTTATAAACAAATAGGTGCTGGATAATAATACTGCCATGCTGATAGATATCTGGTATAAGGATATCAAATTTGAATGTGATGTATTAAAGAGATGCAATAGCAAATTAAGAGATATCAGCATGAAGCTGCATGACATGATGTCATTTGAAGCAGAGATCCTGGAGGTCCTAGAAGGGAAAGTAGAAGGAAAGATTGAGAATCAAGATGCAGATTTTACTATAAAGGCTCTGCATAATAACTTCCAGCTAATAGTTGATGACCCTCTTAACCACCTGACGAAAGAAGCCATGGACAAGATCATGAGGATCAAGGTCAGGGTAGAGAATTACAATGAAACATCAAGCAGCAGCAGGAGCAAATTGGAGGCTCTTCGAGATAAATATCAGGCCCACAAGCATGCCATTGCCAAAGCAAAAACCTAGGATGGCAGAGAAGTTGAACGAGTGGTGGGAGCATATGAAAATTTCAGGACAATCATGCAGGCCCATATGCAAAGCAACATTCATCAGGATGATGAAGACATGAAAAGTGATGATCATGATGATCATAAAGATGAAGATGCGCAACAAAGGGAAATATCTGCATCAGGTACTTAGCAGAAAATAAGCTACCTAGATGGTTGCCAGTTGGCAACCTGTGCCACAAGATACTTTTGACTAAGTCAAAGATGAATATCCACCCTAGATCTTAATAGATAAATCTTGATCGTAGATCATGTGTAACGGCTCCCTCACCTTGTTCTATAAAAGGTGCAGGGATGCTTTGTTTTGAACATTCGAAGATTAATTGAAATTTGTTTGCTGAAATATTCAGGGCCTATTTCAAAGTTATTGTAAGCATACGTATTTTTGCATACTTAATGAAAGAGAAGACCTGCTTTGATTACAAATCATCATAAATTCTGAGTAATCTATGTCTGAATTCTTGATATATGCTTTGATTTGCTGCGTCCCTTGGAGTGCTCATCAGTCTACATATATTGTTTTCATTCATCATCCTTTGAAGTTTACATCATTTGTATCTAGCTGTGGAACATCCTGGTGAAAATATGGTTTGATTTCTTCTTTCTCATGGCTGTATCAAGTGTGTATGTGGCTCAATAGTTGAAGATTCATCATAATTTGAAGTATTTGTTTACATTTCTTTTAATTTTAGAACAATTCACCATCACAATTGCAAATAATAGATAATCAGAAGTAAAATGTATGAAATATGTAGACATCTCGTAGATACTTGAAGATTTGTAGCATATTTCAAGTTAAAGCATGTACAATTGACAGATATCATGCAAAGATTTGAGTATAAATGCACTATTTGTGGAAATATCCTGTGTAGATAACCTTCTGTGTAGCATCTTTAGAGAAACAGAAACTTGCTGATGATCAAATGTAAGGCCCCTAAATGGAAAACAGCAACACACATCAACTACTGAGTAACATCAGTTGATTAAGATCTAATCCACAGAGACTCGGGATCATGAATTCTTTGAATTCATCGTATCTTTCAAGATGAGTAAAGGTTGATGTGTAACTTTTATTCTATGTTTGTTTGTGACTAACATCATGATCAACATAAATTGGTGCTAGAAGGAGGGCCCGAAACTAAAGGATCATCATTAGTAAGTCAAATTTGATGATGCAGACCACGAGGTAACACTGAAATACCTCCAGATTTCAAATAGTACACAAAGATTTACTGTATTGAGCTTGTCCATGCTAATCCTGTGTAATGTTTTCAAGATTGATCATGAATATTGCAAGCTTTAAGGTAGATCATCGCAAATTTGCAAAGATCAGTCTTATTTTAGGTAAATCCATCAAAGCTTTGAGGTAATCCGCCTTAGAAACCTGATATCCAGTTGCAAGAGTCACCAAAACTCATCATCACCTCATATTTGTAGTGTTTGCGCAAATATTCCGTAAATATCCAGTCAGTCTCACTTTCTGACCATAAATATTACCTTTGCTAGTAAATTCCAATTGTTCTTTACAATCAACCAGTCTATTTTCTTTAAATTGAGAAGTCCTGGCTCACAGGATAAATACCAGGTCTAGGTCCAGTGGAATATTTGAAGAATTGCCTATCAGAGGATTCAGACCTAGAATTGTTGATATCCATCATACTCCCGGTTCTAGTGCTTCAAGAGCATCACCAGAACGTCCTCCTGTAACTCCTATTGGTTTACAATCACCTACAGGATCACCAGTTACACCTCATGTTCAACCTCAGCTAGTCATACCTCAAGCTCAACCTCCACCAATTGCAATGTCCTTCTTTGCAGCAGAATCACCATTAACTTTCTTAGCATATCATCCTTTGCTAAAGAATCTTGACAAAATTTGTCCAAAGTATCATCCATATCAGGATGTTGATGATCACATCAGAACTTTCAAGGAAGCCTGTTGTAGGGCCAGAATTGAGCATCAAGATGTTGTATGTAGATTATTTCCTTTTTCCTTAGGGGAAGAAGCCTATAATTGGTATATTAGCCTTGGTCAGGGTTCAGTCAGATCATGGGATGTCCTAGAGAAAGCTTTCACTGATAGGTTCAAAATACCAATAGACCCTTCAATGAACTATCACCTATTTGCCACAATTAAACGGTTTGAAGGGGAACCTATTGCCAACTTCAATGCTAGGTTCCATAAAATGTTATCTAAGTTAGTCGCCCCATATGTTGTAGTAGATGCAGCTGCTAGGAGCATTTATTATTTAGCCCTGGATCCGTTAACATCCATGTTTATCAGGAGAGCACACCCTGAAATCACAACTTTAACAGGAGCTTTCCAAGAAGCTATCAAAGTCAATCAGCAGTTAGTTCCTGCTCCTACACCAAACATAGCATTCCCCACACTTCCTGGTTATCCAGGATATCCTGTCCAACCACAACATAATGGAGCCATGATGCCTCCAGCTGTCATGCTAGCACCTTTGCAAATACCTCCATTGAGTATTATACCACCTCCAAATGGAAATGGCCAGATAATGCAATATCCTGGACAAGTACAAACACCTCAAGTTGTAGACCAGAATAATCAAAATAATGGATCATCTTTTTTCAAACCTTTGACAAAAAATGTAGTGGCTAAAGTCCAAGAAGAAAAAGAAGAGATCAAGGAAATATCAGCTCAGTTAAGGAAACTTACAACTGAGATCACTCACTTGAGGAGTCAAAACTTCTACTCTTAGCCTAACCAGAATAGAGGCTATAACAATGACAAACCAAATTATCCTGATAGGGGGTATAACAACAATTATAACAATAACAATGGCAATAACAATCCTCAAAGACAGCCTAGAGTGTGGAATTCCAGGCCAAACAATGGTTCCTTGCCATCACCCCTAGACAATTTGCCTCCTGGTGAACCCAAACAAACTACCAGAGTCAACCTTGCAAAGGCAGCCCTCACTAATTGGTGCAGGATTCATAACACCAATGCACATGCAGAGTTAGACTGTCCTCAATTTAGAATTACTGCTAGCATTTTTTAGACTGAAGTGTCCAATACTTCAGGAAATCAGCCTCAGATAGAGGGAAATGAGCTTGTTCCTTGTGGATATGATTCTGCATTAGTGCTAGAAAGTTACACTCATCATCCCTATTAGCAGACAGTGCCTGCTCACCAAGATTATACCTTGGCATGTGAGGAATCCGCCATGGCTTTTGAGTCAAATTATGTTTTCCCTTTTGAGGATGAAAATGAGCCTTCAAATGAACATGAGGAGGTGCATGCATACCAATAGCAATATCCAGGTAAGCATAACTATAACCTGAGAAGTAACGCCAACAGACCTACTAGTCCATTGACCTCTTCCTTGCCTCCGAATAATTTTAATACACCTCCTAATCCTAAGGCAAGTAATAACCTTGGTTTTCCCAAGGTGAATGCTCAGTATTTAACGCCCTAGAATAATGTACCAAAAACTGTCAATCTACCTCATGAATCTGACAAGCTAGTCACATATCTAGATGATGAAATGAAGAAAATCAAAATCAGCCTATCTTTGTCAAAGTTGCTCAAAACTCCTGCCATCAAGAAAGCGTTTATGAAATCACTAGATGATCCTGCTTCAAAAGAGGATAACAATCCCTCAGGTCAGTCCAGTGATAAGGAACATGCTGCTAGAGATCCTAATGTTAAACATAAGATGCCAGCTACTATACAAGCTGCAGAGACCTCCCACATGACTTTATATAGAGATAAAAGTGAGTCACCTCCATTCCTCCTCACCATAAGAATGTTTAGCAAAAACCTACACAACTGTTTAGTAGACTCAGGAGCATCTATGAATGGAATGCCCTTGTCTATATGCAATGCTTTAGGATTACATCCTGCTAAATCTTTGAAGAAAGTCACACAACTGGACAAAATAGAAGTAAGTGTAGTAGGAGAGTTAACTCACATCCACATGCAACTTGCATCGGATCACCGAATCCAATATTATATTGATATTCAGGTAGTTGACATACCTGATACTTATGGGATGCTACTCAGCAGGGACTGGTTCAAAACCCTCAACGGATACATGTCTATAGATTTTAGTCACATGTGGTTACCCTGGAAGGGGATACCAAACCAAATAAGGATAGACGTTGAACCAAGAATGAAATACATGATCACCAAATACAACAAAACTAACGAGATCATGTACATAGATGTAGAACCTGGAGTTTATTCCATAAGACCTCAGACTGTCAGGATAGAGGAGATCCTGATGTATGATGTGCATCATCATGATAATGATCCTCCAGGTGATGAAATAATTGTAGAATCTGATAGTAATCCTGAAAATGAGAATGAGGTGGATCACTTCAGGAATTTTGAATGGCACTTATCTAAATAGGTGAAGCGATGTCAGTTGTTAAGAATACCTGTTAATGATATTCTAATGGATGGTTGGTGTAGGTTACATAATGAGTCACATTCTGAAAAGACCTGTGAAGCATGCATAGACATGCTAGAGTTAGAGCAAGCATACAATGATGCATCATCATCAGCATCAGAGGTAAGTTCATCAGAGAATGATAATGATAGTGATGCTGATTGTTGTTTATTTCCTGTAGGAACAGGGGAATCTATACCATTGGATGAAAATCATGTTCAAAGGACAGAAGAGATGCTGGTATGCAACCAGAGTAATATTAAGTGAAAAAGCAAAATCACCCCGAGAAGTGATTGTTTGATGGAATCGGATTATGAATTATCTGATGAAGATGGAGGTAGTAATCTATCTAAATTTGAAGAATTTCTATCAAAAGAGATCTAGAAGATGGCACAGCAGTAGAGGCCTCCACAAGATGCCTTGATTGAAAACTAGTGCAAGTTACATGAAGCACCTCACTCAGAGACTGCTTGCTCTTTGTGTTTGCATCTTCTAAAAAGACAAACACCACCTAATCCAAAAGATCATCCTCCTGATGATAAAAGGAAAGAAGAGGCATCAGCTTCACAAAAGAAAGGAAGGGTAAAGTCTGAAAAGGCTAAGATACCTAAGTTAAAGTGGATATCAAGTGGTGTAGCTGCTAGAGCTGCAAAGAAGAAAGAAGGTTCAAACAAGCCTTTAATTGAAGATAAACCATGGATCCTTAGATTTGATGGATCCAAGTCCAAACAAGGGGCTGGAGTAGGGATAGACCTCATTGATCCATCAGGAAAATCCTACTTAGCAGCATACAGGCTACAGTTCTCATGCACCAACAATGTAACAGAGTATGAGGCTCTGATCCATGGGATACTATTTGTTCTTAAGAAGAAAGTAAAAATTCTGCATGTCTATGGGAACTCAGAATTAGTAGTGAGACAGGTAAGAGGAATTTACTCATGTAATTATAAAAAGTTATCCAATTACAGACATAGGGTGTGGGACTTGATAGAATCTTTTGATGCATTCAATATCACCCACGTACCTAGAGAACAGAACCATAGGGTAGATGCTTTAGCCCAGGCTGCCAGTACATTGGAGCCACTGTCTATTTTTGGTTTAAAAAGATTTTTAGTAGAGCTAGTATTAGTACCTTCTGTGCCTGACAATGTGACCAACCTACAGGTATTTGATGATGATCAGCATATCCTAGGCTTCATCTCCAACAGAGATGTATTTGATGCTCAGATCATAGATGAGAATAATACAAAAGATCATGTATGGGAAGAACAAGAAATCTTAGAACTGCCCAGCAACAAGATTCTGAAGGGAATGATTGAGCTAGAGAGAGCTTTTGATCTAGATAACATGTTGAAGCAGAAAGATCTTCCAAAAGCTGATGGAGGACAATAGTCTCAGGTTAACATTGGGCAAGAGGATGAAAAGAAGAATGTCCTGATAGGAAACGTTTGCACAGAAGAAGAATTAGAAGGAATCACCTAGGCTCTCAAGGATTACATTCATGTCATTGCTTGGACTTATGATGATCTAAAGACATATGACACATCAGTCATCACACACACCATACCCCTCAAGTCAGATGCCAAGCCTTTCAGACAAAAGCAAAGGCCTGTCAATGCTTTGCTGGAACCTATTATCTTTGAGGAAGTTAAGAAACTGTTAAATGCTAGGATCATATTTCATGTGAGGCACTCCACCTGGGTAGCCAATTTGGTTCCAATAAGGAATAAGAATGGAGACATCAGACTATGTGTAGATTTCAGGAATTTGAATAGAGCATATGAGAAGGTTAATTATCCTTTGCCTTCCCTAGATGAGGTCCTGCAAATTGTAAATGGTGCCAAAATGATGTCATTTCTGGATGGTTTCTCAGGCTACAACCAGGTAATGGTAGATAAGATAGATAGACTGAAAACTGCCTTCACCACAAAGTGGGGGATATTCGCTTACAGGCGCATGCCGTTTGGGATAATAAATGCTGGAGCAACATTCTAGCAAGCAATGGACATAGCCTTCAGAGGCTTAATAGGAAAATGTATAGTCATTTACATGGATGACTTAACAGTGTTCTCTAAGGATAGAGGAAACCATGTAGAAGATCTCAGAAATGTGCTTAAAAAATGTGAGCAATATGGGCTATCCCTGAACCCCAATAAATGCATATTTGGGGTAACAACAAGAAAATTACTAGGCCACCTGATAACTGAAGATGGGATTATCATTGATCCTGACAGGGTGGAGTCCATTATGAAAATACAACTTCCTACAAGTAAAAAGGAACTCAAATCTTACTTTGGTAAGATTAATTTTGTTAGGAAGTTTATCACTAGCTTTGCTGAAATAGTTAGACCTTTAAATGCCATGCTCAAGAAGGATGCAAACATTGAGTGGACACTAGAGGCTAGAGCAGCTTTTAAAGACATCAAAAAAGTTATATCTGATGCTCCAGTCTTGATCAGTCTAGACTACACCAGGGACTTCTATATTTATTCATTTTCTTCAGAGCATACGTCTACAGCAATGCTGACACAAAGAAATGAAGAGAAGGAAGAGAAGCCCATAGCCTTCATGAGCTGCCCTTTCAAAGATGTTGAACTAAGATACATGGATGTTGAAAGGCAAGCACTTGCCTTGGTCAGAGTAGTAAAGAAGTTCAGGCATTATATTTTGAGAAGTAAAGTTATTGCTATAGTGCCTGATGCAGCAGTGAAGATGCTCTTAATGCAGAGCGAGCCATGTGAAAAAAGGGCTAAGTGGATCACTATCCTACAAGAATATGACATGGAAATTACACCCATGAAGCTAGTGAGAGGACAGGTTTTAAGCCTGAATATCATGAGTTAGTAGTATGTAATCAATGCTAAGGACAATGGAGAATGGTACTCAGACATCATGCACATCTTGATCACTGGAAGATGTCCTCCAAGACTGCAGGCTTCACAAAGGAGAGCCCTAAAAATAAGATCACAGAAATATATGATGAAAGGGGGAAGCCTTTTCAAGAAAAATTATGAAGGAATATATCTAAGATGCCTAGAGAGGCCAGAAGTAGAAAGAGTGTTATCAGAGCTACATGACAAGTTTGGAACAGCCCATGGGTCATCCTTGGCCACTACTCATGCTATCCTTAGGGCAGGATACTACTGGTCTACCATTTTTAAGGATACTGCTGAGCATATTAAATGTTGTCATATGTGTCAGGTTGCTTCTAATAGAGAGAGATATGCTGCTCAACCCTTGCAGCCAGTGATGGAGATGCACCCATTCGCACAATGGGGCATGGATTTTATAGGACCAATCAATCCTCCATCATCTTCCAGCCACAGGTATGTCTTAACGATTACTGACTACTATACCAGGTGGGCCGAAGCTGTCAGCACCAAGACCTGCAATGCTGAAGATGTCATCAGATTTCTGGAAAGTAATATTGTCACTAGGTATGGGGTTCCCTATGCTCTGGTAAGTGATAATGGCTCTGCTTTTGCTTCAACAAAAATGTCAAGCTAGGCTTTTGATTATGGGATTATACTGAAGTTCTCATCCAACTATTATCCCCAAGGGAACGGATTAGCAGAATCCACCAATAAAAATTTGCTGAACATCATAAAAAAGTTAGTAGACAATAACCCTAGGGAGTGGAATACCCTTCTGAAATATGCCTTGTGGGTAGACAGAACTAGGAATAAGGCTACATTAGGAAACTCACCTTATCATTTAGTCTATGGGGTGGATCCCATCCTCCCTGTTAACCTAAAGATTCCTACACTGTAGTTTGCCCAAGAGTACCTTGGCATAGAAAATAAGCAAGAAGTTAGGTTGCTTCAGTTGATGCACCTGAAAGAGAAAAGAAGTCAGGCAATTGATCAATTTGCCAAACATCAGGCTATTGTCAAACGCTAGTTTGATAAAAGAGCCAGGGTTAAAGCCTTCAGGATATCAGATTTAGTCCTAATGTGCGACAAAGCACATGAGAGGAAAGGAGACCATGGTAAGTTTGACAAATTATGGATAGGTCCCTTCCAAATTTTTGAGATATTAGGAGACAACACTTTCAGGCTTAAAAACTTGACAGGTGAGGATGTTCCATTACCAGTTAATGGACAGTTCCTTAAACATTATTTCCAAGCCTGAGTTAGCTTCATGACAGTCATGTGTATCATAGTGTGTATATTTGTATAGTTGTTCGTACAGTTTTGTTTTGTGTTTTTGTTTGGTTTGCATGTTGAGTCTCTATTTTGGTTAGTCAAGATGATGTAACTCATCACCCCAGAGAATAACTAAATTGTTAGGATTCAAGTGAGGAGAACAAATTTATGTATAGGTTGTGATTCATTCTAAAAATTATTTATGATCAGGACTATGATATCCTTTCATCAGGGTGTCTTTTCTTGACCAAACTGATTCTTTCACAATGACTCACCTAACAGCCTTGGGTTTGTTGAACACACAAGTATAGGTGTTAAGTGAAAAATCTAAAGGGACTCCCTTGCTACCAATACAATCTCCAACCTGAATCAACAAGTGACCATACCTTGCACACTAAGCTTTCATGATGACATCAGATATATGAAGTATAAAAAAAAAATATAATAAAATTAGGCCATCTAAGTAACTCTACCGGGGCTATGGACGCCTGCTGGCAGTGGGGCTCTACTTAGGGAGATTGTATAGATAACCTTGCCGGGGCTATGGATGCCTGCTGGTAGCAAGGCTTTGTCCAAGTTGGCTATGAGGGATGATCTCCAACTATGTAGCTTAACACTAGTTACTCATGTTTTCAACTTGCTTTCAAGATGAGGATAATTAATCATTTGCACACACCTGATCCTTTGTTAGCATTGTTGCCATGATGAAACTTTATTACACAAAAAGTTTATGATGCTTATATTTAGAAAGAGTTAGAATGCTAAATATGGATGTGTTCACCTCACTTGAATCATTAGAATTTTGTTGTTTTCTTTGGTGGCAAGTTGTGTGGTTACACAATACGCCCCATTTTGACTTGACAAAACAGGGACCCAACTTTTTGCTTGGCTTGACTTGTGTTTTCCTGCCTTGTGGAGGTCTAGTAAAAGTAAGTCATGCAGGTGATCCTGCATAAGGAGGCTGGGTAAGTCATCATGATGAGGTCAGTTTGTCAAAGTTAATATTGCATATCAATAACCGCATGGTTGGAAAGAGTACAAAATTTCATACAGGTTTGCCTTTTGGATCACCCTGATATTCCTTAGGGAACGAACGTTATTGCAAGTCAAAGTTCTGGTCAAACCTGATATTCTGGGGGGGTCATATTTCTTAATATCAGTCATCTTACGAAAGATCACCCCAATCCAATTTTATCACCCGATAAATCGTTTGGTCTGATATCCTCCAGACGTCAATTTTACATGATAGTGGTATTTACCCGTCAAACAGTTTGTATATTTTGCGGGGGTCATATTTCAAACATCACCTGATATTTTGAATATCACTTAATATTCCAAATATCACCCTTTCGCAAAATATCACCCCAGAGCCAATATGCCGGTGATGTCATTCAATCCCGATAGACAAGAAAATCACCCTGATGATGATGTCATCATCCTTTTTACCTTGTGGAGGTATATTTCCAATGTTGACCCTTTTTACATAACATGACGATGACGTCATAGTGCTACAATGATGAATCAAGTCATTATCCTGATGACGTCATCCTGATATTATGAGAAAAGGTCATTTTAGTTTCGGGGGGTCATATTTCAAACATCACCCGACATTTTAAACATGACCCGATGTTTGAATATCCCCTGATATTCTCAAACATCGCCCGATGTTTTTGCATAAGTTTTCCCGCCAAAGGCGGATGATCATATTACACATAGGGGGTCATATTTTGAACATCACCTAATCTTCAGAATATCACCCGATCTTCAGAATATCACCCGATCTTCCGAAGATCACCCCGCTCCTCTTGCCGTGTAGCATTAAATGCCATAAATGTAGTAGGTGGACTCTAGCTGATTGCAAACACAATCTAGACACCTGGCAATGCCCGTAGATTTATGACAGAAGATCAATGGTTATAATCGATGTTGCCCTAATTTACCCTAGGAACAAGATTTAATGTGAATTCACAGTCATATTACATTTACCTTGCGATAAAATAAGTTTTACAGAGAGTAAAGCTTTCAAATCCTCATACGACCTACCTGCGGACACGCACGGCTTGCAGTAGAACAAGACACATGATTATCCCTGGTATCTGAATCTCTTTCATATAATCATTAGCATAATCAAGGAGATAAGCGTTATCAAGTAAGTAATTAAAACCCTCCTGCTGTCATTTTCTACGTCTCCAGGTAGTGTGCTTTTCCACTGGTTTGAAGTTATATGTTATGCATATTATGATGAAGTGATGATTAATGAATATAATGTGCATCATGCTGTGAAGATATAATGTTGTATGCATGTATGTGAAGTATTATATGGTAAGGCTAGTCCTGTTTATTGTAGGAAATCATGGTAGACAAGAGGTTGAACAAGTCTGAAACTGAATTTCTTAAACCTTTGTTTGCTCAACTTGAAGGTGTACGGTTCAAATATGGCGTCATTACAGATACACACCAGGGAAACACAGATCTGGTCGCATGGTCGTCTAGAATGCATGATGACAAGAATAATACCCTATTGGATGTCATTTTTGTGTCAGGAATGTGGACTGCGGCCGGATTTCCTCATTCTATGGAGGCTCTAGAGTTGATTATTAAATGTGCCAGAAACTACAACCCACAGACAAGGAGAATAGAAAAACATGGTCAGGTTTATGCGGATGTGTCCATCAAGGGGATTGCAACCACTTTTAATTTGCCATTGGGAAAGAAGGTTGTCATCCTGGATTTGAAGAAATTGCAAGTTGAATATGAAAACAACAAGAAAACCACTAGAAAGAGAATGTATCAATGGAGGGCGAAGAATAGTTCCTACACTTCCGCTGCTAAATTACCAGTGCACATGTATAAGTTTGACTTTGACGATGAGTACCAATATATGATAGCCCTACTCAGCAGAGTGACACGCTAGCCTGATGATGGAAGTTTCAAAGATTGGATGTATGGTGTTATCCTGATGTGTCTTTATACAGACAACAAGCCATTATGGGCTAAAATGATAAGTGATGCCCTAAATGAGCAGCTCATGAACCTAGGAGGCCTGGAATGTTCATTTTATATGACTTCATATGTGGTGTACTCATGTGCTTACAAAGGTACATTCAATGCACTTACAACAGTAGGAAGGATCGGTGGCAGTACAAATGATGCACACATATGGGATCATTATCCCCAATTATCATTATCCCCAATTACAAAGACAAAATTATCTTCAAGATTACAAATTAGTGAATGATGTATTTTCTATGCATCTAGTAAGGACAATGGAAGAAGATAGGACTAAAAGACTGAGCATGGGAGCTCAAGAAGTCATATACAGCCATGGTGCCTGGTTTATACAATATACCACCTTCTCTGACATCAAAATAAAGGGCTTTGCAGGACAGCCCCTCATGGTCCCAAGATATCCCACTGATGCAGTTGTTTTGATGGAGTTCATGAGACAGATATCCACAATACTGGATGCTTACAAAGCAAATAATAAGATTCCACTAGTATTGTTTCCAGTAACAATGGGTTGGTACATATGCCAAGATTCTGAAAACATCAGGAAAGCCATAGCTAGTCTGGACATGATGAAATTACAGCCATTCCCATTGGCAAGATCATATGACCCATATGGTTGGATGCAGAAAATCATGGGGAAGCCCATCCATCAGAAGCACTTGGAGGATTTCTAGACAGATTGTGAGGATGAGGCCGAGGCTAGAAGAAGAAAATACCAGAGGCTAACTCTCAACCAGATCAAGATTTTTGATTATATTCCAGTGTCTGTGCAATTAAAAAGGGATGATGGAAAAATAATAGCAAATGAATATGAAGAAAAGAAGATATATAATGACACAATCTCAGCGCCTGATCTTACATAGCCTAAGGATATCTCATTAGACCAATTTATAGGTAGGATGCTGCAACTAACCCAGTCTTGGGTAAATGAACAAATAAATGCATTGAAGAAGAAGGGTGTGGCCCTTACACTTGATAATAAGAAGAAGAGACAGGAGATTCCTGGCAGTGAATATGATGACTTTCTTATAGAAAAGAGGAAATCTAAAGGAGAAAGAATGCCGCCTCAAGAACAAAGCATGAGACCCCCTAGAGGGAAGAAAACTGATGATACACCAAAAGGGGTAATAATTGAAAGAATAGTTATATCAGCAGAGGATACATCAGCATCAGGGTAGGCAGCAGCATCACCAACACCGCCTCCCATGGATAAATAGAAGGCTAAAAAGATCCAAAGGCCAGCTGTGGAAGTTACCGAAACATATGAGGAGGGTCAAGCATCACAAAAGCAAATGGAAAAGGATGTTCCTCTTGATGAAGAGCCTGAAGAGGAAAACCGTATGCCCCTCATTAGAAAAAGAAAAGAACCTCAAGTGATGGCATCCACACCTAAGAAACTGAGAACATCCATGAGAGGTGAAATAAGGCATGACCCCATAATATTCAGGGGAACTGGTGGTGAAGTAGTCAGAAAAGAATTGCAACATAACGTGTCACATCCCACCATTGTTCAGTTCAAGACTAAACAAGCTGAAGAATAAATAAAATAAGCCTCTAAGCCAATTCAAAGTGGTCTTGTCTCATTGGAAGAGACAGTGGATTTATCCAATGATGAGGTAGTAAAAGATGTAACCTCTCAACAAATGGAAACCCTTGCTGCTAACACTCGCATAACTCCACAAGGAACTCCATCAGTACAGGTGGATGTGTTAGAAGAACTAAAGCAAGTGGAACAGGAAAAGGAAAAGAGCCCAGAAAGGATTGCACAACAAATAGGGCTTGACAAATTAGTTGATCAAGTGACTAGTCCTACAGTGATCAACCTAACACCCAGGGAGGATGCAAGTCCTCAACATCAAGCAGGTGCACCTAAGAGAACAGAAAATATTGAAGAAGTCAAGGTGACAGAAATGGAGAGTAACACTCTAGGTATGGGCCAACAACAATAAGATGTATCTGATGAGCCCAAGATTGTAGAAGTCCAAGAAAAGGGTGGGAATGACAAGGCCATATTGAGTGAAGAAGTACCCCGAACTCAAGGAGCCTCTGGTGAAAAAGGCACATCAGGTCAGGATGACCTAAAGACTCAGGAGGTAGACACTAAAGGTGCAGAGCATAATGTGATGCAGGACTAGGTAGAGGCACCTAAGACAAATACCATGACATCCACAGATGCAAATGTGCCTCACAATTAGGAAATTACCAAAGGGGATGAAACAAAAAAGGATTAAGTACAGGACCAAGTACAGGATCATCATGTGGGTACATCACAAGATCCTCCACCACAAGAAGAAGTTCCTCAACAGGAGGAAGTACCCCAAGATCACCCTCATGAAGAGCATCATGAGGAAGAAATAAGGAAGTCACCATCTCCATCAAAAACAGATGCAGTTACTGGAGAACAGGGTGATCATGATGATGATGATGGATGACAAGGATCTAGAGACCAAGTTCCTCCATGGCTTGAGAAAGAAATAGGTATGGAATCAAGTTTTGAAATCCAAGAGTTCGATGTGTCAACACTATTTTCAGAGACCATCATGAAGCTGAAGAGGAAGGCCAGGTTAACCTCGGCCATAAGAAGAGATCCTGTTACGGGCAGAAGGACTGCCCAGGTCACACTCCCCCCCGTTGAGAAAGAGAAAGGCAAGATCACTCTGGAAGAATTCCAAATTACCACAGTAGATTTAGGGTTTGCCAATGAAGACCAGGAAGGTCAAGAGGGGAAAGACATAATAGATTCTTTAACCCAAAGGGTGAAGAGAGAGAAGGAGAAGAATAAGCAGCATAAAGAGCACATTGCTCAACTGCATACCTACATAAAAGGGTTAATTAACTCTGATGATACTTCAAATTCAGAGGCAGTCCCATTGATTGCAATTTCTCAGGAAGAGGTCAATAAGTTGGACCTTATGAAGCATGAATCAGTAATAATGAGAAAGTGGATGGCATCCACACTCAGTGGAGCTAAAGAAGTAGTGAAGGCCTCTCTACAGAGGTAGAATTCTCTAAGTATCTCCAGAAGGAAGGTTGATAAATTGCAAATGGAGGCCGGAAGAATGTCGTTCCAATTAAGGAAAGCCTTGAGTGCTTTGAATGAAATAAGGAGGATAAATCCTCAGGTCCTTATAAACAAATAGGTGCTAGATAATAATACCGCCATGCTGATAGATATCTGGTATAAGGATATCAAATTTGAATGTGATGTATTAAAGAGATGCAATAGCAAATTAAGAGATACCAGCATGAAGCTGCATGACATGATGTCATTTGAAGCAGAGATCTTGGAGGTCCTAGAAGGGAAAGTAGAAGGAAAGATTGAGAATCAAGATGCATATTTTGCTATAAAGGCTCTGCATAATAACTTCTAGCTGATAGCTGATGACCCTCTTAACCACCTGACAGAAGAACCCATGGACAAGATCATGAGGATCAAGGTCAAGGTAGAGAATTACAATGAAACATCAAGCAGCAGAAGGAGCAAATTGGAGGCTCTTCGAGATAAATATTAGGCCCACAAGCACGCCATTGCCAAAGCAAAAACTCAGGATGGCAGAGAAGTTGAACGAGTGGTGGGAGCATATGAAAATGTTAGGACAATCATGCAGGCCCATATGCAAAGCAACATTCATCAGGATGATGAAGACATAGAAAGCGATGATCATGATGATCATGAAGATGAAAATGCGCAACAAAGGGAAATATCTGCATCAGGTACTTAGCAAAAAATAAGCTACCTAGATGGTTGTCAGTTGGCAACCTGTGCCACAAGATACATTTGACTAAGTCAAATATGGATATCCACCGTAGATCTTAATAGATAAATCTTGATCGTAGATCATGTGTAACCGCTCCCTCACCTTGTTCTATAAAAGGTACAGGGATGCTTTGTTTTGAACATTCGAAGCTTAATTGAAATTTGTTTGCTGAAATATTCAGGGCCTATTTCAAAGTTATTGTAAGCATACGTATTTTTGCATACTTAATGAAAGAGAAGACTTGTTTTGATTACAAATCATCATAAATTCTGAGTAATCTGTGTCTGAATTCTTGGTATATGCTTTGAGTTGTTGCGTCCCTTGGAGTGCTCATCAGTCTGCATATATTGTTTTCATTCATCATCCTTTGAAGTTTGCATCATCTGTATCTAGCTATGGAACATCCTGGTGAAAATATGGTTTGATTTCTTCTTTCTCATGACTGTATCAAGTGTGTATTTGGCTCAATAGCTGAAGATTCATCATAATTTGAAGTATTTGTTTACATTTCTTTTAATTTTAGAACAATTCACCATCACAATTGCAAATAATAGATAATCAGAAGCGAAATGTATGAAATATGTAGACATTTCGTAGATACTTGAAGATTTGTAGCATATTTCAAGTTAAAGCATGTACAATTGAAAGATATCATGCAAAGATTTGAGTATAAATGCACTATTTGTGGAAATATCCTGTGTAGATAACCTTTTGTGTATTATCTTTATAGAAACAGAAACCTGCTGATGATCAAACGTAAGGCCTCTAAATGGAAAACAGTAACACACATCAACTACTGAGTAACGTCAGTTGATTAAGAACTAATCCATGGAGACTTGGGATCATGAATTCTTTGAATTCATCATATCTTTCAAGATGAGTAAAGGTTGATGTGTAACTTTTATTCTATGTTTGTTTATGACTAACATCATGATCAACATGACTCTCCTCTCTACATCAATGTATGGTATACCTACTAGTGACATATAATAAATATGGAATATAGGTTATTTATATACAAATCAAGGGGCCTATTTTATAATATTGTCCTATCAAGGGATAAAGGTTTAGTTTTAAGTCAACATCATTATCTAAAGGATGGGGTTTCATCTAAATTTATTCATGTTCCTGTAGGACATAATCCTATATTGGACAATGACTCTCCTCTCTACGTCAATGTATGGTATACCTACTAGTGACACAATAAATATAGAATATAGTTTATTTATATACAAATCAAGGGACCCATTTTATAATGTGTCATATGTTTTATCTCTTGGTAGTGAGTATTAATAACTAATTCAGTTTAATCAGGGTTTTAACATGCACTCTAATGTTGGAAAGGATTCAACCTTGAATCATTGTTAGAAAATGATATTTAATATAACTTTTAAGATAAATATCTAAACTAGTAATAGATCTAATTATCATCCATGATGGTCTTGAAAGATATTAAGTATATGCATGAATTGACACTTGAATTACATTTACTTAAGCATATGGAAATAAACTGGAAAAAGTTTTGTTAGAATTTGGATTATAAATCAACGTAGATTTTTGAGTTTCAAGAGTAGTCTCTTAAAAGCTAGAGGAAAAATCTTCAAAATTAGAGGGGCATTGATAGGATTCAACTTGTAGTTTAGTTATATCTTTTTGATCAATATTCTTAGCCATTTCAAAATTTAGTAACTTAAAGATTAAAATTGTTTTGGCATAAAAGCAATTAGCTAGTACAAATTCATTTAATTGAACTTATTTATTAACATTGAAAGCAATTACAAAAATGGAACAATGTGATTATGGTTTTGAAGGTACAAAATATTTACATACTTATGGAATAAAGTTTTATGGATGTTTTTTATTTGTTATGGTGATGAGTTTTTTATTTTCATTCTTTATTTTTTAAATCTCATCATTTTACTTCTTTAGTTACATCTTTAATAATACAATCTTAACTTTTTCATCTCTTAATATTGATTTATTGTTTCTGAATCAATAATTTATTTAAGTGGATAGTCTTACATGGTGCAAATTTTAGCCAAAATCACTCATAAAATTATCTAAGGTTGTAGTAAAACTATTTATTTTTCACACCTCCAGTCGTACTATTAAAGAGCACTTATATCCAACTAAAGCAGTATTTTATTTTATCATCATTAGTGTTGATTACCTTCTTTGCAAAATATAATTTTTATTTAATTCTCCCAATCAACTATATTTTCTAGGTGCTCTTTGTTAAATTTTAATACATATTACTTCAGCACATCAAGAAATTTGTAATTATCATAAATCTATTAACCTTTTTAAATTATTTTTAAAATTAATTATTTTTAATTATTTAATTTATTATAATTTTAGCTTTACTATTTTTAATATGTAATTAATTAAGATATATAATCTGTTAATAAAGAAGAATTATGTTGGGCTAACCATTGATTTATACCCCTTTATTAATATATAAACACTTGTTCACCTTTACTTTTTTTTATTCTCTCCTTTATCTCTATTTTTTATTCCCTTTAGTTTAACTTTTAAAATTTAATATAGGATTAAAATAAAAATTGATTAAAGCTTACCCACATTTATGGGGGTGGTTGGGTTCATTTAACTTTAAATCCAACAATGATATTAGATGGACTACACCTTTTGTGGGATGGTGCAAGCTCAATTTTGATGAGGCTTCCAGAAGCAACCTCAGTGTCTCTAGGCTAAGTTGCATATTGAGAGATCAAGAAAGCTATCTTATTGGTGTTGCTTCAAAAGGACTTGGGCATGGAACAAATAACAAAGTTGAAGCAATGACGCTCATATTGGGCTTGCAAACATGTGTTTGCTTCAAGGAAAAAAGAGTGCAAATTGAGGGTGATTCTATGGTAATTGTTAATGCCATTAGGAACAAGGGGGCTCAAAATTAGAAGATTAATAAAATTCTATGTCAGATTTGGCCTTTGTTAGAAAATTTTGAAGAATTCTCCATCAAACACATTTATAGGGAGGCTAATTACCACATGGACTCCTTGGCCAACTTTGGCATAGATCATGACACAGGATGTGTAATGAGTGATAGCCTAGAATGTTGGAAGAGTTGAATGCCCAACTTATTTAATGATGATCCCATATCATCAAGAGTGAAGGTTGCATGCAATGATGGCATGGGATAATGTTCAAGCATGCAAATCCAAGGGAAGGTATCCCTTCAATGATGTGGTATTGGCAAACAATGATTTATGGGATAACATGGTGGTGGTTCAACTAAATATACCTCATTCTCCTCATTTTTGATGGCTCTCTAAATCTCCATGGACACCACTGTAAGGATGAGTGCTAAGAAGAAGCAAATTTATTTTTTGGAGGATGTATCTAATTTGTATTTGAATAAGATCTTCAAAGATAAGGTAGTGATTACGGTTCATACAATCCAGATGACCCTTGGGGATTTGTTTTTATCTATTGCTCACAAGTGTTGTGTTAACACATATATTGCTTCCATATTTGTTTCTATTATGTTGTAGATTAGGGAGCCAAAATAGGTGATAAGCTATGTCTTTGTGGCCTTGATAAAATCTTTCTAGCGTATGGATCTCAATTTGGTGTTGGACGATGTTGTTATCAGGGTTGACCTTCATCTCAAAGATGGATTATGGTCAACGTTTAATGCCTCCACTATGGTGAAATAGGTCCCATTTATAATATCTACAATAGGTCACAATGATAATCTCTACAAGCATCAAGTGAGATGGGGCATTGCATTCCTCAAGTTTGCTACAAGCATCACCCCTTCTACTGGCATCGACTAGCCATTTACGATGGACTAAGAATCAACAAACAATGATGAAGATGATACCCCTAGGCTATAGGGATAATGGACGATTCAATGTTATTTCTATTTGCACAATAAATTATATGGTTTGATAGGTGTGTTAAAAATGGTAGACTGTCATGGTGGATGATGTTGTTTTACCATGCCCCTAGAAATTTTGTGCATTGGCCCTCCATTAATGGAGTAGCTCTAACTCTATATTTTTTTATATTGATATATGGGTATCACCCCCAAGGCCACGTTTATCTAGCAAAAAAATTGACTAAATCTTTTTCTAGTAAACATAGATTAGGCACCTAGGGGGCACAAAAATTGAGCATTGAAAGCCTACATTTTTTGTAACATTGAGTTCACCATATCCATCTAGACTAAATTTATCAACCCTGATCTTAACATCTTAAAAAAATAATATAAAACAATAAGAGTTGTCTAAGTATTGCAAATATCTGGAGGTTGTCTTCTTCCAATAGCATGAGAATTCCACCCAAGCTCCAACCTCTAACTCAAGGCACCATAATGAAGGCCACCTAAAAATAGTTAGATGATAGAAATCATGCCCATCCAAATAGATACAAAAGACTAGCCATAGTGCCCACCATTGTGCAAATCTAGACAAATAACTCATATGACTATAGACTTATAAGTTCCATTAGTGAATCACACATGAATATGACACAACCATAGCAAGGAATACAATTGATTGCCTTCAAGAAAAAACCAAGTGAATCTTGAGTTGCATTTATATACCAATCTACAGAACTATAGAGAGTCCACAAAAATGATATTGATATATTAGATAACTATATCCATTCATTGATATGTCAAAAAAACTATCATTACCAACCAACTTCACCATTGCAGATCTTCTTACTATGTAAATGTGACGTTCAAATTTGCACTTTTGTGCTCATCTACACCAACATAGGAAACCTTGCAAATGTAGGACACAATTTACAAGGTAAACTCCAGGATTTAGAAGTTGACTCTTCATGTGATCTTCAATGAATTTAATTCAGATTATGTAGGAGAAAAGAGAGAAAGTAAACTAGAAATAAAAATCTATACTATTGGGCAAAACACTGATTATGGAATTCAATATCACCATCCAAACAATTGCACAAGATTTGCTCTTATTCAAAATAAAAGATGATGTTGCAATATAAAAGGGCACATACATGCATGCTCACTATTTTGCAAACAACCAATGAAACTTTGAATACACAAATTAAGGCTATAATAACAAATAAATCAATAGTACAGGGAAATTGTAAACACGACCATCGATAGGCACACCAAGTAGAGTACTTTATTTATTCATATCAATTTGCATAACAATCATGATGAGAGGTCAGATGCACAATCACACATTTTCTTAACAACCAAATATTATGATATACAATATTTCACCTTAAAGGCCCAAATGTCAAAATTGACATAGTTTTTCTACATATTAATTTCCCCTATCTATGAGCACAAATCCACTACTTATACTTCATTGACTTAGATAAATTGGCACCATTAATTTTGAAAACTTAGAGCTACATGCTTTGAATCCACATGATTGAGTTTAACCTGAAGATCTAAATAGCAAGATCTTTAAGAGGTTTGGCATGTCCTTCCTTCTTCAAAAACTACTCCTTCTAATCGTTGGATGTGGTAACCTTTGAGTACATCAGATAGTTTTGAGAGATCTAGTTGTTTTATACCGCATGTCTTGCCCACCAATGGCACAATGGACAATATTTGTTAGTCCGGTAATTCTTTTGGAGAGTACCTAAATGCCATGTTTCCCAAATATGGAATTATATATTTACAAACTCATATCTATAGTGGGATCCACCAACATTTGAAATGTATTCTTTTGGCCAATGGCACAACCAAGGTATACTCTAAGAAATGACCTCTTGAAAATTCTATAGAATCCTTCATGAATCCACTACAAAGAAGCATACTATCCTAGGTGGGATTTTCTTTTATATTAGAAATCAAATTTTATAGTGGAATTTTTTTCCGTGTATGATTTTTTTTCAATTCATTGACTAAATTTTTCTATTAATATATGACTTTATAGTGATTTAATGTCTAAATTTTCTATCAATATATGAATTTTAAACAAAGATGTTGAAATGGGGTGAGTATAGAATATAAAAAATAGCCCCTAATAAAATGAAGAGATTAATGTCTCAATTTTTATACATAATAGTGGGATATGTGTCTATCCTAAAGAATTGAAGTTTATAATGTGAGATTATTTTAATGTAGGACCAAGGAAAATATATCAAATATGGGCGAATTGGGCACTTCTAAAGAACCTAAAAATAGCCAAACTTAGGGGATAGAAATAGAAAAAATAGCCAAATGGTGACATAAAGCGACTAAAAAAATCTTTGGGCACAACATTTTTGAGTTGTTAGATTAACAACTCTCAAATATTGTGTGTTTCATTGATCTCACATATAATCAATGATTTTGTGATGTCTTGAACATGGCCTTACATTTTTTGACCTTTTAAAAGAAAAGAGGACTCGCCACCTCTAGTGCATCATTTATGGTCAATAGTACAACAAGAAAAACTTGCTAGACTAATAATGTATTTCAAGAGCACCAAGACGACATGTAGCAAATGGATGTCATATTTTCATCTTTTATTTCCTTGCACTGGCAAAGTTAACAACAAAAGTTGGGCCCACCAACTCTACCAATTTATTGAGTCTTAATCAATGGTACAATCTCTTAAGGTTGTTAGACTGACAATCATTAAATGATGTGACATCCATTGATCTTTGGATGCGATCAATAGTTCTAACATATCAAAGAATTCTTCATACCTTTTGACTTTCATTGAGAAATGGCCCACACTACGCTAATTTGTCAGTCTCCAGCCAATGGTGCACTAAGAAAACAATGTCAAATTGACATCATTCAAATTTTGCATGCATCATTGATCTTTGAAAGTGATCAAAAGTGTCAATTTATTATAGATCTCTTTAACAAAATTCAATCTATGAAGCCATAGAAAAATCTTGCAACTATGCAAAACTTTCGAAATGATAAGGAAAGGTTTTTATCTGAAATACAGCCCAAAATGTAGTCCACCATTTACCAAATAGAGAGAGAAGATGGATGACTAAAATGAGAACCATAAAGAATGAGTGCCTATAGAAGAAAAACATCCCCAAGGGTGAACAAAGAATGAAACTCTATGGTTCTGGTGACTTCTTAGGGGATCCTCACTTGAGAGGAAGAATTCAATAGCTAATATTCGAGGCACTAGAGCTCATCCAAAAATACCAAAATTTTAAAATTTTAATACTCACATAGAAGTGAGTACTCAAATTTTCAAGGCCAGATTGGAACGATGCCCATTATGTGTCAATTGTATGACCTTTCTTCTTGAATGACTCAAAGGCCTTATCCAAGTCGATGATATCCTTATGCGAGATGCTTTTTATCCTCTCCGCTATAGCTTTGGCCTAAAATTCTAACTACACTAGAGGGTAGAGAACTGTCTTGATCTATGTAATGTTCAATGTCTAGACCCAACCCCCAAAGAATGTATGGTCTGCTTGTTTGTTCATAATCAATGCCTTGAATTCATCTTCTCCCAACACTTTATTATCATCCTGGAATGGAGAGGGGAGTCCCTATTGTACAAGAGAAATAATGTGTCCTCTTATTCCTTGCACAAGCTACTCTAAAGTAGTTGATTAGGCTTTGCACTTAAGAGTGACTTTATTTCAACTTAGTATTTCATTTACCTTGACTATAGTAGCTCTCCTGTTGT
This sequence comes from Cunninghamia lanceolata, assembly GCA_027924645.1. Lineage (NCBI taxonomy): Eukaryota > Viridiplantae > Streptophyta > Pinopsida > Cupressales > Cupressaceae > Cunninghamia > Cunninghamia lanceolata. The sequence continues at coordinate 591,840 of BSBN01001937.1, read as the reverse complement.
CAACACTTGCAACAATCAAGCACTCATCTAGTAGGTCATATAGTTTTTCAACCAAAGATTATGCCTAGGAAACCTTGGGAGACAGTGAGAGAAGGGCTTCATTGACTTTATATTGTATCTTTACATTTATAGCTTAAGTAGAGGCTATGAATTTCAACAAGAATATGAGCTCCATAGCTATCATTGCAATCCTAGCCCAACAAGCTGAGTATGATTATTTGACCAAAGGCATGACTCATGTTGACTATTTATCCAGTTGCACATCTACCTATAATTGTTGAATTAATTTTGTCTTTTGTGCATTAGAGTCTAGCAATTCAAATAATTTTCTATACAGCTTTGTCGACTCCACCACTCTCACTTTATCTTACTCCTCTTCCTTTTGTAGCCTCTGACAATGACCTTCTATTATGAGCTTGGTATTTTCCAATTTTGACTACAAGATAATATATTTTCTTGCTCCACTTGTATTCCTCGACAAGGACCTAAGACTATAGCTCCTTGTTCAAATTTCATAGATCCTAATCCTACACTTTCAATTGAGATTTGAGCTAGTTTATGGTGTCTTTTATTTTCACTAGCTCAAATTCTCTTTTCTTTAGCTTCCTACTAAGCTTGAGGAAGTCAATGGTGACAGATTTTTGAATTTTTTCCATCAATTCCACTATCCTTCGGTTGTGCTTGAGTCAAGTTCATCCCAACTACATGTACCAAGTAATCCATAGCACACATTAAGCCTTATGGCTTATCCACATTTGGGTTCATATGAGCAATCATCAAATACTATTGAGTAGGATCATATAAAGACCTTATGTGGCTGCATGTTAGGGCTCTATCCTCTGTTTGTCTCCAACTTTCCATTTTGGCCTCATTGGCTTGCCTGGTTGTTATCACTTGCTAGTGTAGTTCTAAGGGGGAGCAGATGAAACCTCTTGCAAATGGAGAACATTGGGGAACTACATATGGAAAGGTCACCATTTGTTAGGCTGGAGCCATCACTACTCCTGAAGGAAAAGGGGAGTGGACCTTGAGGATAGATGGAGAAAATAGAGGTAAGTTCAAAGTGGGATGTGGAGGTTGTGGAGGTGTTTGAACAGGGAGCTATGTAGAGATCAGAGGGGAGGCAATTGCAATGCAAAAATGGATGGCAGGGGCATGACTTAGGTGGATGGTGATGATAACATAGAGGGTACCACAACAATTACAATAGTGAGGGTTATCTTAGCTGATGTAGGGGACCAACTTGATTGTTGGATAGGGGAAAATGATTGAATAGGGGGCATCAAGATAGTAGGTACAAAAATAGATGGAACAAGAGAGGAAGCGGTAGGGATACCTACCTACATAGTGGTGATAATTGGAGATGCTTGGCTATGTTTCTATGACTACGCCAGTATTTTAGTATCTATCTCCTCAGAGTTAGAGACCCTTGGAACTACTAACCTACTCCTCTTCCTTGATTTAGCAAATATAGGCTTCTTTGAGCCTTGAATTAGAGGTGTCTTCATAGTTGTCACCTGCTCTACTGAGGTCACAATTAATTCCTCTACATATTGGGGACCAGATGGGTGGGGTTATTTGGTCAGCTTTTGAAATCTCTCCATTTCCCTCTAGAGAGTTATTTGGGTAGATTGATGTGCCTATTCTAGTTGTTCCCTAAGGCTCCTAGATGTAAAATCTAACTTAACCAAATGGGTTGGATCTTGTGAAGGTTATTCTTGTGCAGGATGGAGTGGTGTTGACCATGGAGGACAACTAGGTGCTTGGGACGGTATTTCTTCTACCAAATCATTGTTGGTTTTAGTAAGAGGTGTTCTCTACCCCTCTTGCAAGTCTTCCTCTTCTCCCTTTTGCACCCCTAAAGTTCCCTCCTTTTGAATGTTGCTCATATCATAATTAGAGGTTGAGGAGTCATGTTCTTCATCCCATAGCTTTTCCTAGGTTCCATCAATCTGCTAGCTCTGGAATCTTTGGCGGTAACTTCTATGCTCTGAAATCAGGAAGATGCATACTTCACACCTGTCTCTATCTAACTTCCAAAATGTGAGGCCATACCTTCAAATGCAGAAGAATGTGGAGCATTCTACCAAGCTTCTTCAATGAAACTTTCAGTGCCCTGGATTGTCTGAAACCTTTTACACTTTCTTTCAAATCTTAAGCAATGATTTTCATTAGAAAACAATGGATACACCATTAACCATATCAGAGACTACAATCAAAACACCATTCACAACAATCACAACTCTTTGCATCATAAACAAGAAACCACAACTTCTTCTTATTAGCAAGCTCTTCATCTTGTCAACTTTCACCTATCCATGAACTTCAGTAGATAAGATACAACTATGTACAGATGATACTGATCCATTAATATGCTCAAGACTTTCATCACCTTATGCTTCACCTCACAACTTCTCTGATCATCACTCCTTTGTCTGCTTCTTTAAGCTTCTCCTTTGATCACTTACTCTCTTGTCATCATTAAACACCACATTGCAACAATCTCCCTTTGGCATCTCTGTAGACATCACTGATCAACACTCCATACCACTGTTGACATCAATGACAACACATATGCAACACTCATACTTTTGGCTTTATTTCCCTCACTCATGTAGTCTTTTTAAACCATTAAATCTTGATTTTTAACCTTTGGGAGACCTTAAATGTTTGTGACAAGACATATTATAATAGAACTTACAACCATAATGTCATAAATTGCACTCTTATGATAACTTTTAGCATGATTACTCCCTTTTGCAGTGATGAGTTCCATTTAAAATCCTCAACTAGGTAGTTACTTGTTTTTCAGATGATCTTTCTAGATTTATAATTTTGGAGCACTAAAAATGACAAGATGGGTAGCTGCATGGTTGGTGAGTGTAACGTTGAACATTCTAGGAACTACACTTTCCTTTGGTTACATCTGCCCCTTGTGGTTGTAGGTACTTAACGTGATCTAATTTGGTGACTCTTTTTTCTTACTATCTTTATTTCATAAATTTCAAATTTTGGGGGGACAAATTTCAATTATGCAACAATGACAACATGGTCACAAGGCCCTAAAAAGAAAAGAAAAAAATCCTTCATAAGAAGGCACACACACATGAACAAAAAAGAGATATAATACATATCTATAATGAAATGTGATTAGAGCATTATTCATGGAGTTTGACATAAATCCTATTAACAAGGATATCCAAAACCTCACTCACTTCATTCATAAGATCAAAAGAGTTGTACTTTTTATAAGCTACAATGGTGTAGGGACCTCTCCAAAGGGAATCAAACTTAGAATGATGCCTTGGCTTGGTTTCTCTCTCTTTCCACTTAAGGACTAAGTCCCCGGTCTTGAAATTAGGCTCCGAAGAGTGCTTATCAAGCCACCACTTGACAACTTGTTGATGCTTGGCCATTGAATTCCTCATGGATTCTCTCTTCTCTAATAATTCCAATAATTCATCTATTCTAACTTCCATAGCTCCATCTTCTTCTATCTCCATCTATTTCATCAATTTCAAGGTTGGGAGTTTCATTAATATTGGTAAGGAGGCTTCCTTTTCATAAACCAAGGCATAGGCGAATGTACCAATTATCCTTTTAGGAGTAATTTAGTCTACCCATAAGACCAGTTTTAGATTCTGATGTCATTCCCTCTAGAGTTTGAGACCAATTATTTTGATTATTCTAATCAAGTTCTTATTGGTGGATTCAATTAATCCATTTCCTTGAGGTAGTATTTGGAAGATGTTTTTAAGTAAATATCATACTTTAGGGAAAATTATAAAAGTTTGGCTCCTAGGAATGTCTTCATATTATGGCACAAGGGACCCTAAATCTTGTGACAATATCTTCTAGAAAAGTGACAATGACACCCTTTGTTGCCTCTTTCAATGTTATTGCTTCAATCCACCTGGTGAAGTAATTTATGGCTATAAGAATCCATTTATGCCCTATAATCAAGGTCAAGTTAATCATCCCAATGAAGTTTAAACCCCATTGGTCAAATAGTTCTACTAATATTGGCCTTAGAGGGAGTGAAACATTCTTCCTTTTACCAGTATAAAGTTGGCATTATTAGCATTTTCTCACCCATTTATGGCAATCTATAAACATTGTGGGCTAGTAGTATCCTACACAGGCTATTTTTGTAGTTGTTGTTTGAGCTAAGAAGTGTCCTCCTAACATCCCTTGATGAAACTTGTGCAATAAATCTTCAATTGTAATTCATGTAATACATCTAACAAGAACCCCATTACAAGATCCCTTCAATCATCAAATAAGACATTCCTTGTAGTTGATAAGCTCTCTTTTTGAAAGAAGGAAGTTCTTCAAGGTATTATCCAGTTTCTATAAATCAAATTATTTCATTGATCCATGTCTCAAACTCTTCCCCTTCATTAATTAACTACCTCTGGCTTTGGGCTCCATATGCTTTTCAATTTGACATCTTTAGCTATGTGTCAACACAATGCTCTCCCTTTCACTAGTTTGTTTGGTTTAATATCTGTCATACTCCATGATTTTGGTAATCCAGTTGGATCTTTTTCTATTTATCCTGCCCTCTACAATATACTCTCTGGTGCTTTGGTGGACAATATATGTTGTAACTTTATTACTTGATATCAGGTGTCTAAATTTTTTCAATCCCTTGACTAAGGCATATGTTTTCTTTTCAACAAAGTTATATTTTACATCATAATATTAAAGGTTCCTTGAACTGAATTCAATTACCCTTTCCGGTGTCATATTTCTGAGTTAAGGTTGTTGCTATGCTATGATCCCTACCAAAAACATACATAATGAAATCTTTTGAAAAATCAAGATTTACCGATGTTGGACTTATTGAGATCGCATGTTTTATCTTCTTGAAAGTTTTGCCTCCCTTTTTAGTCCATTTAAACACCCTATCTTTATTAAGCACAAGGGTTATAGGTCTTCCCAACCCTGCAAAATTAGAGATGAATCTTCCTAAAAAACTAATCTTCCCAAGGAAAGATTGAATTTCCTTTTTATTCACTGGTAAGGATAGTTCCATGATATCTTGTACCCTATCTAGGTCAATAGAAATCCCTTCCTTTGATATAACATGTCCAAAGAGTTTTCCTTGAGGAACTCCAAAGACACGTTTCTTTGGATTTAGAGAAATTATAAACTCTTGACACCTATGGAAAAATTGCTCAAGATGTTCAAAGTGATCCTCTTTTCTTTTAGAGAATATTGTTAGGTCATCTAGATATATTAATTACAATGATTTTATTTATCAATTCATTGAAGGTAATCTCCATAGCCCTCTACAAAGTTACACTAGCATTATACAAACCAAAAGGCATCTTAGCATATGTGAGTATTCCCCACTTAGTGGTGAATGTTGTCTTGTATTGATCTTGTTCTTTACCCAAATCTAGTTGCAACCAAAGAAACCATCTAACAAGGAAAAGTGTTATAAGTCTACCACTATTTGCAATATTTGCTACATTAATGGGAGGGGATAATGGTTCTTAAGTGAGGCCTTGTTCAAATCTTTGAAGTCCATGCAAAGCCTAATTTCTCCATTCTTTTTCCTTACTGGCACCAGATTTGACACCCATGTCGAGTGTTTGATAGGAAAAATGATCTTAGACTCAATCAATTTTGTTATCTCTTATTTCATTAAAAGCTCTATCCTTGGATTAACTAGTGTCACGTCTCAAACTTCTAGACTTTATGAACTCAGCTATAGTTAGAAGTATTAGATGTTTATTTGGTTTATGTTATAAATAGATAATTATTTGTGGATAAAGTGAATATCATTTCTCTTGAAAATGATGAAATGGATGTTATGTGAAGCTTCGGCTATTGATTTTGGATACTAACCTATTAATGGAGAATTGAGTTTAATGATTGCAAGTGTTTGTCGAAGGCAAGAGTGTGGTTAAGGCAAAGTTGACTAGCCACCTAGCAGGGATGGGATGGAGAGAATCTTGATGTCATACATACCACACTTAGCTCATTTCGCATTGCATTTCTGGAATGGCCTTTGTGTTTGATGAAATTGATTTATTAGTTATGCTAGAAAATATTTCTTTTATACTTCCCTAGATGCATAACTAAATGATTTGATCATTAAAATTAAATATCTTTTGTCGAAATAGAATAAATTTAAATGTTATATTTTCTTTTATTAAATTATATGTGGAGAAAATAATTTTCTTTTAATATTAATTACTTACTTTCTAGAAACTAACTATGTGATAATTTAAAAGTGATAAAATAAAAACATACTTTCTAATTGTAATATTTATCCAATTCATTCTTTTTCTAGATAATGACAGATTTGAAAGATAAGATAAAAACAAGATAATGAAAAGAAAATAAGATAATAGAAATAAAAACTAAAAAATCAAGAAAATATAGAAAAAAACAACCACAATGGAAAGAAAACAAAATTAGAAAGAAAGCAAAAATCATAGGAAGAAAAAGATAGAAACACATAATAATAAAGACGGGAAGAAACCTGCAAAAACTAATATAGTACGAAAGAGGAAGAGAGAAAAGATTTGGATAATGCGGGTTGAGCAATAAAGGGCGAGCAGAGGGCAAGATCGAGAAGGAAATGGTCTTAACAATACCGGTAAGTGTTCTATCATTTACCTACCTACATGAAATTGATCTGCCCATCAATTTCAAAGAATAGAAAACAATGATATCTTTAACCTATGTTGTGCTAAGACAACCTTTTTGATGGTCTTTCACAAGCCAAAGGTCAAAAGCATGGTTAAGGTGCTTTTCCACCCAACCACAAAGCACTACACTTCCCTGGAATTCTTTCTAACTTGAAGAATACCCAACCTTGCATGAGGCGCCTAGCAACCTAGAATGAACGGGCAGGAGGGAACTCTCAATGCATGTCTGATGTTCTATATGCACTCTAATCTAGAATGAACATATTTCTTGCATACAAGATATGGTAGAGAACAACAAATAGAAACTAGGCATTCATTATCCATCTATTTCAATGGTGCAATATAGATTTGGCCAAAGAACAAACAAATTGGTAAAACTTGAAAAGAAGTTTACCTTCTCTGTAAGCCCACATTCGGCATTCTGTCCCAGAAGGAGTACATAAGGAAAACAACTAAGTTTAAATTCCAAAATGGTACATACATTTATCTATTTCAAAGAACTATAACAATTGACTCCACATAGCCAAGATTAAATTCGTTTATGTATGATTAAAGAAATTTCACCATAATTTTATATTCAAATGTTCAATGACTAAGATAATGAAAATTAAGAGAAAAAGATACACTCCATTGATAAATGTGGATGTTATGTGGTTGAGGTTCAACACTTGATCGAGTTGCATGCAGCTACTTTTCTTGTTTTGTCTGTAACTATTAAGTGGTAAGTTATGAATAGATGCATTACTTGCATACATAATTTAATCATAATGTAAGTTACTAGTTTCATATTACAACCATATCACCATATTGCGAAGATTAAATTTGTCATTTAATGTGATACTCTTCATTTGATCTTTATTAGAACTATTATTGGAACATGCTTATGTGATAACGTTTCTAGGATGGCCAAATTGGAATCCATGCATCATAAAATATTCTTACCATAACTTCTATCTTTTACTAAGATATATATATTATTTTCTAATGTAATAACTAAGTTCAATAGTCTATATACTATTTATCATCTTTCTACTTCTATAATTTGGATCAATTCACTTTCTTAAAACAAATGGATAATTTAATAGAAACTGAATAATTTGTCTTAGTTAGATGAGGCTAAGAGAAGTCGAATAGTGTGAGTTTAAATGGATTCTACGACAAGACTGAAGGAGGAGAAAAACAATCCCATAATCGTTAAAACCGTGCTACAAGCCGACAATTTAAAGCAAGTCAGAGTTCAAGTAAACCGCTGCAATTTGATAAACCAGAATAAATTTCGGAGATCAAATGGGAATGGGAACGACCGAGTTAAATGAAAGAAAAGGGGCAATTAAAATATGAAGATTGTTGATTTGTTTAAACACAGGCACACAAAGTCTTAAGCTACGCTGAGTAAAACATCTCCACATGCTAACATGAACACAAGCCTAGAAGTATGATGTTTCCATTTTACAGGGCAGGTAGATTCAATTTGAGTTTAACCACCACAGGTCGACCTAAATAAAAAGTAGCATAAGACAAGCAGGAACCCACAAAGGCTAGACCCTTGCTAAGTATAAAACTAACGGTTGCATGTGATTTGCTACTAAGATTCTGTTGATACAAATACAGGCCACTGGAGGTTATTGGTGGTAGTTAGCAATCCAAACTTGGAACAAATTTATGGATTTCATTTAAGTACAACATTTTGTCCCTGTTATTTCATGGTGTTGCCTTACAACGATCCTGTTGTTTGGCATCCATGGTTATAAAGGAAATGTTATATCAAAAGAAACTCCAAATCATACGAATTCGTTATTATGGATGGCTTCGTATGTGGTTTAAAACAATAAATAAAATTCAGCCTAAGAGGTGTAAAGAGTCGAGCCTTCCAAAGAAGCCTAAGTGATTAGTTCAAGTTTGTAACAATGAAGCATTATAATAGGCAAGGTTTCACCACTAACTACAATAGAGGTAACTAGCAAAGGATGTAATAAGACCGATGATAATATAGGAAGAGCATGTTATATAGAAGAGAAAGGACGACGCCTTTAGAAGACAAAGATGACAATAGAGTCAATGTCATACCAGCTATGTCGACTGGTTTTAAAAGGGCCTTAAATGATGACCCAAAAGATTAAGCAACAAAGCAAGAGAAGGGCAGAATCGCCGGGCACAGACCATAAAAAAAGGTTGTATTAGCACAACATAGGGTAAAGATATCATTGCTTTCTATTGTTTGAAATTGATGGGCAGATCAATTTCATGCAGGTAGGTAAATGATAGAACACTTACCGGTATTGTGAAGACTGTTTCCTTCTCGATCTTGCCCTCCGCTTGCCCTTTCTGGCTCAACCCGCGTTATCCAAATCTTTTCTCTCTTCCTCTTTCGTACTGTATGAGCTTTTGCAGGTTTCTTCCCCTCTTTATTATTATGTGTTTCTATCTTTTTCTTCCTATGATTTTTGTTTTCTTTCTAATTTTGTTTTCTTTCCATTGTGGTTGTTTTATTCTATCTTTTCTTGATTTTTTAATTTGTATTTCTATTATCTTACTTGTTTTCTTTTCATTATCTTGTTTTTATCTTATCTTTCAAATCTGTCATTATCTAACAAAAGAATGAATTGGATAAATATTACAATTAGAAAGTATGTTTTTATTTTATCACTTTTAAATTATCACATAGTTAGTTTCTAGAAAGTAAGTAATTAATATTAAAAAAATATTTTCTCCACATATAATTTAATAAAATAAAATATAACATTTAAATTTATTATATTTCAACAAAAGATATTTAATTTTAATGATCAAATCATTTAGTTATGCATCTAGAGAAGTATAAAAGAAATATTTTCTAGCATAACTAATAAATCAATTCCATCAAACACAAAGGCCATTCCAGAAATGCAATGCAAAATGAGCTAAGTGTGGTGTGTGCAACATCGAGATTCTCTCCATCTCATCCCTGCCAGGCGGCTAGTTAACTCTGTGTTAACCACACTCTTGCCTTCGACAAACACCTGCAATCATTAAACTCAATTCTTCATTAATAGGTTAGTATCCAAAATCAATAGTCGAAACTTCGCATAACATCCATTTCATCATTTTCAAAAGAAATAACATTCACTTTATCCACAAACTGTTATCTATTTATAACATAATCAAAATAAACATCTAATACTTCTAACTATAGTTGAGTTCATAAAGTCTAGAAGTTTGAGATGTGACATCCTTCCCCACTTGGAAGAGACATTGTCCCGATGTCTTATTATAGAAATATCAAACATAAATTTCTAACACAACTTAATACCAATGTATCAATCCAAGTCACAATTATGCAAAATTAAAAGAGTTTATGCTAATTTTTCATATGAGGAAAAGCTCTATCTATATCATCAGCATTCTCCCAGGTGGCATTATCGACCGAATATTGGTCCCACTGGATTGACTAGTTTTTATTTCTATCTCACTGGTTAGAATTTATAGAAAGTTCAATAGTGTGTTGAATTACATCTTTGTTATAGCCCTTCTATTCTTCATAATTCCATGCTATATTTTGATTGTACTTTGTACAAAGGTAGGTCAACATGTCAATTTCCTTTTGGGTACATATCTTGCCAGCCTTCACCCTTTTGCTAGAGAAGACTTCAACTTCTACATAATCCCCCTCGTCAACCATGAACTTTCTCTTATCTCCCTTTGTGTCATCAAGGCTAAACATGTTTGCAAGGTTGATTAATCCCTTTGGGAGTTTATTATATTTTAACTGTAAAATTTGATCTTCATAGGCCTCTTCTATTTTAGGTTTAACTTGCTTTACAAATTCTCCTAACTGTTAGAGGAATAGTGTGATTTGAGCATCACTTTCGAATACTTTTTAGTGATCTTGATTATCTGGGATTACAAGCCTTATGATTAGTTTAACATGGTCCTTATTAACCAAAAGATCATTTATCAGATCAAATTGAGAATTGATTTACTACCATGTGATTTGCTTCTATGTTTCATGTCCTTGAAATCAATTGGAAGTTTAGGGCTTTGAAACCTTCTAACAGGTATTATACCCTATGGTGGTATGACCTCATTCTGACATTCTTGGTAGAAAACAAAACTTTGACCTATTTGATGACAAGTTCAAAATCCCTAAATATCTGTAATTGCTTTATTTCCATTTTTTCTACAAGGATGAGTTCATGTATCAATGACTCATATCTGACCTCATTGTTGGTACAACTGAATTGAAAATGGAAAGCTCAAAGAACTTTCTTTCCCTCTAGTGAAATTAGACACACACCCACTCCTGATCCATTACTACATCTCACACCATCAAAGTATAATTTCCATAATTTTGAACACACTTTCTTTCATATATTTCAGGTTTGGTTGATCTTCATCATATATGAAATAAGTCCCAAGTCTAATTGAATCAAAGTTTCCATAAGGGTCCCATTGTGATCCTTCCACTACCCATTTGTTTATCTAGTCCATTGTATAAGCACTTTGGGTTTCTTCTCCATCTAAGAGCTCAATGTTTACTTTTTCTTCTTTTGACAACATAGTGTGGGAAGGTTCAAAATTAGCCATCATTTCATGACTAATATACTCTTTGTGGATAGGTTATGATAAAAAAATTTAATTTAGACCCATATTTGATCTTGAGGATAAGGTGAAATCAATCTATAGAAAGATAACCTCTTGGCAATAAAATCCCTAGACATAGGCCAAAGATTGGACAAATATCAATTACTACCACATCTTGAGAAACAGTAATAGCGGGACAAGCATACAAAGTGAGAGGAAGATTTCTTATGGTCCCTGCTATTTGGATTTTTTTCTTGTCCAATTTTATAACTCCCCTTTCCATATGTTCACATGTTAATCCTATAGAGTTGACAATCCTAAGTTTGGCAAGATTGTGGTACTCGCACTAGAGTCTATCAGAGTTGTGCAATAATTTCTTGTCAATTATTAATGTTAAATAAAATGGCATAGGATTTGATTTACTAACCTCTGTGCTAGCATTATGAAGAGTAGCAGGTTGATCAATTTAAATGGATTTTCATTGTTCCACTATTTTTCTTTAGTATTGATGGTCTATACAACCATTTTAGCTAGATTTTCTTACATCTTCAAAGCTTCCTAAAGCAAATTCATTTGTTCAAAGATAGATACAATGTCCCATAATGAAACATTGGCAACAATTTTCTTGAGTTGTTCTACCACATTAAGAAGGAAAACAATTTAAGCTTTTCAAGAATAACCTAGATTAGCTTGATGCTTTAGCCTTTCAGCTACTACATTAGACATTCCTATGAATTATGTTTGCACAACCTTGGGTTGTTGGTTTGTATTTATAGATTCTTGCCTTAGAATTTTAGAAGTAATTCAAAGCACCTATGACCTTCTAAGTCAGCTTCAACCAAAGTTCAAGAATCGGATTCTCAACAATCCTTTTTTTAGACGTTGTGAAATAGTCAGATTGGACATCAGGAAGCTTAGGTGCAATTGGACCATTGGAAAAACTTGCCTCATCTTCTTCAATCCATGAAAATAATGCTATCTTTGAGGCAAGTTCCTCCTCTCGTTCTAGAGACATACCTTGAATTTGATTTGTTAGGACCATATTTTGAATTCCCATAGATTGATAAGGGAGTTCGAGCATTGTTCTTACAATCCTAGTAGCAGTTTGTCTTTGTTCAGATACATTCTGTTACAAATTTCCTCTTAGGAAAACTTTGGACAGATGAGCATCATTACACAAAAAACACCACAAGTTGGAACCATCCATAAAATTGTTTTGTCCTGGGACCGGATCTCTCACTAGATTACATGAAACTTGTTTTAGGGGTGTTGGTACTAGTACAATTTGATTTGGCGGTTGCATGTAACCTTTCCCTTGATTTTGTTGGTTTTGATATCTATTTGGCTAATACATCTTTGACCTTGATTTCCCTGATATATTGGCCTAGGATAAGTTGCTTGCTACCTCTTCAAATTATAAATCTCAATTGAGAAATTATGTAGTAAGTGCTTCATATCATCCATTTCTAGGATAATTTGTGGTGTAGATACCTAACTAGAAGGGTAGACATACATGGAAGGGACTACCTTTTGCACATTCAATAGGGGATGACTTGACTTTTGTGGTTCATCTTGCGCTAGTAGCAAAAATTTAGGAAACATAGATGTAGGTCGCCATTCTCTGCCCTGACAACTAACTCATAAGCCATCAATAGGATTTGACCCCCTAATGATTGAATCATCATAGATATATTTGAATTGAAAGCCTTGAGGTATAAAACATATGCCATCTCTACTAGTGGGCACATGAAAGTAGGTATCCTTTATCATATCTTACTGAATCTGATATTGAAGTCAATTATTGCTTCTTGAGTTGCCCTGTTTATAGTGATTAACTACTGTAGTAGTGAAGATCGATCTCCCTTTTCTTTAAATATTTCAAATAAAGCATCTCCAAGATGATCCCATGAAATAATTGAATTTGGTGCTAATGACTGATACTAGTCCAATTACTTTGCTTTAAAAGAAGTGACAACCAATCTTAGCACATTGTTTTTCTCTACGACATAATGTACTATGTATATGTCTACAAATCTTAAAGATGTTCAGCAGGGGTCTTAAAATCTTCTCCATTAAACTTTAAAAGGGACTTAAGAGCATTGGTGAGGATAGGATCCCAAGTAGCCAAATGAGTTGGAGGGATTAGGGGACTACCATTATTCCAATTTGCAAAGTTTCTGGGAACTCCTAGTGCTACCATTAGAATATGTAATGGTGGATTTGGCTAAACAATTCTTCTCCTTGGGTTGATAACTAGAGGAGAGACTATAAGATGAGGATGAGTGGATGAAAAAGATCTAGCCTTTTGCTCATAAAATAAATGATGTAGGATCATCTGGGCTCACAGGCAATCTGCATCACTGAAACATTTTAGCTATAGGACTATATTATTTCTACTTCAGGACGATTGTGTGTTTGTAACTTCATAAATATTGGTTATCTTTGCTTCAGGGACTGTGTATAATCTATTTCAAAAAGTTTTTAGTGTGCTTTGTATTCTAAATCCTCTTTCTAGTCCTGTCGAGGACTTAATAAGTGTTGTTCAATAATACTCAAAACTATTTTTCAAGTTCATCTTTCATGTGTTCAAGCTACAACAGACTAGCTACAAGAACCTCTATGCATACACTACTAAAGTGGTATTCTATTTGTATCCACGAACCTTCATCTTCATCGTGGAAACTGTTGGTATCTTTCATGATGGTTGTGTGAGGTTTTGGGGAGCTATTTTAAGTTTATTATAGGCCATGTGGAGTTTTCATTTTGCTTAGTCATTTAAATATATGTTATGACTTTCTCCCTTCTTGTCGTGTGGATGTCTTTTCTTTTCCTTGGTTGTTTGAAGATGTGGATAAAAAAATTTCATTGTTGGGTTGTAAAAAGAGCAGAGGATTATTCATTTCTAAAAGAGGGTGATAGGGTTGTGATAGTCTGATGGTCAAGAGTTGTAATTGTATACACCTAAAAATGACATGACTCTATCTAAATAAATATTTTTAAATATTTATTTCATCTTAATATTCCTCTATCAATAAAGAAATAATTCAATTTATTTATTTGGTTCATATTCCTCCCAAAAATTAAATAAAATCACTTATTTATATGACACTTGTCTTCTTCCTATTCGCGCACATCCTCTCAAATCTTCTCAACTGTTGATCTTCTTATTTCTTTTATACCATTGATCTTACTTCTCTCAAATCTATAAATACAACCCTTTTTCCTCCATTTCAAATATCCAAGCTTTTAGTAAACTTACTTTGCAGAATTCGCAGCGCGCCTTTGGCACCCACACCATTCCATAGCTTGTGACCACCATTTTCTATTGTATTGAAGATCATCTTCATTACAAGAACTATCATAGTCATTTCTCTATTGTCATCTTGAAGAACAAAGCAAGGAAGTGCACTTTCTGAGGGCTTCATTCACATACCACGAGATCAATTGAGATTAGGAAACCAATGGAAGCTATGAAGTAACAAGGTTTGTGAGGTATTGTTCTTTGTTTTGAATCTTGTTTATTTCCATTTTCATTGGGTTATTGGGTTATTATTGATTATTGATATTATCTCCACATTTTCTCGATACAGTAATATCTAATAAAATATTAATTTCCTTTTAGAAAAGAATGAGTTAAGGGAGGGAAGATATCTTTGTATAACAAAGTTTTCAAATGAATTGTAAACCTCGTAGTTGTAGGGGGTGATGTAATGAGGAAGTGGCTATTTGTGAAGCCTTGTGAGAGAAGTAGGCTATAGGAAATATTGTTGTAGCATAGTGTTTTATTTGGCAAGTTGTAATAAGCTTCAGAAAGTGAATAAATTATTTTATTTTCATTTTAGTTCTTGCATATTGTTGGTGTGTGTTTAAGTGTGAAGGCCATGAGGATTGATGGCCCTTTTGATCCTCAGTCCCTGACTACACTAAGTGGTATCAAAGAAGGTTTCTCATTGGGAAATAGGGTGAGGAGATCATGATAAGTTAGCAAAGTTATTTTCATTATCATGTATGTTGGAAAGATTGCATGAAGTAAATTGAATAAATATTTAAGCTAGAAGGTGTCTCGAAAGGCTATAGGAAAATTCATTATAGGTATAGAAGTCCTGTAACTACAAATGGATTTAATCTCTGCGAAAAATTGTTACAGGTATATAAGTCTTGTAATTGTAGAGGGATTTGAGCTCTAGGAAAATTTGTTGTAGGTGAGAGAGGAGACCTGTAACTACAAAGAGTTTGAGAAGAAGCCACAAGATTTGGAGAAAAGATTTATTGTTGGAAGTTTGTTAAATTTATTACAAGTAGAGTCATATAGTTGTAGAGGGCTTTGTGCTCTAGTGAGTTTTTACAAGAGAAATTTGTGAATCTCTAGAATTTGTAGGTTTCAGTGTCAGGTTGTATGTATGTGAGAAAATGTATTCAAGAAAGAGCATGAGGATGGTCATGAGGAGACTGTTAAAGTTTATTTTTATGGTGCAATGAAAAAGGAATCATGTAGATAGTATTTTTGAAGGATTGAAAGAAATTTGGTCAAGATTGGATGCATTAGATATCATGCAGTTCAAGGAAGTTGATGCAGATAAAGGTAAATATGATAAATAATTTAATGTAAATGTCATGGAGAAGGATGAGGAAGATGGTGAGTGGGATGAAAGAGAGGTAGAATATTGCTACCTAAAAGAAGGAGAAGATTTGAGTGATTGTCATGAAACAAAGGGGACTAAAAAGAAAGAAATCCTCTTCGAAGAGGATAGTGAGTGGAGAAATGATCAAGGGAAATGTTGTATCCTTTTGGAAGAGGTTGCATGGAAAGAGGAGTATGCAAGAGCAACTCACATAAGTGTAAATGAAGTAAGAAAGGAAGAGAAGATTATAGAGAGAAGAAAAGAACAAGTAAAGGAAGATAGAATGGATACAATAGACAATAGTTTTAATAAAAATATTTTTGAGGAATATCAGATAGAGGAGTTCAGAGTTTTAGTTGAAGAATGTGGAACTGAAGAAGATGACTTAATGTCACAAATTGTAGCAATAGAGACAGAATGGCTTGAGTTATGTCAACTAGATGATAGAACAAAGGAAGAAGGAGAGGGACTAATTTTAAAATCAGCTAATGAGATTGAAAAGATTGCAGCTGGAGGAAGAGTTGTAGAAATTATAAATGAGAAGTTTGCAAATGAGAAAGTGGATGATGAAGAAGAAGAGGTGAGTGTAGAGGATAAGATGGTAATCTTTAATTTCCACAAAGTTGATTATGTCAACTTGTGTGTGGATAAGGTGGAATGGGAAGAAGGAATTTGCTACGGAACGATGGATTATGGTGGATTAAATTCCACAAGAAAAGAGAAGAGAGGAAAGTGTATTTGGTGGAGGAAGTCAGTCTATGGTGGACAGAAGTCCACAAGTGAAAGAGAGATTGGTGAGTAGATTTGGCAAAGGAAGATAGAAAGAGTTTCAGGTAGGTGTTGGAAAAGGGGAAGAAAGAAAAATTTTACGATACCTATAGAGGAAAACTAATGCATTGTAGACTTAACATAATTCAGGGGTATACCTATCTGAACAGTCCACTCTATCATTGTACTTCCTACATTAAATTATCAACCAAGGAGCCTAAGCTTATGATGGCACCTGCACTATATATGCCTTTAGAGACTCATATTCTTCTAAATTAGCCTATTCAACCCTATTCAGGTAATTCTACTTTATTGGAATTCACAGAAATGTAAGAACAGTTACAGAACCTAGTGGCTACAGGTACCTTCAGCATAAGCTGTAGATAACTGCTAACGACAAGAAATTGTAGAATTAACTCAAAAAATTTGAAATGATAAGAGAACTAATGCTAACCTCTGGAGGACTTAAAGTAGACAAAGCATGCACTCATTTATGAATCAAAACTACTGGAAATAACAATCAGGATATTTTACTTAACTCACAATGTAATTTATGAAATAGCAGAGAAACAACTTTAACTAAAAATGCATAAATAAAATAAGGAAATAGATGAAGTGAGGATCAGTACCTTGAGTGGCCAGCTCAAGGGATGATCTCACTTAACTAGAAATCAAATCTACTTCAGATTCTCACGCATTCTCATAACACATAGTTGTATTCAATTCATATCATAAATAGAATCATTTTAGATTATATTTAATAAAACATGTATGGGTCTTCCAACATAGAAAAATAGAGTAACAGCTGAGCAACTATAAAATAAAGTAACTTAAAAAACTAACTTGACATCGAACTCATCCCCCCTAACTTATATAGAAATGAGAGAGTTTTATGCAACTACCAACTACCTTCAACCATCAATCCATTCCTAGATACTAGGATACAGGGTAAGATTGATTTATTAACTCCAACTGAATAGAGGAAGGAGATTCCTATTCAGATAAGAATCCCTATACAAAGGATCATATATGAAACACATAAGCTGCGATTAGAATCCTAGAACAAGTCTTCTTCTTTTGTATTTATTCTTCCATAATGATCATGTTCAGCTTTAGTTAGTGCTTGACTGTGACTTCCTTTAATGCCCTATTTTGCAATGTGCTACGAATTCTCCTTTCCTCGATGCCACATACTCATTGCTACATAGGGATTAATCAATAGAACATATGCATGCAAATAACCTTCATAATTAAACTATAAAATCTCATCTATATACATACATACTCATATTTAACTCATTCAATTGACAAATATTATCACCACATTTCATATTGACAGAATAGGTTCAAGGTTTGTAGAATATATAAAAAGACATCATATTATGATGGTAATGTCTTGGAAAAGCATTTGGAATATCATAGGCATAAAGTCTGAAAGCATATAAAAACAACATAAAAGAAGCCAATAGTTGAACCCATTATTTCCCCCCAACTAGACTTTTGCTTGTCCTCAAGCAAAACACTCAATTAAACACCTAGGGGAAAAGATTATAATGCAAAGTAATCTGCGTAAGGTCCATAACCTCTCTGACCCCCTATCCCTTCTTGAAATAAAAACCATTATATCATGCAAGTCTATCCATCCTGATTGATTCTGCACTCGTACACTCATCACTTTTTCCTCCTGCCTAGTATGGTATTGGATAAAGGAGAATAGGAGGGTGATAAGTAAGGGGTAGCCATGCCACTCCTCTTTGCTCTAAAATCTAGATGTACCTATGCAATCTATCAAACATATTCATAAAATTGTGGAAAGAGTGAGGCCCTTTCTTCTGCAATTCTAGGGTCAGACTATCCCATCTGTTTTGAACATACCTATGGTAGTTCTAAAGAATAGACACTACTAACCACAATATCCTTCTATAATCCTTGAGTCTCAAATCCATAATTACTTTACCTGGACCCTTATGAAAGAGGAGTGCTAACCATTGGGTCAGGATCATATTGGGATTTAAGGATTCTTTCCTAATCTATAGTGGTACTTTCTTTTCTTGTTCCTCATACCTATCCATCAGTTCCCCTCTGAGCTGCTCATTCCTGAAGTAAGATGGTAGTGCTCTAACTTGAAAATCCCCAACATAAATTAAGGGGCTCCACTCTGTATCTTCTGCCATCAAGTAATTGTGCAAACAATATTCACACAACTAATCTTGTTCCTCCAGACTGACTTCTTGAAATAACTGGAAAAAATTATGCCTTGAATAGATAGAAATAGGTTGATCATTAATGAATCTATTAAACTGAAAACTAAGAAATTTTTCTTTAAAAAACAATGCATAAACTCTAGGTGGAGGTCTACACTCAATGATTTGAATTGCTCTGTCAATTACCTCTGTTAGCTTCCCTTCCAACCTTTTCAATTCAAAATTTTTACTTTCTAATGATGCATTAAGAATTTGTTTCTCTTTCTCCCAGTTTTCCTTTTCTTGCTTGAATTCATTATTGAACTTCATCAATTCAAAACCCAAAGATAGAACAGTGAGGCATGTTGGAGGTCTTATTACAAGAGGCTACATAATTGGTGCTTCTCTTCCCTCATTTTCCATTTTACTCTCAACCACATGTGCTAATAGATCCATATTGGTTCCATGACCATAGGTTTGAATTTTCTCCTCCAACTATTGTATTCTTATCTCTTTTCCCCTATCCTTTTCCTCATACTGTTTCACTTGTTCTTCTAATTGTTTTATCCTATCAAGGGCTTCTTGAAGTTCTTGCCTTATATTCCTATCTTCCAACAACTCTTTTTATTTTCCAAAATCAAAACTTTCATCCTTATTTCCAGTGACATCAAAAATTTCTTTAGCAGGGCTACTAGGAACTAACTTTCCCATCTTCTTTGCAATGAAAATGTCTTCTGAATCAGAACTAGAAGATGAAGAAACATACCTTCTTTGCTTAGCAGGTATACTGGCATCAGTAGGAGCATTCTCAAGGGCATTTCCTTCCTTTTCTGAAGTTGTGTCCAACAGTGTTGGATCTTGTTGTTGTCGTGCTTCTTCCTTTTCTGCTTCTCATTGTTCCTTATCAACTCTTTTTCCCACATTCTACCTCTTTAACCTTCCTGAACACCTAGGTGTGATAGTTTCTGGCTTCTCTTCACTTTTTCTCCTTTTCTTACTTCCCCTCTTCTTCCTCTCCCATGTACCCTTCTCTTTCTCAACACCCTTATGCTTCTCTACATTCTTCTTACTCTTCTTCTTAGAAGAAGTAGAAGCATCACTTCTCATAGCTCCTCTCATAGGTTTAGGGTTAGGAGGTCAGGGTTCTTCTACTATCACCGGCCTAGTTTCTGGAGGAATTTCCTCCTATGGCTCTTCTTGTTCAGGTTCAACATCTGGTTCTAGCTCCTACTAAGGTTCATCTACTTTCAATAATTCTGAAATATCCATGCATTGTTTAAAAGCATCCCAATCAACCTGTGGGTGTTGAATTCTCAAACTCCTTTTAACTAATAGAGCTATCAAACAATGATGGGACAATGTAGTATCTGTTACCTTTTCTGATACTCAAATGCCATTCGTTTCAACATATTATAAAGATAATTGGGAACATTAACCAACTTGTCGTGACGCAGGTGATTCAACAACTTAAAATGTGCAGTATACAACAAATTATGTCAACCATCACAGGTAATATATTTGATAATAAATGAAGCACATTTCCCCCAAAAGAATGGAAGGGATAATCTCTTTGTACCTTGTGTGGTCGAGTCCAGGTTCTCTCCACGCTCGCAAAATTCTTCCCTCGTCACAGCTGCATTAGCATGAGCTCGATACTCAGACCTTGTACGTGGTAATCCGATGACTTGGGCAATGGATGTTTCAGAGGCATCCACAACCAATCCCCTGACTATTGCTTCGTCATACTGCAATGTTGCTGCAAAATCCCTTGCCATTTCATTATCATACTCCATTAATTTCATAAAGTAATCTAACCACCCCACTCTGGTAAAGAGTGGTAGAACCAATACATCCTCTAATATCTCCTTATGCACCGATGGCTCTCTTCTGATAACATCACCCCCCATTGCACCTGTATTCTACACTCTCATCAATTCTTAATTCTGCCTAATTTCAATTCTACCACCTTCAGAAGACTGCCTTTCAATTCCCCCCCCAACTGTAGCTTTTAGAGCTCTTTGTTATGAATTTTTTTGAAATTTCAGCTCACTCACAAGAAAATAACAAGCTCACAATTTAGGGTAGGTTGACTATCGTGTAAAATGGCACATGAAAACCTTGACAGCTTCTAAAAACTTGGTGGCAAAAATTAAAAAATAACTGACCATATACCCCTCCCCCCAACTAAAAGGTGAAGTGACCACACTTCATGAATGAATTTGTAGGGATGAAAGAGTAATGATGAAATGGAAAGGGTGATATATTGCTGCATGCATGAAATAAACAATAAGTAATAATGAATACAAATAGAAATTTTACGTTAATCATTAAAGGTTACCTTATGTGCATATGTTATGGAGAGCATTGAGCGGTACGCCTTGGAACTAGAGAGCACATACTTGGCATTTATTAGGCACGAGCAGAGTGATATGCATATAGTAGATGGGAGGGTGGCAGGTACGTCAAAATTGATGTAATGTCACAGATCGCAACAGTTTATGCAACAGCTTGTGAATGTGATTTGAACAAGCATGTTGCAATTGTTGGTTTATTGAAAATGGATGAAGCACGTGTAGAAGGAATGAAATGTGTGGGAAGAAGATTGGAATTTTGCCAAAGTGTTGAAATTTTCTGCAGACACTTGTTGCTATGGGCACCAGCAGTACAGGTCCTAACTAAATGTGTATAGAATCATTATACCAAGTCCCAACTGCAACAGGTCCCTTCTGCATGTTAAAAACAAGTCCCTCTGAGAGTGAAAAATATGTCCCTCTGAGAGAGAAAAATAGTTCCCTCTGAAGTTAACTGTGATTACCATGGATAGTGTGTTGTATGTGCATGTGAATTAGAAAGTATAAAAATTAGGTCTCAGCGATAGGGGTTGAGTATTGCAACTCAACCTCTGCTTCACTAGACAGGATTGGTGGATCATCTTCTGACGGTGTATCAGTTGGTGTTACAAAACCTTCATCAGAGTGCCAGGACTACCATACTAAGTAGCTAGAGAAACAAGAAACTCATCCTTCTAAAGTAGCTTCTTATACAGTTTCAGCCTATGTCCATTTACTAACAATGAAAACTCAACCTCATCAATGGTCTGTAATTAGACGACACCATTAGGAAATACTTGTTTAATCTCATAGGGTCCCAACCAATGAGACTAAAGATTGCCCTTGAAGTCCTTGTATCTTGAATCATAGAGGAGTGCCCAATCACCAACAGTGAATTCTTTTAGTCTTGATATACTTGTCATGCCATTTGACTCTTTGTTTCTGTATGACCTCTGTGTGGTGGATGGCTTCTAATCGGATTTCATCCAGAGCATTCAAATGTTGTAGTATGTCTTGTTGAGATGTTGTCAAATCCAGCCCTAATTCCACTGTTGTCCTTAGGGTTTTGTATTCAAATTCTATAGGCAAAACTGTTGTCTTTCCATAGACCAATTCATAAGGTGTAAACCCTGTAGTTGTCTTCCAGGTAGTTCTATATGCCCAAACATCTTCTAGTAACCTAGAAACCCAATCTCTTCTGTGAAGTTGTACTATCTTTGTCAAAATGTTCTCAATTTCTCTGTTTGTGACTTCGACTTGACCATTAGCCTAAGGATGGTAGGGAGTGGACTTCTTGTGTCTAATCTAATATTCCTCTACCAGTTTAGTGATTAAATCTGATATGAATTATGGGCCTTGATCAATCACTATCTCCCTTGGCACACCATATCTAGTGAAGATGTCCTCATACAAGAATTTTGCCACATTGTCATCTCTAGCAAACTACAAGGCTTTAACTTCCACCCATTTGGTTAAGTAATCAGTACATACTAGTATATATTCCTTGTTGTTTGAAGTAGGAGAGATGGGACCAACAAAATCCAGTCCCCACTTATCAAAAGGAGGTAATGAGATTTGTGGCTGCAAAGGTATTTCATCAATTCTTGTAGGTCTCCCCATCCTCTGACACCTATCATAGCTTCTAGTATACTTGACAGCATCTTTATGAAGTGTTGGCTGGTAATATCCTGTTGTCAATATTTTGAAGGCTATCCTTTTGGCTGCAAAATGTCCCCCACAAGGTTCATCATGATAGGCCTTCAATATATCAAACACCTCATTCTCTCTGATACATCTCATAATATTATCTAGGCCACTATAGAATAGAAATCCAGAAATCCAAGAATAAGGAAAATATTTGTGAACTAGCTGTCTCTTCTCCCTTGGAGAAAAGTAACCCAGAATCTGCCCAAAAACCAAATAATTGGCTATATCTGCATACCAAGGAGTGTGTATGTTGAGAGCAAAGAGATGCTCATCAGGAAAAGAGTCATCAACCACTCCTTCTATTGATTGTGTAGGCAGTCTAGACAGAAAATCAGCAACTACATTAGCCTTACCTGGCTTGTCAACTATGGTGATGCCAAATTCTTCCAATAACAACAACCATCTTACAAGTCTTCCACCCACTATTGGCTTATTCATTAAATATCTGATTGTTGTATGATCTATATGTATGAACACCTTATAGCCAGTAATGTAGTGTCTAAATTTGTTAATGGCATAAACAACTGCCAACATTTCCTTTTCTGTCACAGTGTAGTTCAACTCAACTCCTTGTAGGTTTTTACTTACATAGTATATGGAATATTCTTTATTTCCTTCTTGCTGGCTGAGGAATGCTCTAATGGAAAAGTCTGATGCATCTGTGTGGATGTGAAAAGGCAATGTCCAATTTGGACCTCTGAGAATTGGAGCTTGTGTTAAGGTTGCTTTTAACTTCTCAAATGAATTATGACAGTCCGGGGTCCATGAAAATTCAATATCTTTTGATAACAAGGAAAACAAAGGAGTGGCAATTTAGCTAAAATCTTGAATGAACCATCTGTAATAGCCTTCATGTCCAATGAAGCTCCGCACTGTTAGACTTAGGGCACACAACTGAGAGGGGGGGTGAATCAGTTGTCCAAAACTTTCTCCAATTTTACACTTAAATCTTCTTAGTGATTAGTAGTATATCAATCATGAAACATAATGCAATTAAACAGTAAGCAGAAACTTATCAACACATAAGACACCAAGATTTTGACGTGAAAAACCCGGTTAAGGGAAAAACCACGGGGTGATTAACCCAAGATTGTATTCTCTGTTAGAAGAATAGAAAGACAAAAATGGCACATGCCAATTAGGGCTCACTGCCCGAGCACACTGCTCACAAGAGGCTCACTGCCTACAAGAGACACACTGTCTACAAAGTAACAAGTATTACAAACTTGAACTAGAGAATAGCATCTTTACCATGCTTGGATCAGTTCCATTTAGGCCCAAAAACTTTTGCTCTGCCTTTCGCTCCCTTCTTCGTTACCACACTCTCATCTCCACAAGACACACTTTAGAATGACTTCACAATCTCTTATTTATACAAGGCATCGACTTAGGAATAATCATCTAAGTCATCAAACACCTATAAGAACATCCGCAAGATGTGTAATACATCCAGTCGGCCAGTCTCAGGAAGAACACCAACATTCGGTGGTTATTCTTCAAATACCAACATGAACTAGACACGATCCACAGATCACCACAAGCTTTCCTGAATCACCAAGAACATCCGTACTTCATCTACTTACTGGAATCCTTCTCTCCTTCATCTAGAACCTCAAGAACACAGTCTGTCATCACTATCACAAAGGAATAGGTTCTTCCAGACCTTCAAACCACGAACCAATAGACTTGGCACTTCACAAGGATGTCCTCAACACTTCCTCAAATCTGCAAAATGGGATAATGCATTTCTAGATCTCACCGAACCTATCTATGTCACTCTGTCACCTCTGAACACCTGCCGGAACCAGTTAGGCCGTAACTTCTTTAGATCCTCATGCGGACCTCTGAAAACTTGACTGGAGCATCTCAAGACTTATATCTACAAACCCTTTAAACCGCATCCTTTGATCCTAAACCTATCTTGGACTTTTACCTTGTTGTCATCATTGTTCATTGTTCCTGATTGAGACTAATTTTCTCAATATCCTTAGCACACAGCTCATCCAATCCTTCTCATTAATGCAACATGAGTATGTTGACATCAATGACAACACCAGTTAGACCCATACTTGCAACAATCTCCCCCTTTGTCATTGATGACAACATATGATGTGAAAAACCATCAAGACAAGAACTTCTCCTTACTGTCACAACTCCCCCTATCAGCAACAACTATTCACATGTCTTCTCTTCCTTTACTGCTCCCCCTTTGATCATCAACCACTTGTTTTTCACATGTCTTCTCTCCCCCTTTGACATCAATGGCAAAGGGCGCATACTTGCAACTTCAATACTTCAAAATCATACCTGCTGCTCCCCCTGAGTAGCAGATCCCCATCACCAATCTAGATCACAAGATATGACTGTGATATCCACCAGACTGATGCACCTCAGTGCACCTTAGTTCATCACCGGAGGGGCAATAACCCCTAACTTCTCCCTGAGATACTCAAAAGAGTCCCTATGAAGAGGTTTAGTAAAGATGTCTACAATCTGATCCTTGGAAGGCACAAACTCCAGTCTGACTTCATTCTTGTTCACTTGCTCTCTCAGAAAGTGAAACTTGATAGATATATGCTTAGTCTTAGAATGTAATACCGGATTCTTAGATATATTTATTGCACTTGAATTATCACAGAAGATTGTGATAGGCTCCTCATACTCTACTTTGATATCTCTTAGCATCTGCTTCATCCACAAAACTTGAGTGCAACTACCTGCTGTTGCAATGTATTCTGCTTCAATTGTGGATAGAGATATTGCCTCTTGTTTCTTGCTTAGCCAAGAAACCAATATTTTTCCCAAAAAGAATGCTCCACCATTGGTACTCTTCTAGTCATCCACATCTCCTGCCCAATCTGCATCTGTATATGCATGAAGAGAGAAATCATGATCTCTAGGATACCACAAACCATACTCAACTGTCCCTTTTAGATATCTAAAAATCCTCTTGATTGCCATGACATGAGATTCTCTTGGATCAACCTGGAATCTAGCAACAAGACCAACATCCTACATTATATCTGGTCTAGTTTGAGTGAGATACAACAATCCTCCAATCATTGATCTGTACTTTGTCTAGTCTGCCTTAGGAGAGTCATCATCTTTGCTCAACTTACATCCAGTTGCCATGGGAGTATTCATTAGCTTTGAATCTTCCATCCCAAATTTCCTCAACAATTCTTTCACATATTTGGTCTGAGAAATGAAGATTCCTTTCTTTGTTTGAGTAATTTGCAGACCCAAGAAGAAATTCATTTCACCAAGCATAGACACCTCAAACTCACTTTTCATTTGATTTGCAAAAGTTTCACACATACTATCTCTTCCTCCAAAGATGATATCATCAACAAATACTTCAACAATCAAGATGTTTTCATGAACAATTTTGAAATATAAGTTACTGTCAGCAGTACCTTTGTTGAAACCAATCTTCAAAAGATGCTTATCCAATCTTTCATACCAAGCTCTTGGGGCTTGCTTCAATCCATATAGTGCCTTCTTCAACTTGCAGACCATATCACCATGATCAGACAATTGAAATCCATCTGGTTGCTCTATATACACTTCTTCTTCCAAGTCACCATTTAGAAAGGTAGACTTGACATCCATCTGATATACCTTGAAGTCCTTGAAGGTAGCAAAGGCAAGAAATAATCTGACTACTTCAATTCTTGCCACCGGAGCAAAAGTTTCTTCAAAATCAATTCCTTCTATTTGAGAGTAGCCTTTGCAGACCAATCTGGCTTTATTTCTAATTGCTTCACCAACTTCATTTAGTTTGTTCCGGAAGACCCATTTGGTTCCAATCACATTCTTGTTTCTAGGTCTAGGAACAAGATCCCAAGTGTGGTTTTCCTCTATTTGCACCAGCTCTTCCTCCATTGCTTTAGTCCAGTTTTCATTATTGCAAGCTTCATTCACTGTCTTAGGTTCAATCTTTGAAATCAAACAATAGTCTTCTGAATCTTGAGCAATTCTCCTTCTTGTTAGAACTCCTTTGCTTTTATCACCTATGATCTAATCTTTAAAGTGGTTCAATCTTTGGGAGTTTCCTAGGAACTTTGGGAGTTTCTCCAATTTAACACTTAAATCTTCTTAGTGATTAGTAGTATATCAATCATGAAACATAATGCAATTAAACAACAAGTAGAAACTTATCAACACATAAGACACCAAGATTTTGACATGGAAAACCTAGTTAAGGGAAAAACCACGGGGTGATTAACCCAAGACTGTATTCTCTGTTAGAAGAATAGACAGAACAAAATGGCACATGCAAATTAGGGCTCACTGCCTAAGCACACTGCTCACAAGAGGCTCACTGCCTACAAGAGACACACTGTCTACAAAGTAACAAGTATTACAAACTTGAACTAGAGAATAGCATCTTTATCATGCTTGGATCAGTTCCATTTAGGCCCAAAAACTTCTGCTCTACCTTTCACTCCCTTCTTCGCTACCACACTCTCATCTCCACAAGACACACTTTAGAATGACTTCACAATCTCTTATTTATACAAGGCATCAACTTAGGAACAATCATCTAATTCGGCAAACACCTATAAGAACATCCACAAGACGTGTAATACATCCGGTCGGCCATTCTCGGGAAGAACACCAACATCCGGTGGTTATTCTTCAAATACAAACTTTAACTTCAATGTGGACCACCAACATGAACTAGACATGATCCACAGATCACCACAAGCTTTCCTGAATCACCAAGAACATCCGCACTTCATCTGCTTACTGGAATCCTTCTCTCCTTCATCTGAAACCTCAAGAACACAGTCTGTCATCACTATCACAAAGGAATAGGTTCTTCTGGACCTTCAAACCACAAACCAATAGACTTGGCACTTCACAAGGATGTCCTCAACACTTCCTCAAATCTACAGAATGGGATAATGCATTTCCAAATCTCACCAGACCTATATGTATCACTATGTCACCTCTAAACACATGTCGGAACTGGTTTGGCAGTAACTTCTTCAGATCTTCATGCAGACCTCTAAAAACTTGATTGGAGCATCTCAAGACTTATATCTACAAACCCTTTAAACCACATCCTCTGATCCTAAACCTATCTTGGACTTTTACCTTGTTGTCATCACTGTTCTTCACTATTCCTGATTGAGACTAATTTTCTCAATATCCTCAGCACACAACTCATCCAATCCTTCTCATTAATGCAACATGAGTATGTTGACATCAATGACAACATCAGTTAGACCCATACTTGCAACACGCACATCCTTTAGTCTCTGTGGAACAGGCAGGGTAGATATGATCTCAATCTTCTTTGGGTCAACTTGTATTCCTGCACTTGAGATAAAATTGCCCAAGACTATTCCCTGTGTCATCATCATAAAACACTTTTCATTGCTCAGAGATAGATTGTGCTATGTGCATCTTTTCAAAACTTTCTCCAAGTTGTTTAAAGCTTCCACATATGTTTCACCATATTTGGTGAAGTCATCCATATAAATTTCCATGCTGTCATGGATAAAATCAGAGAAAATACTCAGGACTACTCTTTGAAATGTGGTTGGAGTGTTGCACAGACCAAAGGGTAAGACATAATATGCATAGGTCCCCCAAGGGCAGGTAAATGTTGTCTTATCCTGATCCTCTAGTGCAATCTTGATTTGGTTATAGCCACTAAAACCATCAAGAAAGGAAAAATATTACTTACTTGCCAAAGAGTCAAGAAATTGGTCAATAAATGGCAATGGAAAGTGATCTTTTTTGGTAGAAGTATTTAGTTCTCTGTAATCAACACAAACTCTCCATTTGCCACCTTTCTTGGGCACTATGACCAATGGTGAAACCCATTCATTGTCTGAAATGGGGTATATAAAGCCTGCATCCAAAAGCTTTTGAAGCTCAGTTTTCACTCTCTCTAAGAGCGAGGTTCATGCGCCTCTGTTGCTGCCTAATAGGTCTATAGCCATCATCAATGTATATTTTGTGCATGCATAAGGCAGGATCAATGCCTTTCATGTCACTGTAATCTAAGGTAAATTTTACTGAGTGTGTCTACAATACTTCATGCAGGGATTGTTGTTGTTCATCAGTCAATGCATTGTTAATAGTCAACATCTTTCCTAGTTTGATTTCTAATTGTTTGGACAGTTCTTGTACAGAAGACAAATCAAGGCTAGGTAATACTGGTAAGCATTGTTGGGGTAATAAAGCATGAAATATTTCAGATACCTCCTCTGAGGAACTTCTAGGTATTATGTTGCTCAAAGGGTCTTGTAAGTAGGATAGATAGTCCTGCTACTACGGATGCCTCCCACAGTCATTTTGATAATGTGAGCAATTAACTCATCTTCATCTTGAATATCCAGTAAGGGGTTGCGTTCAATATTCATCAGGGTTTGTAAGGAATAGTTGTCCTCATCTTCCAGGGTAGGCCAAATGGTCTGCTCAAACTCATGGTATGGTTGGGCTAGTGGGTATAGAACCAGTTTCTTGGTCACAGTCCCATTGGATATGATCATGTTACCAAACCTGCAACCTATAAATGCATCTGTTGTGGCAAGCCATGGTCTGCCTAGTATAAGAGGATAACCAGTAAGATTAACCTTTGGCTACAGGACTATGAAATCAGCAAGGTATTCTGAAGAATCTAATGCAATGACCAAATCCTCAATGACTCCTTCAGGTTTGACTGTAGACCTATCAGCTAATTGCAAGACTATTTGAGTAGGCCTAAGGTTGTTCAATTGGAGTGTTTGCATTGTCTCCTTAGTCATTACATTAATTGCAGCACCTAAATCTATCAGAGTATTCTTAATTAGAGTCCCATTGATTTTGACATCCACCACTAGACTACCTGGATCTATATATTTGGGAACAGTTATGTTCCCCAACATTATGTCAGCTAGGTTGCCCAAAACATGAACTGTCCTTGGGTCTATTCTCTTTCTTCTTGGTTTCTTTATGTAGAGATCTCAGATAGTCTTAGTGTAGATGGGAATATCTTTGATGGCTTGGATTAAGGGAATCTTTATGCTTATGTCTTGCAACTGGCCTATGAGGTCATTTTCAGACTGTGCTGGTTGTTTCTAGATAGCCAAGCGTTCAGGGAAAGGAGGTTTAGGATGTGCAATGGTATGAGGTTCCTGAGTTGATTTAGGTTCCAAAGATGGTTTATCTGAGGCCTCCTCTATGGGTTCTTCATCTTCAAGTTCTATAATTTGGGGAGATGAAGGACCTGCAAGTTGCTTCCCTAATATGAGATAAACATTACTCACTTCTACCCCATAGGTGGGGTATTGCATCACCTCGTTAGTATAATCTTGTTGAACAAGCTTGTTGTCAGGGTTAGGTATAGGTTGGGTAGAAATTTGGCTAGGTCTAGGAGGGGATTTTGAGGTGTTGATGGTGGCATATTATGGTTGGCTGCTGTGGTTGAGATGGAATCATAGGTTGCTGGTAATTTGCATTTTGCTGCCATTGTTGGTTCTTGTTCCATTGAGGTTGTTGTGTAGGCCACTAGGGATTATAGTTGGAACCTTGAAAATTTTGTTGAGGCCATGGGTTTGTCTATTGTTGGTTCCATCCAGTTTGTGGAGTAGGCCATTGTGGGTTTTGCTATGCATTTGGATTGCCAGGCCACTATTGAGTATTCCAAGCAGAGAAATTTTGGTTTGCAGCAGGAAAGGGTGAATTAAAATTAAGTGGATCAGAGGGCATACCTTGTCTTTGCTACCAAGGTCTCCTTTGAGCTATGAAGAATAGTTGCCCATCCTCCCCTTCAAATGGCTATAATTCTAGACTTTCAATCTTCTCTTGCTGGATACTGGCCACCCTCTTGCATTTACAATTGGCCTTCCTCTGCCTACAGCTATGGTAGTATTCAGTAAGCATTGCATCTGCCTCTTCCTATTTCTTATTGATGTGAAGAGTGTCCAGTTGTTTAGCCATATGGCTAATGATATCATCTTTCATGTTTGTCAGCAAGTTACTAATCTCCATTCTTGAAACCCCATTGGTTGCCTTGCTTGTGATGGCTGCTCTTTCTCCCCTTGGTCTTCTGGTGAAGGTTCTTGAATAATTTCTACAAGCTCTATAGAAATCCTTAAAGGGAAGTTGAGATATATCCCCTATTCCAATGAGATTGAGGGCATCCATGCAGTCATCGTTAACCCCCCTCAAAAAGACCAGCTTCAGTGATTCTTCAAACAATCTATTTTGAGGATTTTTCTTCAAGGCAAACTGGAATTTCTTTCAACATAATCTTCCAGTAGCTCATCCTCTTTCTGTGACATCCTGAAGATGTTGTCTCTCCTCCTATCATGTCCTCTGTAGTAGTCTTTATATTTTTCTAGGAACTTTGTCTTCATGGTATCCCAGTCTGGAATGACATCTTTCTCCAACCCCATAAACCATCTTAAAGTAGCATCTTTAATGTGGCAGGGAAAAGCTTGAACCTGTAAGGATCAATGGTGTAGTCATAACTCCTACACAAGACATCAAACTCGAACAGGAAAGTGTTAGGATCTTCAGTCACCAAGTCGTAGAAAACAAGCAATGCGGAAAGTGGTATATTTTTTAGAGTAGCAGCCCATGCTTGGTCTGGGATAGGGAATTCAAATGTTGCTTGTCCTAGACGATCCTCCACCACAACATCTGCCATGGTTCTAAAGGTCCCTTCTGTAGTTGTGGAAGAAGCTGATGAAGATGTAGAAGGTGTTGATGAAGATGTAAGAGGAAATTCTTCTTCAGTACTTTCTACTGTATAATTGATAAACTCAGTTGTTTCTTCACTATCCTAAAATTTTGAAGGGAGGAATCTACCTCGGTTATCTCTCTCCCTCTGCATACAGTAGAATCAAAATTTAAACTATGAAAGCGAATTTATTAATCCTAATGCTGGAATCAAAATTTAAACTATGAAAGTATGTAAAAAAACAAATAAACCTATGAAGGTAGCACCATCTGCAGCAACAGTGCCAAAAATGTAGAGGAAACCTAATGCGTTGTAGACTTAACATAATTCAAGGGTAAACCTATCTGAATAGTCCACTCTATCATTGTACTTCCTACATTAAATTATCAACCAAGGAGCATAAGCTTATGATGGCACCTGCACTATATATGCCTTCAGAGACTCATATTCTTCTAAACTAGCCTATTCAATCCTATTCAGTTAATTCTACTTTACTGGAATTCATAGAAATGTAAGAACAGTTATAGAACCTAGTGGCTACAGGTACCTTCAACATAAGTTGTAGATAACTGCTAATGACAGGAAATTGTAGAATTAACTCAAAGCATTTGAAATGATAAGAGAACTAATGCTAACCTCTGGAGGACTTAAAGTAGACAAAGCATGCACTCATTCATGAATCACAACTACTAGAAATAGCAATCAGGATATTTTACTTAACTCACAATGCAATTTATGAAATAGCAGAGAAACAGCTTTAACTAAAAATGCATAAATAAAATAAGGAAATAGATGAAGTGAGGATCAGTACCTTGAGTAGCCAGCTCAGGGGATGATCTCACTTAACTAGAAATCAAATCTACTTCAGATTCTCACGCATTCTCATAACACATAGTTGTATTCAATTCATATCATAAACAGAATCTTTTCAGATTATATTCAATAAAACATGTCTGGATCTTCCAACATAGAAAATAGAGTAATAGTTGAGCAACTATAAAATAAAGTAACTTAAAAAACTAACTTGACATCAAACTCATCCCCCCTAACTTATACAGAAATGGGAGAGCTTTATGCAACTACCAACTACCTTCAACTATCAATCCATTCCTAGATACTAGGATACAGAGTAAGATTGATTTATTAACTCCAACTGAACAGAGGAAGGAGAGTCCTATTTAGATAAGAATCCCTATACAACAGCTCATATACAAAACACATAAACTGCGATTAGAATCCTAGAACAAGTCTTCTTCTGTATTTAGTCTTCCATAATGATCACGTTCAGCTTTAGTTAGCGCTTGACTGTGACTTCCTTTAATGCCCTATTTTGCAATGTGTTGCGAATTCTCCTTTCCTCGATGCCACATACTTGTTGCTGCACAGGGGTTAATCCATAGAACATATGCATGCAAATAACCTTCATAATTAAACTATAAAATCTCATTTATATACATACATACTCATGTCTAACTCATTCAATTGACAAATATTATCACCATATTTCATATTGACAAAATAGGTTCAAGGTTTGCAGAATATATAAAAAGACAACATATTATGATGGTAGTGGCTTGGAAAAGTATCTAGAATATCATAGGCATAAAGTCTGAAAGCATATAAAAACAACATAAAAGAAGCCAATATTTGAACCCATCAGTACCTATGACAGCATTGGAGTATGTTGTAGATTGTTTAATTTCTGGAAGGGTGGTTCAACCACTCAACTCCATTTTGTGAGCCATGCTCACAAACTTATTACCTAGCATGTCTGATGCAGGAGCATTTAGGCTCATAGGTAACCCTGCATCACCAAAAAATATTTCACCTATAGGAGGACTGTGTCATTTCTTCTTTAGGATGACTGTGTGTTTGCAACTTCAATAAGACTATTTATTTCTTCTTCAGGGATTGCATGTGTAATCTATTTCAATAATTTTTTAATCCTCCTTAGTTCTGTCAAGAACTTACATAAGTGTTGATAAGTAGGAGGTATTTTTCACAGCATGTCAAATTATGATATTTTATTTTAGGGTCCAACTGCATAGTTTTAGAATCAAACACATGACCCATATTTCATGAGTAGTGGTTCACATGAACACATCTCTCATGTGAATGAATGGTCCACTTAGAACTCATTGCATCTAGTGGACTTGCAAGCTAAGTGGGATTGATCTTGGGGGAAACTCCATGGTTAAGCACACTTGAGTCGGAGTAGTACTGGAATGGGTGACATCCTGGGAAGTCCCGATGCTTCACCCTTGTGAGCATCACCTAGATGCAATGAGTGCTAAGTGGACCATTCATTCACATGAGAGATGGGTTGATGTGAACCACTACTCGTGAAATATGGGTCATGTGTTTGACTCAAAAACTATGCAATTGAACCCTGAAATAAAATATCATTACATAAGTGTTGTTAAGTTAAATTCCAAACTATTTTTCATGTTCATCTTTCATGTGCCCAGGCTACAACAGACTAGCTACAAGAACCTCTATGCATATGCTAGCAAAGTGCTCCTCTATTCTTGGCTGCAAACCTTCATCTCCATCGTGGCAACTATTGGTATCTTTCATGATGGTTGTATGAGGTTTCAGGGAGCTATTTTAAGTTTATTGCAGGGTGCATGGAGTTTTTATTCTACTTAGCCCTTCAAATGCCTGATGAATTTCTCCCTTCTTTCTACATGGATGTATTTTCTTTTCCCTAGTCATTTGAAGATGTGGATAAAACCTTTTCATTACTAGGTCATAAAATGAGCAGAGGATTGTTCATTTCTGAAAGAGGGCAATAGGGTTGTGATAGTCTCATGGCCAAGAGTTGTAACAAAATAAAATATTAATTCTCTTAGAAAAAATGAGTTAAGGAGGGAAGGAAGCTCTATATAACAAAAATTTTCAAATGAATTGTAAACCCCACAATTGCAAGGGATGATGTAATGAAGAAGTTGCTATTTGTGAAGCCTTATGAGAGAAGCAGGCTACAAAAAATATTGTTATAGCGTAGTGTCCTATTTGGCAAGCTGTAATAAGCTTCAAAAAGTGAATAAATCATTTTGTTTGCATTTTAGTTCTTGCATATTAATGGTGTGTGTTTTGAGTGTGAAGA
Source organism: Cunninghamia lanceolata (assembly GCA_027924645.1). NCBI lineage: Eukaryota > Viridiplantae > Streptophyta > Pinopsida > Cupressales > Cupressaceae > Cunninghamia > Cunninghamia lanceolata. The sequence goes on along the minus strand of BSBN01001937.1, from coordinate 557,213 downwards.
TTGTGAGGATTGATGGCCCTTTTGGGCTCTGTAGTCCCCAACTACACCAATAAACTAACACTTAAGAATGTTGTCTGAATAGGATCTTTTAACTAGAATGGCTCTTTTCGATCCCACCAGGTGTGCCAAAATTATTGATGTTCAAATTTGCACTTTTGTGCTCATCTGCACCAACATGGGAAACCTTGCAAACATGGGACATGGTTTACAAGGTAACCTCCAAGATTTAAAATTCGCTCTTCATGTGAACTTCAATGAATTTAATTTAGATTATGTAGGAGAAAGGAGAAAGTAAAATGGAAATAAAAATCTACACTATTAATCAAAACACTAATTATGGAATTCATTATTGCCATCCAAACAATTGCACAAGATTTGATCTTATTCAAAATAAAAGATGATGTTGCAATAGAAAAGGGAACATATGTGCACAATCACTATTTTACAAACAAACAACAAAATTTTGAATACACAAATTAAGGCTATGATAATAGATAAATGAGTAGTAGGGAAATTGTAGACAAAACCATTGATAGGCACGACAAGTAGAGTATTGCATTCATTCATATTATTTTGCATAACAATCATGATGAAAGTCCAAATGCACAATCACACATTTACTTAACAATCAAATATTATGATATATAGTATTTCACCTTAAAGGCCTTATAGCACAAAGTTGTGTCACACTTTCAGCCAACTTATCAGCACAAGTGAATTTAAGTATTTCTAACTAAAAATCAATTTTGGTCAAACATATGATCTTGTAACATTCATTCTAGCTAAGTTAGATATGTCCACAACTTTTCCAACTAAAATTGTTGGCTAAATGCATATGTAGCACCACTATGAGGCCAATTTACCAAAAAAAATAAAATTATTTGAAAAACTTGATATTTCAACAACTTCTACTTGTGTAAATAACATTTTTTTAAAAATATAAAAATACCTTTTTGTAGATCTATAAGTTTAGTTTTCAAAACTATATATATTTTAATAGTTTAATTATTATTTATATCTTCCTTTTTGTTTTTACTAAAAGTAGGTTATCAGCACAAAATATTAGGTCGATTACCATGCCAAGGAAAAATAGTAAAACTTATTAAAAAAATTTAAAAAAATATGATGCACTAGATAAAAGAATCTATATCAAGATGGTATAATTTTTTTCTATTTTAGATAAATAGTTAATATGAAAGTTGACGTCGAATGGAAACAACTACGTTTTAATACACGCACATTTTATTATTTATTTAAAAATATATATTTATCAAAATTGAAATAAAATATATCCATGCACTAAAGTTTCAAGTTATAAATACACACAAAAAAATTGAAGAAAAAAAAACTAAAATTTACTATATAAAGATTGAAGTCTCATGTAACTTCATTTTTCAACATTTTATCAGCAACTAAATTATAGTGTCAATTTATTAAAAACTATATTCAAATAATTTTTTAATTTTTTCAAAAAATACAAACATAAAATATACTAAAAAATAAATATTTTATTAGTTTACATCATTTCAAAATTCAAAACATATATGTCACTTTTTAGTGATTCAAGTTTAAAAGTTGGATTAGCGTTGGTCATTTCCTTTATAAAAGTGTGACACATCTTTGTGCTTTTAATACCTATCTATGACCACAAATCCACTAATTATACTTCATTTCCTTAGATAAATTGATGCCATTAATTTTTGAAAACTTGGAGCTTCATGCTTTGAATCTACATGATTGAGTTTAACTTGAAGATCCAAACAACAAGATCATCAAGAGGTTTAGCATGTCCTTCCTTCTTCAAAAATTGCTCCTTCTGATCATTGGATGTGGTAACATTTGAGTACATCAAATGGTTCTAAGAGATACAGTTGTTGTGTACTGCATGTCTTGCCCACCAATGACGTAATACAATATTCATCAATCTGACAACACCTTAGAGAGCGCCTAAATGCCATGTGTCCCAATTATGACATTATATCTTTATGAACTCATATATATAGTGGGATCCACTAGCAGTTAGAGTGTATTATTTTGGCCAATGATGCAACATTTTCAAGTTGTCAAACTACCAACTCTCAAATGCTACGTACATCGTTGATCTCACAGATAATCAATGGTTCTATGATGTCCTGAATGTTGCCTTGCATTTTTTGACCTTTTAAAGGAAAAGGGGACCCACCACCTCCAATGCATCATTTATGGCCAATAGCACAACAAGAAAAATATGCCAAACTAATACTTTCAAGAGTGCCAAGACATGTAGCAAATGGACATCAACTTTTCATCTTTTATTTCCTTACACTGGTGAAAGTTAACAACAAAACTTGGGCCCACCAATTTTTCCAACAAATTGAGTCTCAACCAATGGCACAATTGATTAAGGATGTAAGACTAGTAATCTTTAAATGATACACCATCCATTGATCTTTGGATGTGATTGATAGTTCTAACATATCAAAGAATTATGCATATCTTTTGACCTTTGTCACGAAAGGGCCCACACTATGCCAATGTGTCGGTCTCTAACCAATGGCGCAATAAGAAAACAATGTCAAATTCACATCGTTCAAACATTGCATGCATTATTGATATTTCAAAGTGATCAACAATGTTGACTTATTGTGAATCTCTTGAACAAAATTCAATTTGCGGAGACAGGGAAATCCTGCAACTGTGCAAAACTTTCAAAATGATAAGGAATGGTATTTACTCTGAAATGCAACCCAAAATGTAGCCCACCATTTACCAATAGAAAGAGAAAATGGCTAACTAAAATGAGGGTTGCAAAGAATGAGTACCCATAGAAAAAATGTCCTGAAGGGCAAATGGAGAGCGAAGCTCTATAGTAAACATATTCAAAAAAAATCATAAGGAGATAAATGTTCTAGACTAACTCCCACCCATACTACCCTAAATATCTACCAACAAAAACATACGCCAATAGAGGGTCATTTATAATAGAAGATCAAATAAAATTACAGTGGTCCTCCCTCCACCATAGTTAAGAGTGCATTATCTATTGTAGAGTCAAAAGTATATATAAAAAAGAGGGATGATGGGAAAACTACACAATCCCACCTAGGCCCCATGAGCTTCATTACACTTTCAAACTTTGAAGCTGGGGGGAGGGAAAGCAGGGAGGGGGGAGCAGGGAGGGGGCGGTATGTGGGAAATTTTAATTAAATCCTCCTCTTCCTCTTCTTTGTAGAAAATTGAGACATCAACCTTAACATTGAGTGAAAGTTAAACATTAAGTACCTTTGTTATCTCCTTAAGGGCTCTATACATGCATTCTTGTCTTTCCCTCAACATATGAAAGTGCTCCAAATAGCAATTAAAAAATGTTCTACTTGACTCAACATGCCCTCAATATCATCAAGAAGCAAATAGGTACTAGTTATTGTTGAAAGCATGGAGGTACAACTCAGTGATTTGGTTGTGTCAAAGACATTCCTTCTCTCTAAAGATTGGCCTAAGTCCAAAAGAAATTTGGTCATGGCATCTCTTATTCCCACACAAGGCAACCCATCGATCTCCTTGTCATTCCACATTGAAAAATTTTTAAAACATAAATGTTTACAAAGAAATAAAATTCTAAGAATACCACATTTCCAATTGTTTACAAAAAAAAATAATTATTAAATGGAAAATCCATCATGTAGAAGAGATTCACATAAGTATCTATATTCATTATGGGTCCTAAGTAAAATTTTCCTTTGAACAAACATAAAAATAATTTGGCTCCAAAAGTAGGACTCCAAGGTGATACCTTGGAAATGTGACACACTTAACATCTAGCTAAACTCATTCATAAGCTCAAAGGAAATAACAAAGATACATAACATGCACAAAAGTTGTGAACAACACAATGAGGCAAGAAGCATATCTTCATAGCGTAAGATGAACTCAATCTTGTATACATAGTGAAGTTGAGGGTAGTTAGTCTAAAGTCATACACTCAGTATAACATCTAAAGAGAATGAGATTGTTGCCTTAATAACTAAAATTCAAAGAATCACAAAAACCCCTTATGCAATATGACCATGTTCTTAGACAACACAAATATAGAGACATATCTAAGCAAACATTGTAAGATACAAAAAAAATCACCTTCTCTATTAGTCATATGTCCAAACTTTAACCATGAGTTACTTGCATAATTTGTGAGAGCTAAGCAAGTGATTTCATTCAATCACTCATCTCATATCAGATCCTTCAAAAATGACTTCAACATCCACATAATTTGTCCCCATCACCATCATTCATGTCATCCTCCATTGATCATAGATATAACCACATATGAGTGAATGTCTATCTAACCAAAAACTCATTATAAGATTTCAAGTAAAGATTCCTAATTGACTCTACAAGTCTTCTTACAAACCTGCTAAGATACTTTTTCTTTTCACATCAAATTCATTGACAAAAAATTCAACATCCACACAATTTATCATCATTCCCTTTATTCATATCATCCTCCATCGATCATAGACATTACCAAAACTTTCCTATGCATTTCCCTCAAACCAACTAATTTGTTTATTCCTAGCTCAAATTTCCAATCAATGCATGCTCATCTAACAAAAAAATGACCATAAGGTTTGGAGTAGGACTTCCTAATTGATTATGTGAGTCTTCTTGGAAACCTACAAAGGTGCATTTTTCCTCTGATCAAAATTACATGGTCACTTACTATATTTGACCATTCCATTATGTGATATTCACATTATCATATGTCTCCTTATTTCCCATACCAATATCATATATTGATTCTTCATTCATGGAAGTTTCTTGCCTAATGTAACAAAGCTTATTTTCATCTACAATATAGGAGATTGGAACATTCATATTGTCCATTATTGATAAGTTTGTTCAAACATATATACAATACATAATGTCATATACCCATAAACCATCATAAAAATCCCAAATTACCTAATGATATGTATAATTCACCCAAATCTTTTTTAATATTTCAATCTTAAACTCCTTAAAGTTCTATTGCATGTGTAACTATTTGTAAAAGTGGCGAATTATGAACCTAAATTCATCATTGCCTACTATTAACAAAACTAGCAAGAGAGAGCTTCGCCCACTCACTTCCAAACAATTTCCTTCCAATATATTTAGCCCTTTGTCTTTGTACCTTTGTCCTCAAAAATATTAAAATAATAACTCATTCATATGGAAGCTTAACGAAGTCTCAAGTTGTCCTTACCACTTAAATTTTATGGCAATTGGTAATAGTGTCTTAAAAAAGTCTATCTTAAGCAATTGTACTTTATTTGCAAAAGTTACATAGGTAAATATTTTTGAAGTTGCCCATTTATTGTGAATGCTTTTTTATTTTTTATTTTTTAACATTTGAAACAAATATTAGACTAAAATATTATAATAAAATATGTTAACATGTATTAGTATGAAGAATATTATTTCAAATTCTTATTAGTTAAGGAAGAGGGACCGGTGGTGGGTAGGGCAATGTTGAGTGAGGGGTCCACGTCAGCAGCGTCCGAGTCGGAATTTTTTTTTTCCACGTCCCTTGACAGTCGAGCTGGCATCCCCCCATTTTTTCCTGGCGAAAATTAAGCACGTTTATCAATGTTTTCAGTCCGTTTTTCAAAAACCACCAAAAAAGTAGTAAAATGTGTCATCGACCGATATTGGACATGTGTATTACCCTTCGTGGGTTGGCACCATGCCAATACTAGTTCTGTTTACTATCGTTTAATGTGCATTAATTGCCCAACATTCTACCGTTGTCAGCAGTGATAACTTTAAGGAGACCCCCTCTAAAAAAACCTATAAAATCCTGGTGAATCCTAGCTAAGTGCTATAATTTTCCTGGTGAATCTTTCCTTTTAAAAAAAAAAATATTAATTTTCTTGGTGAATCTATGCACATTATTAAAACTTTTGTAAAATCCTGGCGAATCCTAATAAATAATTGGTAAAAAAAAAATTGCAATGGTGAATCCTAGTGAATAATTACTAAATAAATTAATTACAGTGGCGAATCTTTCCTTTAAAAATTCTCGTAGTTGGTCGGTGCAATCCCCCAATATATATATATATATATATATATTGTAATGTTGAAGCAGGGGCCCAGGGGCAGCATCCATCGGCGAGGTCAAGGGACAGTGCCCCTTGTGGGAGTCAAGGGGGTAATGCCCCCTTGAGGGGGTCGAGGGGGTAGCACCCCCTTGCGAGGTCTGGGGACAGCGGCCCTGGCGTGCTCCTATCGCGATACAGGCAGGGTCGAGGGGTAGAGCCCCTCACCACCAAGCACAAATCCACTATCTAAAAAGCATTGGAACACACACGGAATCAATATTTTTAAAATATCTCACTTTAAAATAAAGACTAAAAAAAGTGAATGTTTTGCCATCGATTACCTTTTTAATTGAACGGCTATGGTTTAATTTCGGGGGGCTCTATGTGTTTGCCTTTGAAAAGGATTGTTGAGGCTCAGAATTTGTTTTGGGCCACATGATTAAATTTAATTGTGTGGCCCAAAACAAATTTTAGGCCTTAGCAATCCTTTTCAAAGGCAAATGCATATAGCCCCCCGGAATTAAACCACAGTCGTTCGATTAAAAAGGTAATCGATGGCAACAATTAAAACCCCTTTTCGAAGTGAAAATATCCCTAAAATTAAGAGGGACTTCATTATTAATGGTGATATTGACCCGAAATCAATGGAAGGAATATACTATTAATGGCGAATATAATAAAGATTTGTAATTATGTTATAAACTACTGGCGAATCAGCTCCAATGCTGCAAAATTTACTGGCAAATCAACTTGATTTTTTAGTTTAAAAAAATAATACATTGGTGAATTAACCAAGACAAAATAAATTTGTGTAAAAATTGGGCGATTTAGTCTCCTGTAGAGCTCGTACTATTCACCATTTTTGGAGGCCCCGATTTTAACTATTCACCAATTGGCAAAGATTTGCCACTAAAAAAATCCCTGGTCATCATTCTTAATGCCTACCACCTCAGCATACACACCATTCACTTAGTCTTTCTTTAGCTTCACGAAAACTCCATTCATGAGAACAATTTGTACTTTGAACAGTTGCATTGACAACCTGTCCTAGTTCGGATGGACACCGATGGTGGTGTGGCCATGGGCGAATACTGGTGATACATTTCTTGAACTTTCTATGTTTATCAACTCCAAATTTCGCATAAGGAAACCATTTACCTTTTGGTTATGCAGGTGAGGTTGTCTTCCAACCTCACACAGGCAGTAACTGCACATTGCAAGATTTTTTTCATATTTTCATGCAATTTTTTTTTTGTAAATAGCTTCAGTGTACAAGTAATGATATGCTTGTTTAATGAAGCTTTATTGCAGATTTATCATGGCCACTTCTCTGTGTGTGTGTGTATATACACACACAAAAAAACGACAAACAAATGTTATTTTATAGCAATATTACACCTATATTTTGGTCGACTGTGTGTATATGTGTGTATACACAAATACATTTGCATATATATGTATATATATATATGCAAATGTATGTGTATACACACAGTCCGCCATAATATAGCCCTTTATTTTCATTTTTGTACCTCTACAAATTGTATATATATAGTGGTAGTATTCGAAGTTATTATACACTTCACTGGTAAGAGTTTCTTGCAGGTAAAATATGGCCGATTGTGTATATATACAAAAACCTACATATATGTGTGTGTGTATATATATACACACAATCTGTCAAAATAATAACACTTTTTCCATAATGCATTGTCTGTTAAGGGTTTCATGCACCTATCCTTTGGCTGACTGTGTGTATACATATACATACCATTGAAGGGTCTCAACAGCTTGATTGTTAAGGGTTTCATGCACCTATACTTTTGCTGACTGTTTCCACCGTTGTCATGAACCCCTCACTCAACAATTCCCGCCCTCCATCGTCCTCTCAACCCTGTCCATAGAAGAACCATCTCAGCCGGAATGGTCAAATTTTTGTGAATAGTTCATATGCATTTATAGGATTTTTATCGTCAATTTGGTAATCATGTTTTAAGAAGGATATTTAACAAACTATTTCTTTAAATTTCATCAATTTTGTAATCGTTTTAGTTCTTTAATTGACATAACATTTTAATATTATTAATATAATATTTAACAAATTAATATTATAATAAACATTATAATATTATGTATGTATCGTATACACACACACATACATACATACATAATTTATTATGTATGTATGTATGTATGTATATGTGTGTGTGTATACGATAGATACACATACATACATACATATGAACTGCCATATGTATGTATGTATGTATAGTAGACACATATACATACATATTACCATAATATGTATGTATGTGTGTATACTATACATACATACATATGGTAGTTGATATACACATACATACATATGAACTGCCGTATGTATGTATGTATGTATGTATGTATGTATAGTATACACACATACATACATATTATGGATACATACATACATATTACCATAATATACATATGTATGTGTGTGTTGGATGAATATTTTGTCGTTTAGCTAACTAACTGTAAAATGGTTATATTGCCACAGCTATGATGAGATAGAGTCTCTCCTCTCAGCAAGGGGAGGTTCCCTCTAGATGATGAATTATTTCTAATAAACAACTTTTAACACTTCTATAAACTAGAACTATGCTTGGGGTGTTTTCATTGCATCCTATGCTCTTTTTTCAGAATAGATGTTTTTCTCTTCAAAATGATAACTTCAACAGAAATGGTATTTAATAACTTCTGAACTGAGACAAACCATAGAAACACGAAGTCTTATATTGCTTGACTTATTTCCCACAAATAAACTTGATTGAATTCAAATGTAGCTCAAAGTCTCCACTCTCATCCAACACGATATAACTACATTGAACACAACAGTTTACAGCACAAAGTCTTTAAACAATTCTATTCTCACAAATGTAAACACAAACTTCCATAATGAGAAAATAGCACAAAGTCTATTTAACCAGAACAAGAACATTTCTCTCAATTTTCAATAAAACTCCACGATTCCAAAAATGATTCAATATAATATAACACCAATGACATAAGAACACTGATATCATAAAACAATATGATTCAACTCAAAGTTTGATACTCAAACTGCTTGCTTATATTAATATTTGCTTGAAAATTTGATAAACATGAAAAAGCTCAAAGTCTTGATATGTTTTTCAATTCGGCAGAGTTTCCTTGCAATAGATAAAAGATGATAATTACAATAGAGGCCCTCTTTATTTATAGGGAGAGGCCTTGAGAAAATTTAGGAAAAACCTAACTACTTTGACTTATTCAAAAATAGGAGTCCTTATTGACTTGGGACTTCCTAAGTTTTTACATGTAATTACATATTGGAAAACTACATGTAAATATATCCAAAACTAAATACAAAATGCATATGAGCTACAAAAATATTCTAAGGCATAGATCAAATATGTCAACTTCCACTGGCATCCTTCTTTGCTGACCCTTCATACATTGTGATCATTGCTTGTATTTCAATACTATCTGGTGCCACAGTGTTGTTGGAGATTACTTTGGCCTTAGTGATGGTATCTCTGATGGTAGGGATGACGTTCTCATGATCTTTCAACTTGACCTTCAAATAGTCTATGGTTACTTGATAATCCATCAAGTTATCGAATGAATCGATTGAGAAAACTTTCTCCTCAAACTCAGCCTACATCATCTTATTGAATTCCTGTACCATTTCATCAACTGGAAGAAACTCATGATTATCATCAATCAATTTACATGGGAGCTGCTCCAACTTGTGCAAGAGGCTTAGATCACTGTCATCACACAAATCTCGTGCATCTCCTAGTTCTTTGATTACTTCATTCAAGACTCTCCTTCGGTGAACTAGGCCTTCTTTTATTGAAACATATGCCTCTTGATTTGCAATAATGCCAAGTGAAACAAGAGTCTTCATTTTCATGCTTTCCCATTTTTCCAAACTGGAATCCAGATATTCAATATCTGAGAAATAGAATCAATCAATTCATCTAATTTTGCTCTTACCTTAGCCATTTTTGCTTTTCTTTCTATTGCTGCCTTCAATAGTGAAACACCCTGTGTTGACGATTTCTTTAGATATTCCTCTACAACCTTCCCTTTTGCTTGAGTCTTTTAAGCTTTTTGGACCAAGGGATTTTCAATAGTTATTGTCATAGGCTCTATAATTTCTGATGTCATTGTGATCTTGTGTAACACCATGGCTAACTACTCAGCTTTTGATTTGTAGTATTCCTTTTGTTTCTTCTCCTCATCATATTTCTCAAGAAGAGATGTGGCATTGACTTGGAAATCAGCTTTAATACCTTCATGTGTTAATTTCCCCAATTCCACCCTAGATATCACAGTCATTCACATCAAAAGTATCTTTAGTAGCCTCAGGAGGAGGATTCACAATCTTTGCATATCTAATCCCCTTATCATCAATAATCCTTGACATAGTCTTAGTCTTCTTCTTTTGTGCCTTTGTCTTCGGAGTCAACAGTTTCCCCAAATCAATATCATCTGGTGATATCTCCTGTTTCTTTCTCTTAGGAGTATAAAGTGAAAGCCATGGGGGAATTATTGATGTACTTATATTCTGATCAGGAACCATTGGTGGAGTGGAAAGAAATGTACTTACACTTGTGGTAGAAATAATAGGAGAAGTATTGGTGAACACAGCACCTATTACATCCACATTTACGGCTTGCTCAGAACTCAAAAAAATTTGCTCAAACATTGCAGAACCATCAATGTCATAAGAAGGGGATGACAAACTAGGAATAGATCCAGAAGAACGAAGAACATTATCAAAATTCACATTAGAATCATCAAAAATTATTTTGGAAGATGATGGAGACTCGGATGATTGAATGTGAATGGATGACATTGGGGTTATAGAAGGATTAGGCACAGAAACTGAAATAGACACATTTGGATGAGGAGAAGAGACATTGGTATCCTGTAACACATCTTCATGTGGAGACACAGCTGTATCCTGCACATTTTCCTATTCATCTTCTTCTTCTTTCTCCTACTCACCCTCATTGTCTGATGCAGACTTATCCTCAACATCCATGTCCTCTACATTCATACCTTCAGAAGCAGGTTCTTCAACATCTTGTTCTGCATCAGCTTTAATTTTTTTAGCAACAGATTCTTCCTCTGCTTCTCTAGCTTTGCTTCCCCTTGTCACAAATTTGATCTTAGGTTTAGAAGCCTTAGATGTGCTAGGAGCATCATTCTTATTCTTGGTTCTCATCTCAACTTTCTTTCCCATTTGCTCAAAAACTTCTTCCTCTGAACCGGTGATAAAAATTTTCAATGGTATACCTTTGCTTTGGAGCAATAGGTTTGTATTGGCTAACACGAGCTCAAACCTTTTCCTTAAGGAAGTCAATTCCTTCTAAGACCATTGTATAGTAGGCAAGGGAGAGTTAGCAACATTCTGATTGACATAGCTTGAATTGAGAACCTCTTCATCATCAACCATGTCCTCTGGAATATCAGCTAGACCCAAATATTCAATTTGTTCTAGAGATAACCTATTGTAGTCTAGCTTTCTGATTTCCTCTTTCGTCCTCATATCAACCCAGATGTCCTCAACCATTGGTTCATGAAATTGAGTCTTAATATTGATTTTATCTTTCACTCCTCTATAGTCAAATTTTGGTCTTCTCTTGAATTACTTCATAGTTACCAATTGCATTTTAGTTTCCATAGCCCTAGCTTTTGCTGTAGTTGAAACTAAATATCTACCAATCTCAACAGGAAGTCTAAAACCAGGCTTCTTTAACTCCATTTGCTTGTTGTGAACAATAAACATTTGTCAACACAACTCCATCAGAACCATTTTGTCAGAAGGAAATCTTGGCAGCATGTACAGATAGCATTGGAAAAAGCCAACCCTTAAGTATGTAAAAGTTGGAAACTGAAGGAACAAACAACCAAAACTATGTGTTGTACCCAAACAAATTTTTTGCTTCATTAAGGCATTTTGAAACAAGTCTAGAAAATTTTTCGTCAAAAAGTCAAAAAAGCAAAATTTCTAAAAATAGACGTCGAGTTAGGTTTTTTGGGTTTCTTGAGATATGGATGTTGGCAAAACTTTCTAAAAATAGAAAGTTTCTAAAAATAGAATCTCCAAATCAGGTGTCGCGCTCGATTCTCATTGGTCGATTTTGCTTCACGATCGACGCGGTTCAGACGAAATCTTCAAACGACCAAGTTTTCTCTACTAGGTCATTTTTGCTTTTTCACAAGGTGAAGCATGAGCTCGAAAGTCATCAACACAGAAAAGTTCACCTGCCAAATCTCTTCGATGAGTTTCCAATGTTGTTTCAACAACACAAAACTGACAAACAGCCGTCGACTCGACGATGCATGCAAAACGATGCAAGATGGATCCAAGGTGAATGGAAAAGTTGGAAAATCACAAAAATGGCTAAGTCTGGTGAAACTGGGTGCCCCAGGAGGCTTGGGGCGCCCATCCTCTCCTGTGTTAGTTTTTTTCACGTTTTTTGAGAAACGTCAAAAATGCTTCTGTCAGCCCCTTTTCCGGTTGGTCAAACTTGGTCAAAAGTTAGTCAAAGCCAGGATTTCATCATAGATATGTTCAGACTACTTAGATCACCCTCCGTCCTGCCTCGACAGTCACCAAAACGACTGAAATCGAAGATCAAACAGGCGCCGTCGGCACAGAAATCAAGAAAAGGTACAAAATTGAAAGTTTTTAAAATTTTTTCTAAGTGTTGGGAAACCAGGTGCCCCAGGAGGCTTGGGGCACCCAAACTCTCTAGTGTTAGATTATTTTTGATGTTTTTCTTCAAAAAGATGAATCTCCTACCGTCAGGCCGCTCCGGTTCAGTGTTGATCAGTTTGGCACATTTTTTGAGGCAAACAAAAGGTACAATCAGCTCAATTTTCATCAGGCTTGCATATTTTCCAAATCATCAGACTCATTTTCATCCCATTTGTTAGAAATTGACAGCCAAATAGGGGTCATGTGCCTCCGGAACGCGCACGCAAACCAAGAAATTGAAAAAAGTTGGAAAAACTAAAAAAATGGCTAAGTGTTGGGAAATTGGGCGCCCCAGGAGGCTTGGGGCGCCCATCATGAGCAGTGTTAGAATATTTTCATGTTTTTAGTGTTTTCTGACATGCCTTGTTACCAATCTTCGCCCATTGGCAGTTTCTAGAAGGTCAAACTTGGTCAAACAATGTCAGATCGTCGAACGGAGACAAGGGATGGAATCTCAGTTGATCAATCTCCAAAATGTCAGGATCAGTTATCTTTTTCAGTCAATGACGACATTTTTCCACCTTGTCAAAGTTGGAGATAGGCCATATTTGAGTCAAAACGAGTGTTGAAGTGTCAAAAATGAAGAAAATTTTGTTAACACTTCTTCCAACTCGCGCATTTGATGACATCATCAAAGAAGATATTTTTCGTCATCTTGCACATGAAGCCATAGGCTCCTACAAAATAGGGATTCTTCCTATTTGAAGACATCCACTTCGATTTATGCTTTAAAAGATGCTTTCTTCATGGATGAGGGTGAAGTTTTCTTCTCTCACAAGTAAAGCTGCTTTTTCGACCAAAAGATTTATAAAGACAAGCTTTTGGCTTCTTTATTTCATTATCTTTTGCAGGTTGCATCTAGAAGAAAGATTTTATTTTTCTTTCAACGAAGATTCAAAGACCCAAACCAGGTGCTTTTTCAGTTTTCTTCATAGATTCGGGTTGAGGAAGAAGAGAGGCTTGCTTTTTTAGGGTCCTTGTTTCAAGGGGATCATTTTTCAGAAATCTGACCAAAGGTTTTTCAGTTTTCGTCGAGATGGGTCCATCCAGATTATTATCCTCTTGAAGATTGGGAGTTGTGCTTTTTTTCAGGAAACTACTTTTTTCCCACTTTTTCAAGAAAATCTCCGCTTTTTCAAAATCTGACGATCTGGGTTGCTTCAAAACAGAATTGCCTACAAAACCCATGTGCTAGCTTTTTTTGCTCAGAATCAGCTTTTTTAGAAGAAATCAGCAAAAGAATATCAACGGATGACATCACCAAAAAGCAAGAATGTTGATGAGGATGCATTTCAAAAGAAAGCAGCTTTAAAACATATGCTTTTTGTTTTAAAGCATGTGCTTTCATCCTAAGCTCATCCATCCTATATTTAGAAAGAAATCACCTTGTGATAGTTGGAATCTTCTTTGCTTTAAAGCATTTGTTTATTGTATCTTTGTCTTAGAATAGTAATAAAGCTTGCGAGTTGGCAAGTTAGGGTTAATCAAGGAGATTTTAGGGTTCCCTACTCCTTTGATTTTAGTATAAATAAGGGCATCCTTGCCCATTGTTTGCAATGACTTTTGTGATAGCAAATTTGCTGTGCCTATTCTAGCCTGCAAACATTGTTATTCCAGGTGTTTGTTCACTTTGTGTTCATTGTTCTCCAGTGTTTGATCGCTTACTATATGCCTACCTTTTGCTGCAGTATTGATGTCCTGGAGTTGTATTAAACTTTGTGATATTGAATAGAAGTCTCATGCCTAATTTGCTCTGATATTCTATATCGATTCATTAAGTTATCGTCGTCAGATGTGTAGCTTCTGTAGCTTTCATTTTTAGCTTTCATCATTAAAGTACTTTTAGTCTTGTGGTGTAAATTTGGAGGAAAACTGCTTAAGTTTTTGTGTTAACAATCATTCCCCGTTCACTTTCAACTTCCTTTGCTCTGAATTTACTCAAGAGGTTGAAAGCGTCATTAGTCTATGCTAGTTGTAGTAGAAGTTTTATTAAAAAGGAAAAAACCTCTTCCGCAGCGTTTAGAGTTTTATAACCTTGTCCTCACAGCTGAGAATCAAAAAGAAGATAGGAAAAGTTTCATTCAAGTTATCTTTTCAGCAAACATCAGCAAGAAAGGGAACTCCCCCTTCCAATAGGAGAGCAGTTTATCTGTGCATAGCTATCCGTTTCCAAATCGCATTCCAGAGGTGTGAATTGAAATGCCAACAGTTTTTTGGCACCCACCATGGGGCACGAGGCATAAAACTTCAAGCAAGCTTAGGCTTATGACACGGTAATGACTCTCTGGCGTCCTTCTGCTCCAGTTCAACAACCAAATCTTACACCACCTGTTATTCAACCAAATCCTGTACGAGTGGAAGGAGAGCAAACAGACATCATTAGCAGCCTTAGAAGTTTCATATTTGCGCAAAAGGAAAGTCCTAATCAGTGGAGAAACGCGGCTGCTATCCTTGACGAAGAAGAACACAAAGCAGATCTTGCAACAGGAAGACCAGTACTACCACCTCCCTCATGGCAATAGATAATCCTGGCTCACAGGGTTTATTCAAGAAAAGGAAAAGGCGGTGCTACGGATACTTTCTTTCAAGATCTTAATTCTGCAAAAATTGGAGAAGCATCCAACATAGTTTGTGAAATTCAGATAGTTCCTGAAGTCAAGCAAGAAGAATTACAAGAAGAACCAGTAATCTAGCCTAGAGCAATGGGTGATGCAAATAACAACAATCACAATGATCCAAATCAAAGGCGACCGCCACCATTGCCTTGGGGTAATAACATTCGACCTTTGGCCCTACAAGCACATCATGATTTACCAAAGGGGTCAAGGAAGCACTTTCCTCGGTTCCATGGCGATGGAACTCAACATCCGAATGAACACATCTCTGCATTCACAACAGCTTGCGTTGTTTTGCATGTATCACATGAAGATGTTGTTGTGCGTCTCTTCATTGAGACTCTTGCGGGAAACGCTGCCGATTGGTTGAATCATCTGGAACCAGGAATCATTACAAGTTGGGCAACTATGAGCGAGAAATTCTTAGCAAGGTTCAAGCCTACCGAAGATGGTCACAGATTGTTCGCCCAACTCTCAAATTCAAAGATGGAAAACAATGAACCAATGAGGGAGTTTGTGGCAAGGTTTAATCGCCTAGTTACACGTCTTTCTCATACTCTTAATCCATCTCCGCAAATTCTGTTGAGCAGTTTCATTAACGCTCTTCCTTCTGAGATAGCCTTCTTTTTGAGATCGGCTAATGAAACAAAATTATCCAATGCACAAGAAAATGCCATCAAGTTAGAGGACAACATGATTACCTCTGGCAAGATGAAAATGGATTCAATCAGGCCTCTAGTTCAGAGTTCTGCAGATCCACTGCTACATAAGGTAGCAAATGAAGTGACTATCATGAAGAGACAGTTGCCTACTCAGGGGCAACCCGCGCAACAGTCGTATCAGTCATCGTAATAGCCATACCAACCACAATAACAGTATCAACCTCAGCAACCATATCAGCCCAAGAGGAACAATTTTCAGCCTTTCAATAATTATAGGCCCAGGTTGCCAGCACCACCACTAAGACAAGCAGTTGATGCTGCTCAAAATGTAGTGTTTTGTTCCTTTCATGAGACTGATGCACATACTGGAGCCACGTGTCCTAAAAATTTAAGGATGAATCAAATCATGGGATATGTTGATGCTGCACCTATTTCAAATATTGTTCCTTCCCCAAGTGCGAATGTTGTCTTACCACAGACGGACAACTTCAATGGCGACTCTACCACGGGATACTTCCAGAACGAACCTGTTATAATGAAGGAAGAACAAGACGATTTTTGTCAATATTCTCTTGCAGTGAATCATGAAAATCTTTCGACTCCTGTGTCTACACGTACTCAGCATTTTAAAGCACAGAAGGAAGGAGAGGATAGACAAAGACCAAAAGAAAAGGAGAAGGAAGTGGCTTCCACTTCTAATGCTCAGCCATCACATGAAAGTGTTCAGACTACTCAAAATTCATCTTCAACAAATTTTGATATAGTCGATTCCATGATGAAGACAAAGGTGCAGATTTCTTAGCTGGAGTATCTTCAAGACCATCCAGATCAGCTGGATAGAATTGTCAAGTATGTCAAGAAAGATACTGTCGTGCAGCCCACATTGCTAGAATCTTCTGTTCTGGTAGGAGAGAAGCCAAAGCCCTTCTATATTTCTTTGTATATAGGAGGTTATAAATTGAGCAATTGTATCATTGATTCAGGAGCCTCAGACAACATCATGCCTTTGCAAGTAATGAACGCTTTGGGACTCTCGTGCACCAAAACACATGACAAGTGTTATTCACTTGAGTCTAAATCAGTGCCATTGGTTGGACAATTGAAGGATGCTCAAGTTTGATTAGCGGCTTGCCCAGAGAAGAAAATAATGATGACTATCTTGGTAGCTGACATTCCAGCCAGCTATGAGATGCTGCTAAGTAGAAGTTTTTGCAAAGATCTTGGAGGAGAAATACAATTGGATTGGTCATCTGTGACCATTCCTTTAAAGAAAGGTAATTTCAAATTGGAACCAAAAACCAAGTCATGGTTCGCGGTGGTGAAATCTCAGGATCCTCAAGCACAAGTGCTATATCAAGAAATGGATTCTGGTACATATGTTATGTTGTCTGATATAACTAAAAAGGATCAAGAGGTTGTCTATGTGGTTGATGAATTAGAGGAAGTATCCGAAGAAATGTGCAATTTGCAAACTTTCTTTGAAGAAGAAGTGCAACAATCTTCTCAAGAGCAAAATTACAAGGAAGAGATCAAATATCTTGCAAAGAGCAATGAAGAATCCAATTTGTTCTTCTCATCTTTTGAAGGTTGGTTTGAAGAACCTGTGTCAGATACATTCAAAGGAGAAGAGACCAAAGGAATGTTGCAATTGGAGAAAGAACAAGATCTTCATTTTGAAGATGATTCATCATTGGAGGAATTTCTCAAAACTAGAGATCATATGGAAGATTCATCACTAGATCTTGACAGTTTTCTACATCACTTGGAGAGTGATTCTTCAGTAGAGGATACTGTTAATTTTCTTTTACAATTCAGCCCGTCTTCATCTTTGTCTCAAGAAGCTTTCATACACACTAATGAAGAAAATGATGCTAAACTTTTGAAGGTTATCCCTGAACTTGTGCTATATCAAGAAACGGGTCTTGGTACATATGTTATGCTGTCTGAAATAACTGAACAAAATTAGGAGGTTGTCCATGTGGTTGACGAATCTGAAGAAGAATTTGAAGAAATATACAACTTACAAACTTTCTTTCAAGAAGAAGAAGAACAACAATCTTCTCAAAAGAAAAATAATGATGAATCAAGTTTGTTTTTCTTGTCTTTCGAAGGCTGGTTTGAAGAACCCGTGTCAGATATATCCAAGGGAGAGACCAAAGAAGTTTTGCAAGCGGAGCAAGAGCATGATCTTCTTTTTGAAGATGATTTATTCCTGGAAGAATTTTTTAGAACTAGAGATCATAAGGAGGTTCCATTATCAGATCTAAATTGTTTTCAACATCAGTGGGAAAGTGATTCTTCAACGGAAGATACTGTAGAATTTTCTTCACAATATAGCCCATCTTCAGCTGCATCTCAAGAATCTTTCATACATACTAGTGAAGAGGACGATGTTGAATCCATCTATGAACCCGTACAAGAAAAAGACTTCACCAATACTATGCAACCAGTGTGGAATGCAACATATGAAGAGGTTGATGGAGAAGAGGAGTTCATGGAATATTTAGTTTTGGTCACTAAAGAGGATGATATTGAAAAATCAGAGATTCTTGACAAATGTCTTGTGAGATACGCCGTGTGTGAGATTGATCAAGAAGAAGAAGAGGAACCATATGACTCAGGTGAAGCTATCTTTGATTCCACTCCTTTTACAGAAGAAGAAAGATACATGAATGCTAAAGAAGAAGTGATGATGGATATCCGCATTGAAGAAGAGTACTCTACAGAGGATGACGAGATTCCAGGTAATGAATGGGAAAGTGAGATGTCAGGTGAATATGTTCAAGAGTTTGAGCATTTAGATCTTGATAATTCATCAGATTTTAAAGCATGGATGGACAAAAACACAACCGATGAAGAAGCCCCTGTAGCACTTGAAAAATGGGCAAGGACAGTTGTGGATCCTATAAGCCAAGAATCAATAATGAGAGTTATGTATGACCAGCTTGCACCTTTTCCAGAAGATGATGCATTGACTGAATACAAAGTTGCGTGTGTACAAGATATAAATGAAACTCATATTCAATATGTGGTGATGACCATTCCCACAGATGTACTTTGGCCACAAGACTTTCCTGTATATCTTCAAAAAGAAGTTTTGTATCTTGACATATTGCAGAGGTTGCTTGCATTGGAGGAAGATGCTCCACCTGATCCCTGGCATATCAATCAGTTTCTCAGGAACTTCTCATGGCCTGAACGTGAATACCCTCCTGAATCATGGCTCTTTGAGAGGATGTTACAGAAAAAGAAAAGTTTTGTGCTACCAAGGCAATCTTCATAGCTAAAGAGAGATGGTTCTTACTTTTCTGAGTCGATTGATGGTTTCATGTGATAGTCCTAATCGCTTCTCATCCTCGCTCAGGAGAAAGAGCGCGTGAAACACTTTTTGTTCTTGTAATGTGTTTCCCCTTTTTGTGATGTGACAGTTATGTCGTAATGTTTTTCCCCTTTCTATAATGTGATAGTCGTGTTCCTGTTGTGTTCTGAAGTTCCAACTCCCTAGGTGATTTTAGGAAGTCCGGTCTTAGGTGATGTAGGAGAAAAGTCTTGTTCTAGGTGATTAGGAATCTAACCTGACTCTATTGCCCAATGGATAAGGCACTGGTTCAACTTACAAAAGTCTAGAGATTCTTGGTTCTCCTATGCCGTAAGTATCCGCCATGGTCCCCAGACAGAGCCAATTGTTGTACCCAACCAATTTTTTTGCTTCATTAAGGCATTTTCAAACAAGTCTAGAAAATTTTTCGTCAAAAAGTCAAAAAAGCAAAATTTCTAAAAATAGATGTCGAGTTAGGTTTTTTGGGTTTCTTGAGATATGGATGTTGGCAAAACTTTCTAAAAATAGAATCTCCAAATCAGGTGTCGCGCTCGATTCTCATTGGTTGATTTTGCTTCACAATCGGTGCGGTTCAGACGGAATCTTCAAACGACCAAGTTTTCTCTACTGGGTCATTTTTGCTTTTTCACAAGGTGAAGCATGAGCTTGAAAGTCATCAACACATAAAAGTTCACCTGCCAAATCTCTTCGATGAGTTTCCAATGTTGTTTCAACAACGCAAAACTAACAAATGGCTGTCGACTCGATGATGCACGCAAAACGATGCAAGATGGATCCAAGGTGAATGGAAAAGTTGGAAAATCACAAAAATGGCTAAGTCTGGTGAAACTGGGTGCCTCAGAAGGCTTGGGGTGCCCATCCTCTCCTGTGTTAGTTTTTTTTCACGTTTTTTGAGAAACGTCGAAAATGCTTCCGTCAGCCCCTTTTCTGGTTGGTCAAACTTGGTCAAAATTTAGTCAAAGCCAGGATTTCATCATAGATATGTTCAAACTACTCAGGTCACCCTCTGTCTCGCCTCGACAGTCGCCAAAACGACTGAAATCGAAGATCGAACAGGAGTTGTCGGCACAGAAATCGAGAAAAGGTACAAAATTGAAAATTTTTGAAATTTTTTCTAAGTGTTGGGAAACCAGGTGCCCCAGGAGGCTTGGGGGGCCCAAAATCTCTAGTGTTAGATTATTTTTGATGTTTTTCTTGAAAAACGTGAATCTCCTTCCGTCAGCCCACTCTAGTTCAGTGTTGATCAGTTTGGCACGTTTTTCGAGGTAAACAAAAGGTACAATCAGCTCAGTTTTCATCAGGCTTGCATATTTTCTAGATGATCAGACTCATTTTCATCCCAATTGTTAGAAATTGATGGCCAAACAGGGGTCCTGTGCCTCCAGAACGCGCACGCAAACCAAGAAATTGAAAAAGTTGGAAAAACTGAAAAAATGGCTAAGTGTTGGGAAACTGGGCGCCCCAGGAGGCTTGGGGCACCCATCATGACCAGTGTTAGAATATTTTCATGGTTTCAGTGTTTTCCAACATGCCTTGTTACCGATCTTCGCCCATTGACAGTTTCTGAAAGGTCAAACTTGGTCAAACAATGTCAAATCGTCGAACGGAGACAGGGGATGGAATCTCAGTTGATCAATCTCCAAAATTTCAGGATCAGTTAGCTTTTTCAATGAATGACGACATTTTTCCACCTTGTCAAAGTCGGAGACAGGCCATATTTGAGTCAAAACGAGTGTTGAAGTGTCGAAAATGAAGAAAATTTTGTTAACACTTCTTCCAACTCGCGCATTTGATGACATCATCAAAGAAGATATTTTTCATCATCTTGCACATGAAGCCATAGGCTCCTACAAAATAGGGATTCTTCCTATTCGAAGACATCCACTTCGATTTATGCTTTAAAAGATGCTTTCTTCATGGATGAGGGTGAAGTTTTCTTCTCTCACAAGTAAAGCTACTTTTTCGACCAAAAGATTTATAAAGACAAGCTTTTGGCTTCTTTATTTCATTATCTTTTGCAAGTTGCATCCAGAAGAAAGATTTTATTTTTCTTTCAACGAAGATTCGAAGACCCAAACCAGGTGCTTTTTCAGTTTTCTTCATAGATTCGGGTTGAGGAAGAATAGAGGCTTGCTTTTTTAGGGTCCTTGTTTCAAGGGGATCATTTTTCAGAAATCCGACCGAAGCTTTTTCAGTTTTTGTCGAGATGGGTCCATCCAGATTATTATCCTCTTGAAGATTGGGATTGTGCTTTTTTTCAGGAAACTACTTTTTTCCCTCTTTTTCGAGAAAATCTCCGCTTTTTCAAAATCCGACGATCTGGGTTGCTTCAAAACAGAATTGCCTACAAAACCCATGTGCCAGCTTTTTTCGCTCAGAATCAACTTTTTTAGAAGAAATCAGCAAAAGAATATCAACGGATGACATCACCAAAAAGCAAGAATGTTGATGAGGATGCATTTCAAAAGAAAGCAACTTTAAAACATATGCTTTTTGTTTTAAAGCATGTGCTTTCATCCTAAGCTCATCCATCCTATATTTAGAAAGAAATCACCTTGTGATAGTTGGAATCTTCTTTGCTTTAAAGCATTTGTTTATTGTATCTTTGTCTTAGAATAGTAATAAAGCTTGCGAGTTGGCAAGTTAGGGTTAATCAAGGAGATTTTAGGGTTCCCTACTCCTTTGATTTTAGTATAAATAAGGGCATCCTTGCCCATTATTTGCAATGACTTTTGTGATAACAAATTTGCTGTGCCTATTCTAGCCTGCAAACATTGTTATTCCAGGTGTTTGTTCACTTTGTGTTCATTGTTCTCCAGTGTTTGATCGCTTACTGTATGCCTACCTTTTGCTGCAGTATTGATGTCCTGGAGTTGTATTAAACTTTGTGATATTGAATAGAAGTCTCATGCCTACTTTGCTCTAATATTCTATATCGATTCATTAAGTTATCGTCGTCAGATGTGTAGCTTCTGTAGCTTTCATTTTCAGATTTCATCATTAAAGTACTTTTAGTCTTGTGGTGTAAATTTGGAGGAAAACTACTTAAGTTTTTGTGTTAACAATCATTCCCCGTTCACTTTCAACTTCCTTTGCTCTGAATTTACTTAGGAGGTTGAAAGCGTCATTAGTCTATGCTAGTTGTAGTAGAAGTTTTATTAAAAAGGAAAAAACCTCTTCTGCAGCGTTTAGAGTTTTATAACCTTGTGCTCGCAGCTAAGAATCAAAAAGAAGATAGGCAAAGTTTCATTCAAGTTAGCTTTTCAGTGAACATCAGCAAGAAAGGGAACTCCCCCTTCCAATAGGAGAGCAGTTTATTTGTGCATAGATGTTCGTTTCCAAATCACATTCCAGAGGTGCGAATTGAAACGCCAACACTATGTACTACTAACCATGCTTCATCTGAAACTCTTCTTTGTTCCAACCGAGGATCAAAAAGGCACAAGAACACAGCAAATAAGGCATAATTTACCCTTCTGAAATGGTGGATTGAACACTTCAATGTAAGTGAGGATAATACTGGTAAACAGGAACAACCCTCCTATCCCCTTCAGATGTCAAGCCTGGGAAAATCCTCATTGAGGCTGCTATGTACACAAGATAGGAAGTCATATAGAATTTAAAGGTAGCATGTACCTTGATCAGTTGCTCATGGAGAGCATTGCTGATTTGTTCACCACTAGAGATAGTCTATTTACCCTGAAGTATAATTTTGATGAAAGGATACATCCATTCATGAAAAAGTGAAGAAGAAGCTAGTCCCCTTACTCTACTGAGAAGAATTATCAGATCACCCACTTCCTTGACAAAATCACTTCAGGGAAAGCTCCTTGGCCACCTGGACAAATTTGACCTTGGAGTCTTAAGCCACTTGGTATTAATTACCCTTTTAGCCTTCTCAGAATTCTTATCATATTCTTGTTGAGCAATAGTAAAATCAAGTTTCACAACTTCAGTCTCATGATTACATTCCCGTGAGCATCAACCACTGCTCTGGTATCCCTATTATAGAAGTGAGCACATTGAAGAACAAACTCTGTATTGTGTGCTGCTACTGGAAATGAAGACACCAGGTGAATGTTGCTCTTGACAATCTTTTGCATAAGAGGACTGGGGTTATCTAACTTAGTCCTCTCTACAAATTCAGTCATATCCACATGACCGATCTTTGTGTCCCGAATATCATCAGCATTCAAAGTGACCGAAGTGATCGGGAAAGCACCTTGATACTTATACTTTATTTCTTTTACTTTCTTTGGAGACAGCTTAGTCATTTGGAAAAATGACTCCTTCGGATGAAGACATCGGCAGCTACTTGCAAGGGAAACTGCAACAATATAGTCATGATCTAGCAGTTAGGGAAAATACTAGCAATTTTAGGAAATTGCATATTTATTGATCATGACTGGAGGGATGAGCTTGTAGGGGCTAAAGTGCAAGCGGGTCAAAAAAATGGAGGAAAGCAGGCTCAGGATAGCAATTCAGAAATTTTTCCAGAGTTAGAAAAATTTGAGGGAGTGAATGCATGGGCGGCAAAATTTTCTGCCCTTGCATGTTAAGGGGAATTGCAAATGTTATGGCCAAAAAATTTTCTGCTCCTGTAGGTAGGTCGAAGCATTTTTTCATGTTTGAGCGGCAAATTTTTCTGCCTCAACACTTAGGAAAAACTTTTCAAGATTTGTGTATAAGTAATAATTTTCACCGCTTTCGCATGAGGGGAACAACATCACATGTTTGAGTGGTGATTTTTACCACTTCAACATGTTGGAAATTATTTTAGTGTGAGGGCGGCAAATTTCGCCGCCCATACACCTTAGGGTGGAAAATACAAGTGCTCAGTATTTACCGACTTAGCACTTAGAGACATTTTACAAACATATGTATCAGTGGCAAAATTTGTTGACTTCGACACTGAAATTTGTAAGTTTTAATGTTAATGCTTTGAACGGTAAAATCTACCGCTCGAGCATACTCGAGAGTTTTAAAGTCTTTTAAGCGGTGAATATCACCGCTCTTCTACATCAAACCTAAAACACAAAAACCTAAAACCTAAAAACCAAAAGACTTAGAAAAGCAAAAAAAAGAATACAAGAACCTAAGAAAATGATCCTTTTAAACTTAGAAAACATAGCGTTTCAAGCATAAAAGTCGTAGAAAAATAAACTGAAATAAATACAAATCTAGACACAATTATGTGTATTTATAAAACTCTAAACACAAAATGACTATGGAAGGAATAAAATAAAACTAACCTAAAACATAGAAATAGAAATAAAACCACAAAACCTTGACAACAAACACCTCCAAAATTCGATGCTCCTCAAGTCGAATCAACAGCTTAACAACTTAGGGCAAGAAGCAAAGGCAAGTAGGAAGAAAAACAAAACATAAACGATTTAAAATGCCTTTAAAAACTTAAAACAAAACAAAGAGTTCAAATTAAATGCCACATGAGTTAACTACCGCGACATTTATTACGTGCCTCGACGGTGAAATTCACCAGCATTACATGCGTTATAAATAAGACATGTAATGGCGGCAAAATTTGCCGCTCTATCATAGACTTAGACAAAACAAAGACTACATTGGTGGCAAATTTTGCCGCCACTGCATTTAATGTCTAAAAACTAAAAACATGCAAGGGCGGCGATTTTCGCTGCTCTTGCATATACACAAAAATATTGTAACTCTTTAAAATTGAGAAAACCATTTCAATCAACTTATACGAGTTTCAAGGAATCCAAACAAGAAATCACTCGAATAGATAATCGGGAACAAGAGGATTATGCACGAGGATGAGATGACTCGCCTCAATTTGCGAACTTAAAGTGTAGGTTATGAAACAGACAAGTTTCATAGGGGTCGTCCTACAAAATGAGCTCGGTTGATTTTGAGGACAACAACTGGCTCTAACTAGGGAACTGCCTTTGATCATTCTTTGAAATGATCAAAGGGAGAAGAATCCAGTCTCTAAGTACCTTCATCCATTCCATTGGGCCATAGAGTCAAGCTACCAAAACAAAAAGACACAAAAAGACTAAACAAAAATGAAAAATAAAAACACAAAACTATACAAATGTACAAATAAACTTATCTGATACTTTAAGGATTGAAATGTTTTAGATGTTGTCCACTATGAGGCAGCAAGAACAGTGTCCCATCTTGATACTCCAGCAAGAAACCATTCTCACCACAAAATTGGTGAATGACGAATGGGCCTCTCCATAGGGAATCAAACTTTCCATGCATTCCTTTTGGCTCCCTCCTCTTGTCCCATAACAAGACTTGATCCCCAATTTGAAATTCTCTGGCCTTCACCTTCTTGTTAAAAATTTTCTTGACCTGACTTTTATGCTCGGCAATACGGTCTACTACCATAACCCACTGCTCCTCAAGTTTAGAAAGGTACATTATTCTTTTGTCAATAGAACTTTTAAAAGTTCTATCCTCCACTGCTTTTGCCAACTTCAAAGCTGGCAATTCCAAAGTAATAGGTATTTCTGCATTCAAACCATATAGAAACTTGAATGGTGACATGCCTATTGCCCTTTTAGGGGTAATTTTGTCGGCCCATAAAGCATCAAACAAAGCTTTATGCCACGTTCTCTGATTATCTTCCACCAGTTTCCTGATAATTGTAACCAGATTCTTGTTACTAGATTCTACCTGACCATTCCCTTGCGGATAATAGTCTGATGAATGAGAAAGAATGATCCCATATTCAAAGCAAAAAATAGTGATCTCATTTGAAGAGAAACATGTAGCATTATTTGCTACAATTTTGTTTGGAACTCCAAAATAGGAAATGATATTCTCCTTGAGAAAATTACACACTACCTCAAAAGTAGCATGCTTAACTGGAATTGCCTCCACCCATTTGGTGAAGTAATCTATTGCAGTGAGAACAAAATTGTGTCCCGCATTCGATGGTGGGTTCACAGCACCAATGAAGTCAATGCCCCATTGCTAAAAAGGTTCTTCAAGAACAACTGGCTTTAGCAGTAGTGCAACTAACTTAGGCTTCCCAACAAACTACTGGCAGAGTTCACATCTGCATACCCAATTGTACGCATCTTGAAATAATGTAGGCCAATAATACCTAGCCTGCAAAATTTTATGAGTTGTTACAGGTGCAGAAAAATGTCCTCCACATGCCAAATTGTGAAAAGACTCTAAAAGTTTTCTTTGTTGTGCTTTATCCACACAACGGAGAAAAACTCCATCAAGGCTTCTTTTATACAAACCGTTATCCCACAAAACATAGTTTGCAGCCTTTAACTTGATAGTTTGATTCTCTTTATAAGATAAATGAGGACACTCACCATATGTGAGAAAATAAGTGATATTGGAATACCACTCATCTGTTGTAGTAACGAAGAGAACAGTTGGAACATCCTCAACCTCTACCTCTTCATCGCCTATTTCTTTTGGGACATTGTCAGCAATCAACTAACATAAACCTCTCCTACACACAAGCTTGGTGGGTTTGATATTAAGATCGAATTCTTGAATCTTGGCAATCCAATTGCCCCTTCTAGTCCCAAATTCTTGTTGTGTCAGGATAGATTTCACTATTGTATCCAGCACCAAAACAACAGTATGTGAATTTAGAATGTAAAACTGGAAATGCTTCACCGCCTTGACTACAGCATAAGCATGTTTCTCCATATTTGAGTACTTAAGTTCATGAGCCTTCAGTGGGAAGCTCATAAATGAAATCGAAGATTCCACACCCTCTTCATTCTGCTGAACTAGAATTGTTGAAAGTGTATGCTCCGAAGCATAACTATACATTATGAAGTCTTTAGTGTAGTTAGGACAAACCAGAACTAGAGCATGAGCTATGTGTTGCAAGTATGGGTCCAACCGGTGTTGTCATTGATGTCAACATACTCATGTTGCATTAATGAGAAGGATTGGATGAGCGGAGAGGAGCAATGGAGACAGTGAAGTGGAGATCCCAGCTAAAGTGCAGATCAAAGGTTACGGTTCAAAGGGTTTGCAGATATGAGTCTTGAGATGATCCAGTCAAGTTTTTAGAGGTCCACATGAAGATCTGAAGAAGTTATGGTTGCTCAAGTAGAACCGGTTCCGGCAGGTGTTCAGAGGTGACAGAGTGACACAGATAGGTCCGGTGAGATCCAAAAATGCATTATCCCATTCTACGGATTTGAGGGAGTGTTGAGGACATCATTGTGAAGTGTCAACTCGATTGGTTCGTAGTTTGAAGGTCTAAAAGTGCCTATTCCTTTGTGATAGTGATGACAGACTGTGTTCTTGAAGTTCCAGATGAAGGAGAGAAGAATTCTAGCAAGCAGATGAAGTGTGGATGTTCTTGGTGATTCAGGAAAGGTTGTGGTGATCTTTGGATCGTGTCCAGCTCATGTTGGTAGTCCGCATTGAAGTTAGAGTACGCATTTGAAGAATAACTTCTAGATGAAGGTGTTCTTTCTGAGACTGGCTGACCGGATGTATTACACGTCTTGCGAATGTTCTTATAGGTGTTTTTTGACTTAGATGATTGTTCCTAAGTCGATGCCCTGTATAAATAAGAGATTGTGAATTCATTCTAAAGTGTGTCATGTGTGGATGAGAGTGTTGTAGCGAGGAAAAGAGCGAAAGGCAGAGTAGAAGTTTTGGGCTTAAATAGAACTGATTCAAGCATGGTAAAGATGCTATTCTCCAGTTCAAGTTTGTGATACTTGTTACTTTGTAGACAGTGTGTCTCTTGTAGGCGGTGAGCCTCTTGTGAGCAGTGTGCTCAGGCAGTGAGCCCTAATTGGCATGTGCCATTTTGTTCTTTCTATTCTTCTAACAGAGAATACAATCTTGGGTTAATCACCTCGTGGTTTTTCCCTTAATCAAGTTTTCCACGTCAAAATCTTAGTGTCTTATGTGTTGATCAGTTTCTGCTTTTGATTTAATTGCATTATGTTTCATGATTGATATACTGCTAATCACTAAGAAGATTTAAGTATGGAATTGGAGAAAGTTTTGCACAACTGATTCACCCCCCCTCTTAGTTATGTGCCCTAAGTCTAACAATTGGTATCAGAGCTAAGTTCCTCTAAAAAGAGCTTAATCGCTTGAGGAGATCCGGGATGTCATCTTACAAGAAGGATAGTCTGAAGTTTGATGGAACCAATTTTAATCTCTGGAAAGGTCGCATGAAATGTCACTTGAGATGTATGGGAATGACATACTGGACCATGGCTACAACATAGTATGTACCTCCACAGGGTGGTCTGAAAACCCTAAATGAAATCACAGACGCTGAAAACAATCTGTGGACTATAGAGGCTCTTCTAAGTGCATTATCTGATTTAGAGCTTTCAAATGTTATTGACCTACTGGAACTTCTGCATGAAGGAGACAAGTATGTCAAAAGTGCAAGGTTACAAAGTCTGAAAGGAAAATTCAAAAATCTGAAGATGAGAGAAGATGAAAACATCACTACTTTTATGCCAAGAGTAAATGAGCTTGTTTGTGGAATTAGAAATGCTCGTGGAGTCTTGGATGAAGATGAGATTATTGGCAAAATTCTCAGATTCCTTCCTGCTTCTTACAAAATCAAGGCCACTGCCATTGAAGAATTCAGAGCCCATACAACTGTCACAAGAGATCAATTGGTTGGAAAATTGGCTGCATTTGAAATGACAGAGTTTAGAGATAATCCCCCTAAGACTGAATCTGCATTCAAAGCCAGTGCCTGTGTTAAAGGTAAACAAATATTTGATCCGGGAGAGAATTCATCAAAGAAGCTGTCATGGTATGAAAAAGCAAGAAAAGATCTGGAAGAAGAAGAAGCAGAAACTGCTCAACTTGAAGCCCTTATTGCAAAGAGGCTGCCAAGAGGATCCGGTAAGTATGAAGGAAAATTACCTTTTAAGTGTTTTAACTGCAATAAGATTGGTCATTTCACCTCAAGGTGTCCGGAAAGGTTTTTAAGGCAAAATCCTAACAAGCCAAGGTTCCAAAAGAACTGTTACTATGTACATGAAGATGATGACAATGAAGGAGTAACTAATGATGAATCAGAGACATGAAACAAATCCAGAAATGAATGGGTGTTCATTGCCATCAAGGAAGAAGATCCAATGTCCTCTATATCTGTCAATCATAAGACTGTGGAAAGAGCTCTGGCTGACCAAGTTGAAGAGAAGGATGATTGGGTCATTGATAGTGGATGCTCTCACCATATGATAGGTGACAAAAATAAGTTTGTAGAGTTGGAAAGATATGAAGGAGGAGTAGTAAAGTTTGGTGATAATTCTGCTGGTAGAATCAGAGGTAGAGGAACTATTTCTCTTGATGGAAGAAACAAAACTGGTAATGTACTGTATGTTGAAGGATTGAAGCACAATCTTCTCAGTGTTGGACAGTTGGTGGACAAAGGCTATGATCTCCGGTTCAAGAATGGAAAATGCAAGATCTTTGAAAATTTTCGAACAAAGATTGCATCCGGTACTCAAACTAAAGGTAATATCTTTCACTTGGTTGGTACTGGTAAAAGTTGCTTGTTTGTTCAAATTGATCAAAGTTGGTTGTGGCATAGGAGGATGTGTCATGTGAATTTTGATAATATCATAAAGATAAGCAACACTCAAGTTGTAAGAGATCTTCCAAAATTGGTGAAACCTACAAATAGCTTGTGTAAAGAATGTCAGTTGGGTAAGCTGAGCAGAGTCACATTCAAGAGTAAGGAACTGTCTTCTACCGGATTATTGGACTTAGTCCATACTGATCTTTGTGGCCCGGCAAGAACCAGGAGTGTGCAAGGTGATACATACTTCATGTTACTAAGTGATGACTATTCCCAGATGATGTGGGTAACCTTTCTGAAAGAGAAATCAGAAGCTCTTGAGAAATTCAAAATATTCAAGGCTATGGTAGAGAATGAAACCGGATTAAAACTGAAATGTCTGAGGTATGATAGAGGTGGGGAATTCACATCCAGTGAGTTCTTAGAGTTCTGTGAGAAACATGGAATAAAGAGACAGTTATCTACTCCTAGGACTCCATAGCAGAATGGAGTAGTGGAAAGAAAGAACCGGACCATCCAAGAAGCTTCTAGGACCATGATGATGGAAGAAAATGTTCCTCAGATCTATTGGAGAGAAGTTGTCAGCACTGCAATCTATACTCTCAATCGAGTTCAAATCAGAAGTAATACTAGTAGGACTCCTTATGAACTTTGGTTTGGTATCACTCCTACTGTGAGGTATTTCAGAGTTTTTGGTAGCAAATGTTACATTAAAAGAGATGAAGATCTAGGAAAGTTTGATGCTAGAAGTGATGAAGGAATATTCTTGGGTTATTCTACTCAAAGCAAAGCATATCGGTGTTATAACAAGAGACTAAGAAAGATAATAGAAAGTACAAATGTGAAGGTTGATGAGGGAATTGAGAAACCCTCAAGGTTTTATGAATATGATGAAGATGATCAAAATGGTGTTCTAATTCAAGGAGTCCAAACCTCTTCTGAAAGTCAGGTTCAAACTGATCCGGTAAACCAGGAAGAAGAGACAAGTCTAAATGAGCCCAATCAAGAAGCAGAAGTGCAAGAAACTCCCAAAGTTCTAAGGTATGTAAGACTGAACTACTCTGAATATTAGATCATAGGTGACAAAAGCAAAGGTGTGCAAACTAGAAGGAGAATTGGTCAAAATTCAGATGAGTATTGTCTAATTTCAAAGATTGAACCTAAGACAATAAATGAAGCCTGCAATGATGAAAACTAGACCAAAGCAATGGAGGAAGAGTTGATGCAAATTGAGAAAAATCACACTTGGGATCTTGTTCCCAGACCTAGAAACAAGAATGTGATTGGAACCAAATGGGTCTTCCGAAACAAACTAAATGAAGTTGGTGAAGTAATTAGAAATAAAGCCAGATTGGTCTGCAATGGCTATTCTCAAATAGAAGGAGTTGATTTTGAAGAAACTTTTGCTCCGGTGGCAAGAATTGAAGCAGTTAGATTATTTCTTGCATTTGCAGCCTTCAAAGATTTCAAAGTATATCTGATGGATGTCAAGTCTGCCTTCCTAAATGGTGACATGGAAGAAGAAGTATACATTGAACAACCGGATGGATTTCAATTCTCTGATCATGATGATATGGTCCACAAGTTGAAGAAAGCACTGTATGGACTAAAGCAAGCCCCAAGAGCCTGGTATGAAAGATTGGATAAGAATCTTTTGAAGATTGGTTTCAACAAAGGTACTGCTGACAGTAATTTGTATTTCAAAATTGATCATGAAAACATCCTGATTGTTGAAGTGTTTGTTGATGATATCATTTTTGGAGGAAGAGATAGTATGTGTAAAACTTTTGCAAATCAAATGAAAAGTGAATTTGAGATGTCCATGCTTGGTGAAATGAATTTCTTCTTGGGTCTGCAAATCACTCAAACAAAGGAATCTTCATTTCTTAGACTAAATATGTGAAAGAATTGTTGAAGAAATTTGGGATGGAAGACTCAAAACCAATGCATACTCCTATGGCTACCGGATGTAAATTGAGCAAAGATGATGATTCTCCTAAGGCTGATCAGACAAAGTATAGGTCAATGATTGGAGGACTATTGTATCTCACTCAAACTAGACCAGACATTATGCAGGTTGTTGGTCTTGTTGCTAGATTCCAAGCTAATCCCAAAGAATCTCATGTCATGGCAATCAAGAGGATTTTTAGATATCTAAAAGGGATAGTTGAGTATGGTTTGTGGTATCCTAGAGATCATGATTTTTCTCTTCATGCATATATAGATGCAGAATGGGCAGGAGATGTGGATGACCGGAAGAGTACCAGTGGTGGAGCATTCTTTTTGGGAAAGAGATTGGTTTCTTGGCTAAGTAAGAAACAAGAGGCAATATCTCTGTCTACAACTGAAGCAGAGTACATTGCAGCAGTAGGTAGTTGCACTCAAGTTTTGTGGATGAAACAGATGCTAAGAGATATCAAAGTAGAGTATGAGGAGCCTATCACAATATTCTATGATAATTCAAGTGCAATAAATATATCTAAGAATTCGGTGTTGCATTCTAAGACTAAGCATATATCTATCAAGTTTCACTTTCTGAGAGAGCAAGTGAACAAGAATGAAGTCAGACTGGAGTTTGTGCCTTCCAAGGATCAGATTGCAAACATCTTTACTAAACCTCTTCCTAAGGACTCTTTTGAGTATCTTAGGGAGAAGTTAGGGGTTATTGCCCCTCCGGTGATGAACTAAGGTGCACTGATGTGCATCAATCCAGTGGATATCACAGTCATATCTTGTGATCTAGATTGGTGATGGGGAGCTGCTACTCAGGGGGAGCAGCTGGTATGATTCTGAAGTGTTGGAGTTGCAAGTATGAGCCCTTTGCCATTGATGTCAAAGGGGGAGAGAAGACATGTGAAAAACAAGTGGTTGATGATCAAAGGGGGAGCAGTAAAGGAAGAGAAGACATGTGAATGGTTGTTGCTGATAGGGGGAGTTGTGACAGTAAGGAGAAGTTCTTGTCTTGATGGTTTTTCACATCATATGTTGCCATCAATGACAAAGGGGGAGATTGTTGCAAGTATGGGTCCAACCGGTGTTGTCATTGATGTCAACATACTCATGTTGCATTAATGAGAAGGATTGGATGAGCAGAGAGGAGCAATGGAGACAGTGAAGTGGAGATCCTAGCTAAAGTGCAGATCAAAGGTTGCAGTTCAAAGGGTTTGCAGATATGAGTCTTGAGATGATCCAGTCAATTTTTTAGAAGTCCGCATGAATATCTAAAGAAGTTATGGCCGCTCAAGTAGAACCAGTTCTGGTAGGTGTTCAGAGGTGACAGAGTGACACAGATAGGTCCGGTGAGATCTGGAAATGCATTATCCCATTTTGTGAATTTGAGGGAGTGTTGAGGACATCATTGTGAAGTGTCAACTCAATTGGTTCATGGTTTGAAGGCCTGAAAGCGCCTATTCCTTTGTGACAGTGATGATAGACTGTGTTCTTGAAGTTCTGGATGAAGGAGAGAAGAATTCCAGCAAGCAGATGAAGTGTGGATGTTCTTGGTGATTCAGGAAAGGTTGTGGTGGTCTTTGGATCGTGTCCAGCTCATGTTGGTAGTCCGCATTGAAGTTAGAGTATGCATTTGAAGAATAACTTCTGGATGAAGGTGTTCTTTCTGAGACTGGCCGACCGGATGTATTACACATCTTGTGGATGTTCTTATAGGTGTTTGCTGACTTAGATGATTGTTCCTAAGTCGATGCCTTGTATAAATAAGAGATTGTGAAGTCATTCTAAAGTGTGTCATGTGTGGATGAGAGTGTTGTAGCGAGGAAAAGAGTGAAAGGCAGAGAATAAGTTTTGGGCTTAAATGGAACTGATTCAAGCATGGTAAAGATGCTATTCTCCAGTTCAAGTTTGTGATACTTGTTACTTTGTAGACAGTGTGTCTCTTGTAGGCAGTGAGCCTCTTGTGAGTAGTGTGCTCAGGCAGTGAGCCCTAATTAGCATGTGCCATTTTGTTATTTCTATTCTTCTAATAGAGAATACAATCTTGGGTTAATCACCTCATGGTTTTTCCCTTAACTAGGTTTTCCACGTCAAAATCTTAGTGTCTTATGTGTTGATGAGTTTCTGCTTTTGATTTAATTGCATTATGTTTCATGATTGATATACT
Organism: Cunninghamia lanceolata; assembly: GCA_027924645.1. Lineage (NCBI taxonomy): Eukaryota > Viridiplantae > Streptophyta > Pinopsida > Cupressales > Cupressaceae > Cunninghamia > Cunninghamia lanceolata. Next base: position 523,087 of record BSBN01001937.1, on the reverse strand, counting down.
GCTAATCACTAAAAAGATTTAAGTATGGAATTGGAGAAAGTTTTGCACAACTGATTCACCCCCCCTCTTAGTTGTGTACCCTAAGTCTAACACTATGGCCTTTTTAATGTCCTCGAAGGCTACTTTACCTTCCGCACTCCAATAGAAAGTGGTCTTACCTTTCATCATATTGACAATATGATGAGTTTTCTCTATGAATTCCAGAGTGAACCTTCGTAGAAAATTCACCTTCCCAAAGAAAGAATGAACTGCACACTTACAAGCAGGAAAAGTGAGACTCTGGATAGATTTGACTCTTTTTGAGTCAATTTTAGTACCTTCTCTGGACACAATGTGACTGAGAAGCTTACCCTATGTAACCCCAAAAATTGATTTCTTAGGATTAAGACAAATACCATTTTGATGACACCGTTCCAGACCCTGCCACAAGTGGTAGGTATGATCTTGATGATTTTTAGAGAAAATGGTCAAGTCATCAAGGTACACCACATTGAACTTCCCCATTTCATCTTTGAAGGTGAGGTCCATTGCTCTTTGGAAAGTACCACCAATATTAGTCAAACCAAATGGCATCCTGCACTATGCAAATGTACCCCATGGTGTTGTGAAAGCAGTCTTGTATTGGTCTACTTTGCTGACTTCTACTTGATTGTAGCCTAAAAAATCATCAAACATAGATAGCATCTCAGAACCAGTTATAGTTTGTAACACTTGATCTATAATAGGCAGAGGGTAGTTATCTTTTAAAGAAGATTGGTTCAAATTTCTAAAATCAACACAAATACAGATTTCTCTGTTCTTCTTTCTCACAAGAACAATATTTGCAATCCAAGTGGAATGATGGATAGGAAAGATTATCCTAGTGTTCAGCATTTTTTGGATTTCAAAAAGAATAGTACCTGATATCTTGGGATTATACTACCTTTGCTTCTGCTTGTGAGGCAATGATCCTACCTTGAGAGGAATCTCATGTTGGATCTCCTTGGGTCTGAAATACTTCAGATCATCATATGAGTACGCCAACACATCAATAAAATGGCGAAGAAGTGTAATGAACTTGAATTTCTCATCAACAGTGCAACATTTCCTGATGTTAACCATCTTGGGATCTACTTTAGAACTCAAATTTACTTGCTCAAATTCCACGGATAAACTTGAATAAGGTTGTTGTTGTTGTTTGATATATCTATCATGCTTGTCAAATAACTTTTCTAGAGAAACCAAACCTTTTGAAATCTTATTCCCTTTTAGCTGAAGAATCTCCTCACTAGTCTATGAATCTATTTCAGAAACATATTCCTGAGGTGGAGAATCACTACCTTCAAAGTAGAGCTCATCAAAGCTATCTGTCTTCTCTAAGAAAGCTATGATCTAATTATCACCATTGAAGACCTGCCAATGATCGGCATTGTCTGGTACACTTGGTTGGAAAACCAACTCAATTGTGTACTTATGCCCTTTAAAATCTTTGTGAGGAACCATAAGGGTGGTAGAGATAGCTAATGAATCAGCACGATCATTAAACTCTCGGTACTGCGAAGATATCGAAAGCATCAAAACCTTCAATACAATCCCAGACATGATTGTCGTAATGTCTCAGCCTTTCATTTTTGGTCTGATAAAGATTTCTCACTTGACAAACTACAAGCTCAGCATCATCTTGTGCGTGAAGATTTTTAATACCTTTAACACGAGTAGCCTCCATTCTGAGTAACAATGACTCATATTCAGCGGTGTTAAATAGTATTATCAAACTACAGCTTATAAGAGAAAGGAAAAATATCACCTTGTGGAGATATTAGAACTACTCCGGCTCTAGATCCAATTGAAGAATAGTTGCCATCAAATTCTAAAATCCAAACATCATTTGAATTTACCTTTTTGATGTTTCTATGACCAATAGGTTCTTCCTCATTAGAAAAGGAAGAATCTGGCATCATTATGCTCTCATCTGAACTTTAATCTAAATTTTCTTATGATTCTCCATCTGAATTATCTAAACTCTCGTCTGATGAACTAGAAGTATTTTCAGTGATCAAGAAATAATTACCCATTCCTAAAGACTCAAACAAAATTTGGGCTTTTGGATTTTCAGTTTGGGTAACAATATATTTTGCCTCCTTCTCAAGAAGCAATTTCTACATGACACCTTTAACAGGTATCCTTGCCTCGGATAAATCCATGTTTAGTTCTCCACCCACATCTTTACAAAAATTACGTCCAAGCAAAATGCCATAAGAAGCTGGAACATTAGCAACTAGGACGGTCATCTTGATCCTCTTATCCAGAAAAGCTGCAAATGCAAATTGGGAATCCTTGATTTGGCCCAACAAAGGCACTTGCTTATTCTCCATTGAAAAATATCTCCCAAAGGTCTTGGTCAAATTGAGACTGAGAGCATCTGCCACCTTGGCATGCATGACATTGTCAGAAGCTCCCGAGTCTATGATACAATTGCTTAGCTTGTGGCCATTGACCAACAAAGAAACATAGAAAGGTTCTATTTTCCCTGGAGCAACAAGGGGAGTAGTGACTAGGTTATTTTGAGTGGACCTGTTCTTTGAGGAATCATGGACAGTCTTAGGAGAATCTTGCCCCGTAGGGGCAGTCTTGTTTTTAAGATACTTAGCTAACCTATCAAATTGATCAGGGTTATCTTGTAAATATTCTACCTCAGACATCTAGATTTAGTTTTCCTAGCATGATCAATTATGTCAAAGAGATGAAATGAATTAGATACAGAGGCAGGAAATCCTTCATTCTGGGGTTTAGTTGGGGTAGTACTGGTCTGAGGAATAGAAATAGAAGAAATAGGATTGTTAGATGAACTTGTTTATTAACAACCGGGTCCTTTGACTGAAAAGGTAATGGAGTCCCTCGTTTGGTAATTGAAATCACAGGTTGAGGCTCTTCTCTTGACTTTCCTTTATCATCCATTTTCTAATTTGATTGATTTTGGGACCTAGTAAAAATAGCATACACTCCATCATATACCTCTCCTCTTTCTGCTTCATCTTGGTAGTTTAGAAAATCAATAGTAGAGTCACCAGCTAATTCTTCTCCTTCTATAAAAATATTAGCACTATTTTCCTGATCCAAATTAGGTTGGAAAGAAATATTTTGTTCTGCTTCATAATAGCCAATGGCTGAGTTGACCGGCGGTTCTTCAATGGCAAGCTTCCCCTGTGTTGGCAGAAGCCTATTTTGTCCTTGATTTCTCATGGCATTGCCTTGATATGAATTGTTAGGAAATATCCTTCTTGGTATGTCCCTATAAGGAGCGAACATACCCTGGGACATCTGCTTTTTCAAAGCTAGCAACTCATTTGCTAACTTCTACACCATAGGATCTATAGTGCTAGTGGAAGAATTATCAGTAGAGGGTTGACCTCTATTTTTGTTTGAATCCCTTCTTATCTTACCCGCAAGGATAAGATCATCTTCAACCTCCGTAGCCAAACTTTGTGCTAGAGGAAGATCAATGGGACCAACCTACCTTAACAGAAAGCTTACCTCAGGAAGCTTAGAGTTGATGAAGAAACATTTCAGATTCTCCGCCGTTGGTTGAGCGGTTGCTGGAATCCTATTTGTCAATTTATTGAACTTGGCGATGAAATCTCGCATGGGCTCATGTGGTTCTTTCTTCATCTGTGTTAGTTGGGCTAACAAAGCATGTGCATCTTTCATAGGCTTAAACCTAGATTCAAACTTGGTTTTGAGAGTATTCCAATTGGTTATGGTTTGGGCTTGAAGGTGGTAAAACCAATCCGTAGCAACACCTTGAAGTGTTTCTACAAAAAGTCTCAGCTACATCTTCCTGTTCCACCCCTAGCACACCACAGGATATGCAAAAAGTTGCAATGTGCTCATCGGGATGGACTTTCCCATCACCATAGAATTTTTGGGAAATTCTTCCTTAAACTACGAGCTAGTTCATGCAGTGGTGGTGTCAAATTCAAAGGTCCAAAAGTATTACCCCACAGGCCTTGAGCTGCTATTATGCGCTGATTGAAAGGTGGGATAACAAACCTTCGTGGAACTTGAATAGATAAAACTCTGTTAGTATTGGAGCTGGGAACTTCACTTGGTATAGGAGACCTGGCACTAGTAGGAGGAAAACTCCTTGTTCGCTAAAGCTGAGATTTTGGAGACAAAAGACCAAAATTATTTTGTTGCATTAACTTAAACACAAGATCAATAATACCTTGAGCTCTCTTACTTCTTGTAGACATTGAGTCTACCAGAATCCAATGTACTCAACAAAGATTTAGAAACAACTTAAAACAATGGACGAGGACAAAAAGCTTCAACTCAAAGCGTCAGGCTCTAAGTTGCACGTTCTTCCCCAATAAAGTTGCCAAAAAACTGTTGGGTGAATATTTTGTTGTTTAGCTAACTAACGGCAAAATGGTTATATCACCACAGCTATGATGAGACAGAGTCTCTCCTCTCAGCAAGAGGAGGTTCCCTCTAGATGATGAATTATTTCTAATAAACAACTTTTAACACTTATATAAACTAGAACTATGCTTGGGGTGTTTTCATTGCATCCTATTCTCTTTTTTCAAAATAGATGTTTTTCTCTTCAAAATGATAACTTCAACAGAAATGATATTTAATAACTTCTGAACTGAGACAAACCATAGAAACACAAAGTCTTCTATTGGTTGACTTATTTCCCACAAATAAACTTGATTGAATTCAAATGTAGCTCAAAGTCTCCACTCTCATCCAACACGATATAACTAGATCAAACACAACAGTTTACAGTACAAAGTCTTTACACAATTCTATTCTCACAAATGTAAACACAAACTTCCATAATGAGAAAATAGCACAAAGTCTATTTAACCAAAACAAGAACACTTATCTCAATTTTCAATTAAACTCCACGATTCCATAAATGATTCAATATAATATAACACCAATGACATAAGAACACTGATATCATAAAACAATATGATTCAACTCAAAGTTTGATACTCAAACTGCTTGCTTATATTAATATTTGCTTGAAAATTTGATAAACATGAAAAAGCTCAAAGTCTTGATATGTTTTTCAATTCGGTAGAGTTTCCTTGCAATAGATAAAAGATGATAATTACAATAGAGGCCGTCTTTATTTATAAGGAGAGGCCTTGAGAAAATTTAGGAAAAACCTAACTACTTTGACTTATTCAAAAATAGGAGTCCTTATTGACTTGGGACTTCCTAAGTTTTTACATGTAATTACATATTGGAAAACTACATGTAAATATGTTCAAAACTAAATACAAAATACATATGAACTACAAAAATATTCTAAGGCATAGATCAAATATGTCAACTTCCACTGGCATCCTTCTTTGCTGACCCTTCATACATTGTGATCACTGCTTGTATTTCAATACTATCTGGCGTCGCAGTGTTGTTGGAGATTACTCTAGACTTAGTGATGGTATCTCTGATGGTAGGGGTGACTTTCTCATGATCTTTCAACTTGAGCTTCAAATTGTCTATGGTTACTTGATAATCCGTCAAGTTATCCAATGAATCGATTGAGAAAACCTTTTCCTCACACTTAGCCTGCATCATCTTATTGAATTCCTATACCATTTCATCAACTGGAAGAAACTCATGATTATCATCAATCAATTTACATGGGAGCTGCTCCAACTTGTGCAAGAGGCTTAGATCACTGTCATCACACAGCTCTCATGCATCTCCTAGTTCTCAGATTACTTCATTCAAGACTTTCCTTCGGTGAACTAGGCCTTCTTTTATTGAAACATATGTCTCTCGATTTGCAATACTGTCAAGTGAAACAAGAATCTTCATTTTCATGCTTTCCCATTTTTCCAAACTGGAATCTAGATATTCAATATCCGTAGAAATAGAATCAATCAATTCATCTAATTTTGCTCTTACCTTGGCCATTTTTGCTTTTCTTTCTGCTACTGACTTCAATAGTGAAACACCATGTGTTGACAATTTCTTTAGATATTCCTCTACAACCTTCCCTTTTGCTTGAGTCTTTTAAGCTTTTTGGACCAAGGGATTTTCAACTATTACTACCATAGGCTATATAATTTCTAATATCATTGTGATCTTCTATAACACCATGGCTAACTGCTCAACTTTTGATTTGTAGTATTCCTTTTGTTTCTTCTCCTCATCATATTTATCAAGAAGAGATGTGGCAGTGACCTAGAAATCAGCTTTAATACCTTCATGTGTTAATTTCCCCAATTCCACCCTAGATATCACATAGTCATTCACATCAAAAGTATCTTTAGTAGCTTCAGGAGGAGGATTGGCAATCTCTGCATATCTGATCCCCTTATCATCAATAAGCCTTGACATAGTCTTAGGCTTCTTCTTTTGTGCCTTTGGCTTGGGAGTCAACAGTTTCCCCAAATCAATATCATCTGGTGATATCTCATGTTTCTTTCTCTTAGGAGTATAAGCTGAAAACCATGGGGGAATTATTGATGTACTTATATTCTGATCAGAAACCATTGGTGGAGTGGAAAGAAATGTACTTACACCTGTGGTAGCAACAATGGGAGAAGTATTGGTGAACATAGCACCTGGTACATCCACATTTACGGCTTGCTCAGAACTCAAAACAAATTGCTCAAACATTGCAGAACCATTAATATCATAAGAAGTGGATGACAAACTAGGAATAGATCCAGAAGAATGAAGAACATTATCAAAATTCACATTAGAATCATCAAAAATTGTTTTGGAAGATGATGGAGACTCAGATGATTGAATGTGAATGGGTGACATTGGTGTTATAGGATAATTAGGCACAGAAACTGAAATAGACACATTTGGATGAGGAGAAGAGACATCGGTATCCTGTAACACATCTCCATGTGGAGACACAGTTGTATCCTGCACATTTTCCTAATCATCTTCTTCTTTCTCCTACTCACCCTCATTGTCTGATGCAGATTTATCCTCAACATCCATGTCCTCTACATTCATGCCTTCAGAAGTAGGTTCTTCAACATCTTGTTCTACATCAGCTTCCATTTCTTTAGCAACAGATTCTTCTTTTTCTTCTCTAGTCACAAATTTTATCTTAGGTTTAGAAGCCTTAGATGTGCTAGGAGCATCATTCTTATTCTTGGTTCTCATCTCAACATTCTCTCCTGTTTGTTCAAAAACTTCTTCCTCTGAACTGGTGATAAAATCCTTCAATGGTATACCTTTGCTTTGGAGCCACAGCTTTTTATTGGCTAACACGAGCTCAAACCTTTTCCTTAAGGAAGTCAATTCCTTCTGAGACCATTGTATAGCAAGCAAGGGAGAGTTAGCAACATTCTGATTGACATAGCTTGAATTAAGAACCTCTTCATCATCAACCATGTCCTCTGGAATATCAGCTAGACCCAAATATTCAATTTGTTCTAGAGATAACCTGCTGTAATCTAGCTTTCTGATTTCCTCTTCTGTCCTCATATCAACCCAGATGTCCTCAACCATTGGTTCATGAAATTGAGTATTTCTTTTGATTTTATCTTTCACTTATCTATAGTCAAATTTTGGTCTTCTCTTGAATTGCTTCATAGTTACCAATTGCATTTCAATTTCCATAGCCCTGGCTTTTGCTGCAGTTGAAACTAAATATCTACCGATCTCAACAGGAAATCTAAAACCAGGCTTCTTTAACTCCATTTGCTTGTTGTGAACAAAAATCATTTGTCAACACAGCTCCATCAGAACCATTTTGTCAGAAGGAAATCTTGGCAACATGTACGGATAGCATTGGAAAAAGCCAACCCTTAAGTATGTAAAGTTGGAAACTAAAGGAACAAACAACCAAAACCATTTACTACTAACCATGCTTCATCTGAAACTATTCTTTGTTCCAACTAAGGATCAAAAAGGCACAAGAACACAGCAAAGAAGGCATCATTTACCCTTCTAAAATGGTGGATTGAACACTTCAATGTAAGCTAAGGATAATACTGGTAAACAAGAACAACCTTCCTATCCCCTTCAGATGTCAAGCCTAGGAAAATCCTCATTGAGGCTGCTATGTACACAAGATAGGAAGTCATAGAATTTGAAGGTAGTATGTACCTTAATCAATTGCTCATGGAGAGCATTGCTGATTTGTTCACCCCAGAAGATACTCTGTTTACCCTGAAGTATAATTTTGATGAAAGAATACATCCATTCATGAAAAAGTGAAGAAGAAGCTAGTCCCCTTACTCTATTGAGAAGAGTTATCAGATCACCCACTTCCTCAACAAAATCACTTTGGGGAAAGCTCCTTGGCCACCTGGACAAATTTGACCTTGGAGTCTTAAGCCACTTGGTATTAATTACCCTTTTAGCCTTCTCAGAATTCTTATCATATTCTTGTTGAGCAATAGTAAAATCAAGTTTCACAACTTCAGCAGGAGTAGGACACATGAAAACCTTATCAACAAACTCTGGATCCAATCTCATGATTACATTCCCGTGAGCATTAACCACTGCTCTGGTATCCCTATTATAGAAGTGAGCACATTGAAGAACAAACTATGTATTGTGTGTTGCCACTGGAAATGAAGACGCCAGGTGAATATTGCTCTTGACAATCTTTTGCATAAGAGGACTAGAGTTATCTGACTAAGTCCTCTCTACAAATTCAGTCATATCCACATAACTGATCTCTGTGTCCTGAATATCATCAACATTCAAAGTGACTGAAGTGATGGGGAAAACACCTTGATACTTCATTACTTTTACTTTCTTCGGAGAAAGCTTAGTCATTTGGAAAAATGACTCCTTCGGATGAAGACTCTGTAGCTACTTGCAAGGGATACTGCAACAATATAGTCATGATCTAGTAGTTAGGGGAAATACTGGCAATTTTAGGAAACTACATATTTGTTGATCATGACTGGAGGGATGAGCTTGTAGGGGCTAAAGTGCAAGTGGGTCAAAAAAATGGATGAAAGCGGGCTCAGGATAGCAATTCAGAAAGTTTTCCAGAGTTAGAAAAATTTGAGGGAGTGAATGCATGGGCAGCAAAATTTGCCACCCTTGCATGTCAAGGGGAATGGCAAATGTTAGGGCGGCAAATTTTGTCGCTCGTGCAGGTAGGTCAAAGCATTTTTTCATGTTTGAGCGGCAAATTTTGCTGCCTCAACACTTAGGAAAAACTTTGCAAGATTTTTGTATAAGCGGTAGTTTTCACCACTTTCGCATGAGTAGAACAACACCACATGTTCGAGCAGTGATTTTTACCGCTTCAACATGTTGGAAATTATTTTAGTGTGAGGGCGGCAAATTTCGCCGCCCATACACCTTAGGGTGGAAAATACGAGTGCTCAAGCGGCAAAATTCACCGATTTAGCACTTAGGGACAATTTACAAACATATGTATCAGTGGCGAAATTCGCCGACTTCGACACTGAAATTTGTAACTTTTAATGTTAATGCTTTGAACGGTAAAATCTACCGCTCGAGCATACTCGAGAGTTTTAAAGTCTTTTAAGCGGTGAATATCACTGCTCTTTTACATCAAACCTAAAACACAAAAACCTAAAACCTAAAAACCTAGAGACTCAGAAAAACAAAAAAAGAATACAAGAACCTAAGAAAATGATCCTTTTAAACTTAGAAAACATAGGGTTTCAAGCATAAAAGTCGTAGAAAAATAAAAATAAATACAAATCTAGACAGGATTCTGTGTATTTATAAAACTCTAAACACAAAATGACTATGGAAGAAATAAAAGAAAACTAACCTGAAACAGAGAAATAGAAATAAAACTATGAAACCCTGACAACGAACACCTCCAAAATTCGATGCTCCTCAAGTCGAATCGACGGCTTAACAACTTAGGGCAAGAAGCAAAGGCAAAGTAGGAAGAAAAACAAAACATAAACGATTTAAAATGCCTTTAAAAACTTAAAACAAAACAAAGAGTTCAAATTAAATGCCACACGAGTTAACTGCCGCGACATCTATTACGTGCCTCGACGGCGAAATTCATCAACATTACATGCGTTATAAATAAGACATGTAACGGCGGCAAAATTTGCCGCTCTATCATGGACATAGACAAAACAAAGAATGCATTGGCAGAAAATTTCACCGCCACTGCATTTAACGTCTAAAAACTAAAAACATGCAAGGGCGGCGATTTTCGCTGCTCTTGCATATACACAAAAATACTCTAACTCTTTAAAATTGAGAAAACCATTTCAATCAACTTATACGAGTTTCGAGGAATCCAAACGAGAAATGACTCAAATAGATAATCGAGAACAAGAGGACTATGAACGAGGACGAGATGACTCGCCTTGATTTTTGAACTTAGAGTGTAGGTTACGAAATGGATAAATTTCATAGGGGTCGTCCTACAAAATGAGCTCAGCTGATTTTGAGGACAACAGTGTGTATACTATACATACATACATATGACAGTTCATATGTATGTATGTATGTAGGTCATGCAGGTACCCATACATATGGCATTCATATGTAACATACATACATTATTTTACTATTATGTATGTATGTATGTATGTATGTATGTATGGAAACCAATCATACATACATACATACTCAGCCAAAAGATAGGTGCATGGCACCCTCAACTATGGAGTGTATGATAATGTTCCAATATTGTTAATATAAATATGCAAGTTGCAGAATTATAATTACATATGGCAGAGATGTAGAAATTGATGTTTCATATAGCCTTGTTCATTTACATTTATATGAATCCGATGTATGCTTTACATTTATATTCAATTACTTTCACTTCATATCAAAATGTTGGTTGAAGTTATATATGAGTATCATAATGCTATATCAGTTGGTTGTTTCAAGTTATTCTTAAAAATCATGATGTTGTATCAGAAAATGGCTCCAAATATTACTATCCAATTACTCTCAATCTTACATGTATGAATTTGTTGTTTCAGTTTGTATCATTCTTTGATTTGTAAGAGTTAGAATTGGGGATGTGATAGTATAGCATGCATTTTTTGTTTCATTGCACACACACCCTTGATCATTTGCAGACAACTCAATAAGATGCATGGTTAGTTTGTTCTTCAATTACAATCACTCTTATATGTATGAATTTTATGTTTTAGTTTATATCATTCTTTTAATTATAAGAATTATAATTGGGGATGTGATAGTATACCATGCATTTTTTGTTTCATTGCACACACCCCCTTTATCATTTGCAATCAACTCAATTAGATGCATGGTTAGTTTGTCCTTCAATTACTCTCTTACATGTATGAATTTGTTGTTTCAGTTTATATCATTCTTTTTTTTCTAAGAGTTACAATTGGGGATATGATAGTATAACATGCATTTTTTGTTTCATTGCACACACACCCTTAATCATTTGCAATCAACTCAATTAGATGCATGGTTAGTTTGTTCTTCAATTACTCTCACTCTTACATGTATGAATTTGTTGTTTTAGTTTGTATTATTCTTTGATTTGTAAGAGTTAGAATTAGGGATGTGATATTATAACATGCATTTTTTGTTTCATTGCAAACACACCCTTGATCATTTGCGAACAACTCAATAAGATGAATGGTTAGTTTGTTCTTCAATTACAATCACTCTTACATGTATGAATTTTTTGTTTAAATTTGTATCATTCTTTTAATTGTAAGAGTTAGAATTGAGGATGTGATACTATACCATGCATTTTTTGTTTCATTGCACACACACCCTTGATCATTTGCAATCAACTCAATTAGATGCATGGTTAGTTTGTTCTTCAATTACTCTCACTCATACATGTATGAATTTGTTGTTTCAGTTTGTATCATTTTTTCTTTTCTAAAAGTTAGAATTGGGGATATGATAGTATAACATGCATTTTTTGTTTCATTGCACACACACCCTTTATCATTTGCAATCAACTCAATTAGATGCATGGTTAGTTTGTTCTTCAATTACTCTCACTCTTACATGTATGAATTTGTTATTTCAGTTTGTATCATTCTTTTATTTGTAAGAGTTAGAATTGGGGATGTTATAGTATAACATGCATTTTTTGTTTCATTGCACACACACCCTTGATCATTTGGAAACAACTCAATAAGATGCATGGTTAGTTTGTTCTTCAATTACAATCGCTCTTATATGTATGAAGTTTTTGTTTCATTTTGTATCATTCTTTTAATTGTAAGTTAGAATTGGGGATGTGATAGTACACCATACATTTTTTGTTTCATTGCACACACACCCTTGATCATTTGCAATCAACTCAATTAAATGCATGGTTAGTTTGTTCTTCAATTACTCTTCACTCTTATTACAAAAGAAGGGCTCATTCCTATTAACTTAAGACTCCTTTCAATGTATATCAATGTATATCATTGGTTTTCATATATATATTTTGTAGAGATAGATAGATACATAAGTTTCTTATAGCCTTCTTCATTTACATTCAACTTAATTAGATGTATGCTTTGTTTGTTCTTCAATTACAGTGACTATAATTATCGGCCCCTCCCCCTTACTGCTAACTGTGATAATGGTTGACTCCTACTTCTGTTATAACCATTTCTGAAACAGCATATTGAAATTTATATATAACTTCATACAGCACTATGGTACAAATATTTCAAACAGTTTCTGATACAATATTATGAAAAGTATATATAACTTCAAACAACATTATGGTAGAAGTATTACCAACACTTTTTGATACAACATTATGAAATTTATATATAACTTCAAATAGCAATATGCTATAAATATTTCCAACCTTTTCTGATACAACATACTGAAATTTTTATATAACTTCAAACAACAGTATGATACATATATGTGCACAGTTAGATAGATACGTATGTTTCCTATAGCCTTCTTAATTTTCATTCAACTTAATTAGATGTATAGATACATGTGTTTCCTATAGTTGTATATATATGTATATATGTATATGTATATGTATAGATATATGTATATAAATATTAAAATAACATTAAAAAATATAAATATTTGAAACGATATTAAAAAAATTGTATTTCTAACCAATTTTAATATTTTGTTTTTATTATTTTAATTTTATATTTATTTAGAAATAATACTATAATAATTACGTGTTTTATTGAAAAATTGCAATGCATAATGAGCCTGAGAGTTTGTTTTTTTTTCATTTTTGCAGGTAAATTCACAAAAAGATTGGTGATTATGGACATGGTGGAACCCGTAGTTTGTAAAAAAAGATGAGAAATGGAACATGTTTTAATGTATTTTGTTAAAATATATTTACAACTTATTCAGTTGGCAATGGCTTATGTACATGTCAACTCACTTTGAATGCATGTCAACTCACTTTTAATGCAATAAGACATATTTTGGATTAAAAAATGACCATTTGCAATAACCTTTTATTGGGAAGGTGGCAAAGATTATTTATATTGTGGAAATAAGTTTATCAATTTGCATTCACTTAATATTGGGAAGGTGGCAAATAAATGTCAAGTTGCATTGACCTAATATTGAGAAGGTGGTAAAAAAATAGTCTACCTATGATAGGACAGATTGTGAATTTTATATGAACCTGTCCTATCATATTAAAAAGGACATTTGAAATTTTTGCTGGCTCTTTTATTGTCCAAAAGTGGGCCCCAGGCTGTCACATACTATACCCACCATATGTCCTATGCCCACGATTGGCTCCTCTCCCTTATTTATAAAAAATTTCAACATAATCAAAGTTTAATGTGTTACTTTCTTAGATCGTAAATATTGTTACAACAATTTTTACAAATGTTGTCTTTTTCGGTTATTAGAATTTATGTAATTAGATTATATATTAAATATACCTAAATTGACTCAAATAACTAGTGTACTAATAGTATTAATTAATTCCAAATTGTTTGGAATTCTACACTCCCTACACCAATTCTTTGAGCCACTTAAGTGTTCACTACATAAATCTATCATTTTCTAATTTTAAGAATTTTGAGTTAAAACAACACAAGTCAAATGTTTCATACCCTACTAGATTAGATACATTTCATATGATTAAATTTTATCCAATTCCTCTTTTTTCTTCCAACCAATGTACTTTGAAGGACATTATGAAAGTAGATTTTTGTGATAGTCAATAAATTTTGATAATGGCACGCAAATGAAACTACAAGATGCACAAATAATTACAAGCACAGCTTGAAGTTCATAAAGATATTTATGGTTGCATTTGTGGAGACATTTAATCCTATGTTATCTCATTAATCCCCTAAATATTAACCACCCACAATCGAGAGAATATTTCTAATCATTAATCTTGTATTTTAAACCCAAGGTCATTTAATCAAATTATAACATAACATGAAAAGTTTGATAAGAATGTCCTATGTATTTGTAATTAAAGTATGCCCTCAAAAAAGAGATCAAAATCCTTAGGCCATCGCTCTACCCGATTTAGAAAAAAAATAAAATATAATCCATGTAAAGTGAGGTGTAGATTTGTCATGTCCCTCTATTAATCGAGTCAATTATATACTATTCATTCAAATTAATGATATGAATGACATTAAAATAAATAACAATTATAATTATTAATATAGATATAAATATTAGTAATTAAATATTATTATAATTATAAATAAATAATAATAATATCAATATTTAAATATAATATATAATTAATACCATATAAGCCAAAGCCTTATAAGGCAGCAAAAGATATAAGAAAAGGTGGCCGATTTCATAAACCGTTCCAAAGAATAAGGCAACGCACCTATACAGACCAACAATTATGATTTGTCAAAGGTAATAGTAATAATAAAACAACGATTGTGTTATTACGAAGGTAATTGGTAAAAACTTGATTGTATTAACAATGAGCAAAAGCTCAGATAAATAGTTTACAAATATACAAAGGCAAGTTTCTAAAATAGAAACTTACAGAAGATCATAAACACGATCTTACTAAATAATTACAAACAGTTACAACCCTTAATGGTCAATCTATCAACTACACCAAGAGACCCCCAGAGTTTTACAAACTTATCTGGACCAAGGGACTTGGTGAGGATATCGGTTGTCTGATCCTCCGTCGGAACATACAGCAACTGAACTGATCTGTCTTCAACAAGCTTTCTGATGAAATGACAATGAGTTTCTACATGCTTGGTTCTTTCATGGAAGACTGGATTTTTGGCAAGTTTGAGAACTCCCTGATTATCACAGAACAAGGGAGTCAGACTTGCTTGAGATATTTGCATATTAGCAAGCATCCGGCGAAGCCAAACTGCCTCACAAGCTGCCTTAACTGCTCCCTGATACTCTACTTCTGTCAAGGAGAGAGCTACCGCCTGCTGCTTCTTACTAGTCCATGTGACTGCACCAGATCCCAAACTGAACACATACCCAGAGGTGGATTTCTTGTCATCAACTAAACCTACCCAATCTGAGTCTGTAAAACCACTGAGTCTAGGATCGTGACTCCTTGAGTAAAGAACTCCATAATCAGAAGTGCCCTTCACACAACGCAGCACACACTTCGCTACTACCCAATGAGCAGGCTTGGGGGCTGTCATGAAGCGTGAAATGTAGCTCACAACAAAACTGAGGTTAGGTCTAGTGGCAGTGAGATAGATGAGGCTGCCCACTAGTTGCCTGAACAATGATTCATCCACTACAGGTGAGTCTGACTTGGCTGACAACTTAAGCCCTTTTTCCATGGGTGTGGAGGCAGGTTTGCAATCCTACATACACAACTTATCCAGAAGACTGCGAGCATACTTGGACTGGGAAATGAAGATACTGCTCTTAGTCTGCCAAACCTCAACACCTAATCAATAATGCAAGAGGCCCAGATCTGTCATGTCAAATGTGCTGCACAAATCCTGTTTGATCTCAGCAATCAAATGTGCCAAGCTACCAATAATGATCAAGTCATCAACATAGACAACAAAAATCAGAATATCACTACCAGTGCGTTTGACATACAAATTAGAGTTAGATGGACTCCTCTGAAAGCCATGATCTGTGAGGTAATTATCAATCTTGATGTACCAAGCTCGAGGAGCCTGTTTCAGGCCATAGAGTGCTTTGACCAATCTACACACGTTGTGTTCTTGACTAGCAACCTTGAACCCTGGACACTGTGTCATGTAGACTTCTTCCTTCAACTCACCATTGAGGAAGGCACTCTTAACGTCCATCTGATGGACTTTCCAACCAAACTGGGCTGCTAAGGCAAGAACAAGCCGAATTGTACTCATCTTGGCTGTAGGAGCAAAAGTCTCCTCGTAGTCAATGCCTTCCTTCTGTGAGAACCCCCTAGCAACGAGATGAGCTTTGTACTTGTCAAGGGTTCCGTCAGCTTTGTATTTCACCTTGTACACCCATTTGCAGCTAATGGGCTTCTTCCCTGGAGGAAGATCAGAAAGGACCCAAGTGTGATTTTTCTGATGACTAGTATTCAGACTCCATAGCCTTTTCCCACTCAGGAATTCCTTTAGCCTCTGAATGTGTCTGAGGCTCATAGACACTGTGAATGTTGGCCATGAGAGCAAAGTTAACTGTATGCTGTTGTTTGCTCTTGTTTCTGGATGATCTACCCTCAATGAGCTCATCGTCATGAAGAACTCCAATAGTCTTAGCCCACCATTTAGGCTGGAGAGTAGAAGTGCCAACATCGAATGCAACAGGAGGAGCCGGAACAAGTGCAACAGGTGGAAGATTAACATCATCTGGAGGAAATTCGGGTTGAGCATCATCAAAATCAGAATCTGCATCATCATCCCTCCCATCAGGTGGACCTAATGGAAGAAGAACACCCAAGTCAGACGCCTTCAAAGGCTGATCCTCAGAATGCTGCACAAACGAGGAAGAAAGAAAAGGTCCTCGTTCTTCATCAAAGACAACATCCCGGCTGAAGGTCAGACGATCAGTATCGATATCAATCAACCGGTAAGCCTTATAGTTGTCACTATACCCTGTGAACATAAGCTTTTGACTCTTGGAATCCAACTTGGAGCGCTTGGCATCTGGAATCCATACATAAGATAAAGAGCCAAATATTTTCAAATGACTGATCCGAGGTTTGTGACCAGTCCAAGCTTCTTCAGGAGTCTTCTCCTTAACATCATAAGTCGGAGACCGATTAAGGAGATAGACGGCAGTGTAGACTGCTTCTGCCCAGTATTTCTTAGGAACACTCCTATGTTCTAACATGGAACGGGCCATCTCAGTGATTGTGCGGTTGCGCCGCTCTACAACATTGTTTTGCTGAAGAGTGTAGGGTGTGGTTAACTGGAGTTTAATGCTGTGTATATCACAGAAGTTGGAGAAGTCAGTAGAACAAAATTCCCCCCCCATTATCTAACCTAAAAGTGACTATGGAACAGCGAGACTCTTTCTCTACTAAGGCCTTAAACTTCTGAAATATAGTAAACACATCTGATTTCTATCTGAGAAAGTACACCCACATTTTACGACTGAAATCATCAACAAAAAGTAAGAAATCCCTGCAACCAGTAACAGAAGGTGTATTCATTGGCCCACATACATCAGCGTGAACCAACTGTAGTACCTTGGAGGCTCGCCATGAGTCACCAGTCAAAAACGGTGTCTGATGTTGCTTCCCAGCCTGACAAGCTCCACAAACACCATGATGTTGGGTCTGGATCTCAGGTAAACTGGCTACAAGGCCCTCCCGAGATAGCTGAGAAAGATAGTGCACATTTAAGTGCCCATAACGCTGATGCCAAAGACTGGTGATGGAAGAATTTCAGGCTGCCATGGCTAACTCTGGAGAATCACCTGTATCCACAAGTCTGTATAGACCATGATCCTCAATACCAACAGCCACAGTGCTACGAGTCTCTCAATCAACAATGGAACATTTGTGTGTACTGAACACCACATCCAACTGAAGAGAGTGCCGCATGATCTGACTAATAGAGAGAAGATTAAGTTCCATGCCAGGAACATAGTAGACATTGAGGAATATGAGATTCCTCCCACCAGACTGAATCTAAACAGTACCCTTACCGATAATTGTATATTCTTCTCCTCCACCAAAAATAATTGAGTCACTAAAGGGAGTAAAGTCTGTAAACCAATCACGTCGATGAGTGAAGTGATGCGAAGCACCTGAATCAATGTACCAGGCAGAGGACTTCACATGATCTGCAGGTCTTTTAGCCATAAAAGCATAAAAGGCAAATTCCTTCTGCTCAGTGTGCTCAGCAATATTTGCTTTCTGCTAAGACCCTCCCTGCTTCTTCTGTTCAGAAGCCAAACGCTGACGACAATCCTTTTTGATGTGACCATATTTGTGACAGTAATTACAATTAATATTATTTTTCTTGATGCTGTCCTGAGGTTGACCTGAACCTTTCTGCTGTGGAGGTGGACCTTTGCCTTTATTCTGAGCCTGAAACTTGGCTGCAAAAGCCTGCTCTTGAGAGGACGAAGAAGCACTACTACCAAACTGTTGTTTCCAGCAATCCTGCTACAAGAGGATAGTACAGAGTTCTGGAAACTTCATATCAACATTAGCTGATGTAATGTTGAGAGTCTCGATGAAATGTTCATAAGACTTAGGTAGACTTTCAAAGTGATCACGACCATGTCTTCTTCCTCCATTTTTCGACCAATAGCCTCTAGCTGATCTCTAATTTCCTGGATCTTGTTCAGGTGCATCTGCAAAGATGTCTTCTCATCCATCATGATAGAAAACAGTATATTTTTCAGGAAGAACGCACGGCTCTTGTCGGAGGTCTCATGCCTACCCTTCAGATGGTCCCAAATCTCCTTTGCTATTTTTCCAGCCAAAATCTGAGGTAGCTGATCATCTGTGACTGAAAGCTTAATGAGCATGACTACTTCGCGAGTTTGTTTGTCAAACTTACCCTGGTCTTTTCTCGTCGTTGCTGGACGAGTAGTATTGCCTAGAATGATCTGATCGAGGCAGCGATATTCAAAAATGGTCATCATTCGCTGCTTCCAGGTATTATAGTTTTTGCCATTAAATTGTTGACTGCCTTCCAACATGATGTTGGTCAAACTCGCCATCTTACACGCTTTTCGAGGCATGAAAAATGAAGTACTGAGAAGATGCTGAATGCACAGACCTCGGAGCACAAATTCCAATGCACATGATGCTGAGGCAGTTTATAGGCACAAAATTCAAGACAAATCTATCGGCACAAATTTTAAGGCACAGATTTCAAGACACCCAGAAAAATCTAACAGGTACCCAGAAATAGTCTCAAAAAACCCACCAAGAATCTGCAATCAGAAAAAAAAAATTGACTAGAAATGAAGGGTTAAAACCCTAGCTGAAAATCGCAGAAGCCCTAGGCTGCCATGAAAGACACTGAAAAAGACCAGAAATCAGGTGTTCGCGCTGGTGCAGACTACAGGATTTAAACCCTCGAACCAAGATTTAAACTCGTGACCTCCAGACACACCAAATCGTGATTTCCAGGCACCAAAAAAATGCGACCCACAACACAGCAAAATTGCGGCCAAAAGTATGTCGTTAGAAATTGCACCCAAACTTAAAAAAACGATGACCAAAGATAAAACAATGATCACAAATCGAAATCTGCCTACAACCTCCAAAAAAAAAAGGCAGATAGCATGCGACCCTTCCAGAACCTAGCTTCAAAAAAAAATCCGATTTAAAAAAAAAAAACGTGATGTCAGTTTTCAAAAGCCGCAATCTCCAAACAGGTGAAAGGAAGACGCGATCTTCAGGATACGCGACTAGGGTTTTCAACAAACGTGACCAAAGAATGACAACCTCAGAAAGGCCACGAAAACCATCAAATAGAAGTCGTGACTTGCAGAAGAAAACACGACTAGATCTGTGGCTCTGATACCATATTACGAAAGTAATTGGTAAAAACTTGATTGTATTAACAATGAGCAAAAGCTCAGATAAATAGTTTACAAATATACAAGAAAGGCAAGTTTCTAAAATAGAAACTTACAGAAGATCGTAAACACGATCTTACTAAATAATTACAAACAGTTACAACATTGACCATTAACTAAAAATAGCATGAAATAATATTCTAATACGTATGAAATAAGACAAACAACGATTCGAGTTAATAAGGTGGCACCGGTTATGTTAAATTAACAATAACTAAAGGTAGCGATACTTGAAGAAAGCGACTATTGGTAGAGGCAGTCGATCAAAGATATAAAAGGGAGTCGTTGGGCATTGTCATCTCATCATCGAACATCTCATCAATCATTCAATCTCATCATCATTCAAGCATCAAATATCATTCAAGCAACAATTCACAAACATCATTTATGCATACAATCTACAGTCAAGGATTATAGCAGCCTTTATATCAGCAAGGCAAAATAATATATATTTCTGATCTAATACATCTAGGCAGAAATTGCCATATAAGGATCCATCCATAAGAGGTGGAAATGCTATCAAAACTGATATAGATCCTTGCATAAAGGAAATCTGAATATTGCGGCAACCTTGTGAGAAATCAAGGCAAAGCCTCATCATTGGTGATCTATATGATCACTTATACTTCCTTGAGGAGCAAATCTACGAATTGGTATGATATTTCTAACTTATATATATAACGATACTTAGTCTTGCCCATGATATACGAGGGATGTGTGTCTTGCCGCGTCATTAATCTTTTTCTATTGCAGTCATTAAGGAAGGGCGGTTTATTTTTATTATTAATAAGTCTTACACGATGGGTGACTCTCAAATGGTGGTATTGTCGAGCGAACATGAAACCCTTGGGCCTATGGCAGTGGAGCATTGTTATCCAGCGCCTTAACAAGTATATACCCTACCTCCGCTAGGGTTGATGATTAGGTTAGATTAACAACCGGGCACGACAATCGCCATTTCCCAAAGTATATCATGAGGCAAAAGACGTATTAAGTATAAGTATATTAAAGTATGAAGAAATACAATTGAATATATGCTCTCTCCAATAATGTTATATTCTTGTTCATTATTATTGATTACGATTATGATGCATTGATTTTATTACTAAATTGATCTTTAATAGTGCTAATATCCCTTTCTAGTAGTTATTCTTGTGTGCAGGTTAGGAAATCAAGAACATCCTAAAAGGGGACATTACAAGATTCCACTCCGCTATTCACTAACTTCAAAATTGATCTTTACTAGCTTCACAAATCCTTCTCGTGCCCAATAACTAGTCAAAAACTTATAGAAAACAATCTAGTTATAAAGGACACAATGTAGCCTAAAAACTTGGAAAATGATTATAATAGCAAGAAACAACATGAAATTGAGATTGAACACAAGTAAACACCTATAGAAGCCTTTAAATGGGAAAACCTCCAATAAGAGTGAGCTTCAACTCCTCATATTACTATATAGAAGCTTTTACAAGTAGGTATAATATCATTAAGACCTTCATGAACTCATGGAAGCAAGTACAAATGAGTTCCACACCTACAACATGATCAAAATTTTGTACATTTGTCTACAACACCTTTCTATAAACACTTGGAAAGCATAGAATACGAACCAACACTTGTAAAATGTCTTACATTGATTTATATAACTCCCACATAGCTCCTTGGGTAGGTTTCTTTGTACAAAACACTCAAAAGAATAAGAAGAGACTGCATTTGCAACTATTGCTACTTTCTTCAAACTAGTGGCTATGAAAAGGATGGGGCAATCATAAAACCACCAAGGCAATTAGGAAACATCCCCTACTAGAACCGACGATTTCAGCACCAGCACAAAATGCCTTGTCTTCTACAATACTGCCCTAAAACTTTGACTTCCTTGAGATGCTTCTGATCAACCCAAGGTAATCATTAATATTGTGGAATGTCCAATTGGCTTCAACATTGTCATCCATATCGTTGGTTAATAGTGATGAAACTTAACCTCTCATTCACGTGTCAAGATCCAATTTTCGGATCAAACATAAGGTCCAAAGATTTAATGGGGCTTTTGATGGAAGTTGAATACAACTCCATTTTGTCAGTAAGAGAAGAAATCACTTAGTCCAATTCCACTTGCACTGGATTTTGATTGCTTCCCTTGCAAATATATCGTACAACCTTCTCACCAAAACATCCATCAAAGAGACCTATATAGATGAGAAAAAGAACCTGCATGGAAGGAACATTGCTTTCTTAATTTTTGAAGAGTTAGAAGAGACACGAAGAACACATGATAGGATGGTGGGTTGTCTGAGATGTGCAAGGTGTTTCTTTTTTTTTAGCAAAAGACCCTCCACTCTTGTTTTCAAGACAAAGTTCATGCACTCATCTATCCTTTACATGTCTCCAAAAAAAACTCATTATAAAAATTCTTAAACAATCCAACTCGTTGAACCATCAAACTCAATATTGAACCCTCTTTGTACCATAGTTTTTGACTTAGCCACACCTATAAAATTGCATGATATGCACAACACTTGTTACTCTTCTTTTTTTCCGATAAAATCAATTTTGGATAGGGAGCAAAATCTTTTGTGCAAAAGATTGTAGGTGTTAAACATCCCTACCTTGTGAGTAGTTATTAAGACAATGGCCCATATTTATTTGAAGTTTGCAATTAACTAACAATTTTAAATCTATAAAAATATGTCAAAATTTGAATATATGTAGGACCATTACACATACCATCGAAGTGCTTCGACCATCCAAGTGAAGAACATCTCCATTAATTCCCCTCTCACAGTAAAATGCCTTATCAACATAATTAATCGTCATTTAATTTCACATCCAGTCACCTTATACACATTATCCACATAATAAGGCATTTGATGCGAATGCATTTTACCATGTCATTTCTTTTATTTTGGTAGCTTACTACCGTCCAAGGAAGCAAGCCTACTTAAGGTTGGAGTCGACCTGTCCTATTGTTGGACCAAGTCCACAAAGCTGTGTTCCATACTAGCAATATGAACCCTCCGAGGAAGAACTCCATCAAACAAAAATTCAAACTTTTGATTTATGTATATGATTTTATTTTCTATAATTAGTGATGAACACCAATAAACAAAAGCTTCCTGATGCAGTTCAAACACTGAGCATGTTTTCAAGCATAATATGCCTATTGTATGGGCAGTCAAAGAAATTTGCGAGACTTTGTTTGCGCCTGATGATTAAAGGATTAGAGCCATAAAGAATTATTTTTAAAGATAATTTTATCTACTTGTATTTTTCCTATCCTGTCTTCGTAAGTTATACCAAAGGACTCAGCTTCATCATTTTACTTATAAATGAGTTTATGCAAGCAATCATAAAGCTTCATTAAAAATCCATTGTAAAGATTTGTAAAAGAAAGCACGAAATCAATTTCAAAAGAATTTCAATGGAAAATTGGGAACATTTATGGTAGCTCTGAAAGGGGATAATTTACTTCCTCTTTCATATGAGAGACACAAAATTGTCACAGATGCTCTATGAGAATAAGAATAATGTTTAGAATAGATAAATCAATGAAATTACAACTTTCCCACTAGCTAATGTTATTATCATACACATTTCGTTTTTTGAGAGAATACAATGAATGCGAGTTGAACCTCACTCATGGGATTTGTTTGCCTGTGGATACCATTTTAGTCACCTTTTTTTGCAGAAAATTTTACCCTAAATATGAATTATGTATGGTTCACCAATTACTCAACTCTGAGTTTATACTTCTTTCACGATGATGATATTCTGTGTGCATGAATTTTCCTGCTGTCTCTGATCCAGGTTGGCCCAACCACTCATCATATAAGCCTTTTACCAAGGTGTTTTCAAAGGGATCAGCTACCAAGATCTGCCAGCCAGTAAATACAATGTTGTCATCCTCTCTAATAAAATGTCAAAACAAGCAATAACATTTGCAAACTACATAAATAATTAGATAAAAAGAATCGCTCGCAAATCAAATGCACATGCAAAAGGCTGTCAAGATTATCCTAAAAGATAACAGTGAGAATATTCACACATGCACTCTCATGCCCCATACAAGTTATGGCTAAATGTAATCTACAATAAAAAAAAGCATTTCTATCCCTGTTATGAACTAAAACAATCCACCAAGAAATTAACAATGTAAGCAGTTGTATCAGCAAATGTTCGATCAAAGAAGAAGAAAACCAAGTGAATATATTAAATGGTTATGATAAGTCATAAATATGTTATTAGATCCAACTGAAGAAACGGACTTAACTAAAAACAAAAGTAAGGCAAAATGTATACACATATAAGAAAGAGGATCGGTTGGCCCCATTTAAAAATTCTCAAAATTTTTCCCTTACCATAGGATTTTCTGCCTCATAAAATATACTTAAAGAATCCCAATATAACAAGATTGGTCATAAGTACTAGCACTTGCACCTAGGAGGTTCAAGGAATACGCCGATAGGAACAACCGACAAGTTTAGAAAATTTTCCGGCGTTAATTTTTTTTCCCAGCGTGAGACAATTCCGAGCACTATAATGCTCACATATAAAAGCCTATCGGCTAATAAATTGAAAATTTATTAATGCACATAAAAAAATTAATGAATAGTTACTAGTTAGTTTAGAATATTCACTACTAGCTACAATTTAAACATCCATATGACCCTTGATTATTCCCAAAGCTTCCAAGGAAAAGGATGAGATACATGATCAAATCAGATTGATGACAGAAGTTGACAAATTTCTTCTATGTACAATGGCATTTTCTATATATTCAGCATTGATGGCAGTTCAATGTTTTTGATTTATGGGTAAATGCTTTTTATCGGAGCTATGAACCAATGGGTTTTTGAAAGGGCCCAAACCCTTGTACATGAAACTACAAACCAACTCCGTGAAACAACAAACAACATGATGCTGCAAACCAACTCCGTGAAACGAGCGCTACGTGCTAAGATGTCCTTGGGGGGATTGGAACCATGGTCTCCATCATGAGAACCAAAAGGCCCAACCACTTGACCACACCCCACTTGACGATAGCAGTTCAATGTTTCCAAAGCAACTTGTAATCAGATTGAGAGAGACCGGAAAAGATAAATTGCATTTCACTACAACTAGACAGTAAGGAGTTTTATGGAAGTTATTTTCTTGATATTAACTGTATGTATCCATACCTACCAACAAAAATGCAAGGAAATATACAGGTAATGGTGAAATTTGCATACCCTTGTCATTTCCCATTTAGTTTTGTGGCTATTTTGAGGTAATGTCTTAATATATGTACATGGTGACAAATAGCATGATCTTATTCAAAGTTGGACTCATTCCCCTAGTCATTGTTTATCCATTTACACACATATAACCCTATACATCTAGACCTACCCTATCCATTTACACTCTCTTATATATTCCCCTTATCCACTATTTATCACACATAATGCACCTACCATGGACTTGTCCCTTTCCAATTTTAAATTCATAATTCGAATTTGGCCAACTAATCCCCTTCACTCTTCTACCTCGAACCGATTAAACACACATTTGGCACAATTTGATGTTATGTGCTAGCATTCAAAAACATCCAATGCATTCATTCTAATCATCAAAGAATCTCCTAATTAATGCTAAGAAGCAAAGTAATGATTCATTCTAAAGAGCAATATACTTTGATTTTGGTGCAATAAAAAGAGTAAAGAATCTGCATATATAGGTACTTGCCTACTATTTGCAATATTGTTCAATTTCCAGGGATTGATCTGGATGAAAGGTCCTTGTGACGCAACAACAATCCATTAAGGTATTTTTAAATGCTGCCAGTCCACAAGCATTCAAATAAAGCAGAGCAGAAAATCACATCTCAAGCAAAGTTACAAAGCATGACACTATTGATTGCTAGGACGAATCCAGAGCACAAGTACAGATCCGCGACCACAAATCTGTCCCAGACCTGCAGACTTGTCCTCTAACAGAGCAGAGATCCAGCATAGAATTCCAAACAGCTCACTGATAGAGAGGCATTGTTTCCCAGGTTTGACATCAAACAAATTCCAAAATCTCATCTATTTGGCAACATTCTTCGGTTATCAAGCTAAGAATCACCCTCCCCTGCATTCAATTCTCTAGATTAGCATTAAATTATTCAAGTTACTTTAATCTAGGCTGATTTATGCTCGTGTGTATGCCTTTTATTAGATTAGCCTAGATTAACCCAAAAGGAAACCTTTTATTTTCCTTTTCATTTTGGGGAACCCATCCGATCCTACACATCCCAACCTTCTTGTTAGGGTTTTACATTACATTATGGTTTTCAAATCTGCATTTTCCAGAGATTACATTCTATTTTCAGATCGACCCTTCCTTTTACATCATTGTGCTTCATTAATATATCTTTTCTATTAGGGCTTATGTATTTTAATTGTGATATATTTTTCACTCACCCTACCCACCCTTGGCTACCACATTAAAAAGTTTAATTTTCAGATCTGATATACCACTGATATGTCTGATTTTTCAATCTGAAAGTAGGCATCTGAGCTTTATTTTCATATGCCCTGTTTATGCCACCTAGTAGTGCCTGTCTAAACCCAAGCATTGCCCAAATCAATGAGAATGAAGTCTATTCCGATGCTCATACTGAGAATAACGAGGAATATGATCGTGATGCTCATGTTGATAATCAAGATTTTGCAAATTAGTTGGCTAGTTTGGCTATTGATGAGAATCCTACACAACTAGCGCATATGTTTCATGATATGTTTGCAAGTAAATCAGATGGACCTGAAACTTTGCAAGAGGTTTTGGATAAGCCTGCTTCTTCTGTAGTGACTGGTGCATCTATTTCTATCCCCACCTCTACCATAGATTCCTCTTCCACCACTACTCCCTCCACTACCATTAATCATCCTCATAGTACCATGTGCCACCATTTAGTACCCATCCATTTTCCAATTATCCTCCACCTTATGCCCTAGCTCCTACATATACTCCTTCCATGATACCCACTACCCATATGAGTACCACACTTCCACACCCCTTTCCTCCACTAGTATTGGACCTGTAGTTACCCCACTTAGTCAACCCACTTCCATACCCCATACCACATCCCATACCCTAAACACCTTTCTCCTTCCTTGACTTTAACTCAGGCCATTACCTCAGCAACCCTTCCTAGTGGTTCACATTTAGTCACCATCCCTTCTTCTACCTTAGATGCACTATTTCACAAAATAGATCAAGTAGAAAAGAGAGTGGATGCAAAGCCTAATGAAAGTAATGAATTTAAGGATTCTTGACATACACCACTATCTTATGATATTGTGGCATGTCCATTCCTATGGGATTTGTCACACCTCAATTTTCAATATATGATCAAAAAGGCGACCCTAATACACATCTTAGATCTTATACAACTGCATGTGTCGATTTTATTTACGAGGATAAGTTGTTAACAAAGTTATTTCCACGCACTTTAAAACATTTTGCTCGAGTGGTTCTTTTCACTTCCTCTAGGGTTTATCCATTCATTTGATGATCTCACTAAAGTGTCCCTAAAGCAATACAAAGTATGTGCCTTAGAGTAGCAGTTGCCAATTAATTTGAGTGTGCCCAAGGATCTAATGAAAAACATAAGTGATTATGTCATTCGATTTCAAACTGTGTGCTTCAAGTTGAATACTCCTTTACATGATTTTGAACTGCAAAATATCTTTATTAAGGGATTAATTAGACCAATTCAAGACAACGTGTATTTGAACAATTTTGCTTCTTTTATGAATTTGTGTGTACATGTTAAAAATGTTAAATCTAAGTTGCTTGCATGTAATGCCTTAAAATATGGATCATCAAGTCAAAATGCTTCCTGCCCTTCTAAGAATCAAAAGAAGCAATTTTGCGAAGGGTAGTGATATGAAGGAAAATGTGAATCAAGTTGGTAATACTTCTTTTCCTTGTTTTAAACAAAATGCTCCTAGGAAGTTCACTAAGCTTCAAGAATCCATGGATGATGTGCTTCAAAGTTTGTTGAGTGCTAATCTAATTACACTCTCTCCCATCCATCCAGTGGATACCTTTAAACCACTACCTAAGTCATATAATGATCAAGCATTTTGTAATTATCATAGAGTCAAAGCGCATTACACACAATCGTGCTTTACTTTTAAACATAAGGTACAAGATCTTACAAATAACAATACAATCAACGTTGAAGGGAGTAATGACAATGGATATTCATCAACCCCTCCTCTCCATCTAGAATACAATTTGATACAAATCAGTCACTTAATGTTAAGGCACATTATAATGTAGAACATGAGGATAAGATTTTTGTGAGAAATGTAGTCTAATACTACATGTTCTTCTCCTCTTATGGCACCATTGACTACATTTTCCCGATGAAGGAATCCCACAAAATAATTAATATGGTCCACTATATATACAAGGCAATTTTAGAAGTTCATCATCTACTGAGTTTCTTATTGATCCTGCATGCCAGTACAATATTTGCATGGAAGAAGCATTATTTAAAACTCATATTAGAGATCAAAAGTATACCCGTTTTGAGGTTTCATTGAAAATGACTAATGGAATGTTAATTAACACTTTGGGATGCATTATTAAGTTATCTATTTTATGTCTTGTGCTAATAGATTTGGTGTATTACTTGGAAGACCGTGGATTGAACAATGTAGAGTTGTTCCTTGTGTTTTACATCAATGTGTTAAATTTGTTCGGAAGGAAAAGTGGTCTCAATTAAAAGGGCTCATTGTAAGCCAATTGATGCTAACCACTTTACATTAGATACATTTGTGCAAACACCAAAAGATGTACCTTATGAGAGAAACGATGATATACAAGATACATCTTGATGAATTGCAGAGGATTGAAAAGAGATAAAATAAAAAAATTCCAAAACCAAAAGAGCCTCAAGGTGCACAACCAAAGGTTAATGTTCACAAAGGTCTTGATATATAGTTGCTTTCTGATAAGCCTCATGAGCAACAAATTACACACGTACCAGAGATAAAGCGATACACAAGGAAAAATACACAGGAAATAGAAGTGACACAGATCATTGAGTTGCATGCACAAAAGACTGGAAACCAAAGCAAGAAGTTGTGCATCAAAAGAATATCATTCCACCACAACCACAAGTTAAAAAGAAAGAATGGGTAAGAAAATAAGTACCTAATGTTACACCTATCAAGCACATATTTTCACCAAACACAAAGGAATATCAAGGTGAAACATGTCATAGAAAAAGCACACAAAGAAGAGCAAAAAGAAAAAGAAATGAAGGCAAGTTGGATGACTTTTGGAACAATGATTATCTAATGGTTGATGAGCCTAAGATGGTGGTACCTAAGATTGTAATTTGTTCAATTATTTATAAGCACCACTATAATGTATATTCATATATATCTGCAAGTTAAACACCAATCGTTGAATTGCATGCACAAAAGACTACGTGGAAACCAAAGCAAGAAGTTGTGATGCATCAAAAGAATGGGTAAGAAAAGTACCTAATGTTACGCCTATTGAGCACATATTTTCACCAAGTACAAAGGAATATCAAGGTGAAACATGTCATTGAAAAAGAAAGCAAAGAAGAGCAAAAAGAAAAACAAATAGAAGGCAAGTTGGATGATGACTTTTGGAACAATGATTATCTAATGGTTGATGAGCCCAAGATGTTGGTACCCAAAATGGTACCTAAGAAATGCAATGTTCAAGTATTTATGAACACCATTATAGGTATGTTCATATATACCTGTAGGTTAAACTTCATTTTGTTTCATACCTCAGCCATTTCTTCAATTTTCTAAACTTTAACCTCTTTGATTGTGCCTATTTATACCTATTTTACCTTCTATATTTGTTTCACATATTTATCCTTCTCCACTTGGTGTCATTGCTAATTTTCACTTTACCTTTCACTATTAGCTTATACCATTGTTTCCATCCCCCACTTGGGTTGCTTTTTTGTCTATATTACATGGTCTTTGGCTTCTTTACACTAGCTCATGATCCATAGCTATTACACCATTACATCATGCTTTTTACAGCTTATTCATTGTTTTCACGTTGTTATATCATGCTTCCTAGAGATTATTTATTTCATATCATTCTTCCTAGAGCTTACTTATTGATCTCACTATAATGTCGAAAAATCACGTTGTCTTAAACTCACTTTAGTGTCCATTCCAATAGCATGTTCTAGGACCACTTGGACTCAACCTTGACCTATTTCCCTTGAACCGAAGTTTTGCCAAAATTCCGTACTAGAGCATTATTTTCATCACTCTTTTCAATGCACGTGCCAAATATGACCCGTTTTCCCCTAGACACTAGCGCAATGCGTTGGCGTCCCATGCCATACACTACCTCGAAATATGTGTTATTCTTGCATGTCGTTGCCTCATAATTTCTCCTAACATTTTTAATGCTCCCACAAACGTGCCACTCTATTCTTTAGCCTATCCTTGACCCAATCCAGAAGATAAAAACAATAAAAAGGTCTATTTTTAGAGTAGAGAGGATCTTCCATCTTTCTTTTGTCTCTCTTTCTCCATCTCCAAATCTGCAACGTTCCTTGGCCCTTTCTCACTATTTGTGCAAGTTTGCAGATTTATCAAAAGAACAATTTTCACTACAAAAGCTTATGATTCTCCCAAGGATTCCTCCAAGCTTTCTTTTGCAAATCATTGAAGGTATTTTCAACAAGCAAGTGACTGATTACTCCCTGATGAAGAGGACTCAATCTGATTCAACTTGACACACTTCAAATATTGACCCAATGCAATTGACACAAATGTACAATCTTGCTCATCCTAGACAACTAGGTGCTTGATCCTGAACCCTAATAGCACTCAAACAAGGGAAAACAACATGAAACATGGACAACTTGGATTGTTCAGTCCTTTTTCAACACATTTTGTGGATCTCCACCCATACATAGCCAAATAACTGGTTAACACAATGATCCATGCAAACAATGATTTGTTGCATCTTAATGCATCCTAGGCAACATCACCCAACAACGAAAAAACCAACTTATCACATGAATTCTTAAGCTATACAGACCTCTTACAACACATATCATTGATCCATCACACATTCATGATCAAACCTTGCTTAGATTTCATTAGGCCCTCATGGAACTAGGGTTTTATGATTTTTTTTATGAAAAAGAACACACATAGGTAAGCATAACTTTCACATATAGTTGTTTGGTGCAATTTCTTTTAATGGGTATCCGGATAATGGCCTTAAGAATCTTTTCACCAAGTTTCATAATTTTTCCACAGTTAAAATAAGAGTTATGAATTTGTTACCCTTGCTGGAAACCCTGGTTAGGGTTTAGACCTGTCCACTCAAAAATGACTAACTTTTGCAAAACACAATGAAATTCACTCAAACCAAAAGCATTTGAACCTTAGAACAATGATTTACACATCCATCCACTTTCAGACCCTGTAGCAGGCCGTACAAATCCGTACCAAACAAGTTTTTGCTGTCTTTTTAGTAAAAATCTGCAACTGTTAACACTAAAACGGCCATAACTTCTTCAAAACACAATGAAATTTCATGAAACCAAAAACATTTGAAAGAGTAAAAGTTCCTTCAACTTCTCCAATCAATTGCAGGTCCGTACCAATCCGTACAGGGCCGTACAAACATGATTTCAGACTGTTCCACACAGAAAATACAAGAGAAAAATGTGCAAAAATCAAGTTCTTTCATTCCAATCTCTCTCCCAACTTCCTTGGCGTGTGAGCATATATTTTTCATTTAATTACAACCATTCATAACTTCCAAAACCAACTTCTAACTCCCTCCAACCAAATTTGCAAAGTTGCAAGCACTTTTGTTTTACAACATTGACAACATTTTACAACTTCTATAATTTTCCACCTAAACATCAAAAATGACCCCACATGACTCCAAATGGTCCAAAATGACCTTATTGACACAGAACAACCCAAAACCAAACTTTTACCAAATGACAATAAAAATGGCAAAATGGATGCCCCTGCATCACTCCCTGAAGATCTTTCTCATCCTCAAAGTCCAATCATCATAAACACGGTAGTGAATCTCTTGGTGTTTTCTTTATCAAATTCCATTAAAATAATATACTTTGTTGTATTGTTTCTTTATCATTATGTTGATCCTGTTGCACAAGCAGTGCATCAACAATATCTCGATTATCATCCAAGCAAATCCCCTTTTTACCTCTTGACAATCCATTGGTGTAGACCACCACCCTTTTTATCAAATCCACACATTTGGCCTAGTATCCTCCCCGTAGACCGGGAAGGTGCTCCTAGCATCTTTTCTCACTACATCTCCATTCCTAGACACACTTAGTATAGGTGCACACACATTTCCAAATCTCCTTATCATTTGACTGCTCATGGAGGTCAAAAGACCAAAGTAAGGGCTTGACCATTCCTGTCAAGCTCCTTAGCAGTCCCAATCTTCTTTTCTTCTCTCAAAAATAGGTATCTGGAAAGAGTTCAACCACACGGAGGTTTGGTTGTGTTTGCATGTCATTTCTGTAGGATCTAATTGTCTCATTTCATTTCTAATTTTATCTTCATCATTGGGATATTAAACCTGTTTCCTTTGTTTCTACTGTGCAGGTTTAGCTGGAAGTTGTACAAGTTAAACTAGAAATTGTTGGGAAGGCACAAAACATTTTGGGTTGCACTTGTTCGTCCATATTGCTTCGTACAAACGACAGCGCTACGCATGGACATCCGCGTGATGCAATAGCATCCTAGGCCGAGACTCTCGATTTTTCATACTAGGTTCTATTTCATGTTTTATTCCATTTTCTAAACTCCATTTCTGAAAAATCATTTTTCATCAGTCTGTATTTGTAGTATTCAGATTAATCCTAGGAGGTTTAATCTAGTTTGCAAATCAGCTCTTTTAATTAGGTGGAATAAGAATTAAGTAGATTACTTTTTCCGTAGTTGCCAAGAGACCGGTACTGGTACTAGTACGTGAGTTTGCTACTGGTACCGGTACTTCTATTTTTTAAAAATAGGGAGACTCCATTTATTTTTCAATATAATTTAATAATTTACATTTTAATATAATTTAATAATATAAGTATATATATTTTTTGTAATAAGTATATATTATTGTTATATTAATATTATTGGCTATATTACTGTCTATAGCTATATATACACTATTATACAATAATATATATACAGCTATAGACAATAATATATACAATATATTACTACATAATAGTATATTTGTTTATAGTTATCTACTAAGTCACCAAATAGCTCAGGTAGACAGCCCGATTCCGGGTGCAAAACGTCCAGGAATCGGGTACTGGGCCGAATCGCCTGTGGGTGCGAACAGGGAACGGTTTTTTTGGTGTTGAAACAATTCCGGTTTTCGATTTCGTTTTTGGGCGATACGACAGGCGACGTGGAGATTCTGGACCGATTCCAAACCGAATCCAGGCTTTCGTTGACTTCTGACCGGCGAGAAAAACATAAAAAGCGTTTGTTATTAACTTTTTTATGGGATTTTTTCTCCTCATTTCTCATTCCGCCGACGCCAATACTCGCCCGACCCAGCCTAATACCCGCCAACGCCAAGGTTTTTCAACGACGATCTCTGGTTTTTCGACGAAGCCCTCTGCTTTTTCGACGATGCCCTCTGGTTTTTCCACGGCACCCGACGCATCTCGCCCTACACCTGACTGGTTTTTCCACGACGCCCAACGCATCTCGCCCTATGCCCGACTAGTTTTTCCACGACGCCCAACGCATCTCGCCCTACGCCCGACTAGTTTTTCCACTGCCGTCTAGTTTTTCGGCCGTTTCCAAGTATTGAAATTTGATTTCAATCATTTTTTTTGTATTTTTTCAATTTTGTATAGT
Source organism: Cunninghamia lanceolata (assembly GCA_027924645.1). Lineage (NCBI taxonomy): Eukaryota > Viridiplantae > Streptophyta > Pinopsida > Cupressales > Cupressaceae > Cunninghamia > Cunninghamia lanceolata. The sequence continues at coordinate 489,296 of BSBN01001937.1, read as the reverse complement.
TTTTTGGTATAGTTTTGTATAGTTTTTTTAAATTTTTTTGTATACATTATTAATTTATTTAATTATTACATACTAATACTATAGTTTCAATGAATAATAATAATAATTTATAAATATTGTATAGTTTTTTTTGTATAGTTTATAATAATTATTAAGAATAGACACAGTTTGTTTATTAATAATATTTAATTATAATATTTATTAATAATTTAATTATAATACCTAGGTTTTATTTTTGGTTTCAAACTTTCAAGTTTCAATTATTATTTTTGTTTTTATAATAGTTATATAATTATATTTATCATTAAAATTTAAAATTTATAATTTATAATAGTTAGAATCATTTAATTTTTAAATTTTTATTTTTATTTCTATTTCAAATTTATAATTTATTTGTAAATAAATTGACAAAATTGTTCATATTTTATAATTTTAATTTTTAATTTTTTAAATATAAAATATTTGTTTCTCAATCTTGTCAATGCAGGCTTGCAGGTAGGGATTCTAATTTGTTACTATGGCAGCCAGCTGCTCTAACTCCATCGACAAACCTACCTTCAATACTGACCCAAATTCACCTTTGTGGAGGCATGTAGAGATGTTACAACAGGTTCCAGGTGGCAGAACATTTGTTTGGAAATGCAATGGGTGTGACAAGCAGTATACAAGTTCATACTATCGGGTCAAAGGCCATTTGTGTGCCATTCCTGGATTGGGAATCAGAGCTTGTCCAGGGAAGAATAACACACCTATCCCAGCTCATCAAATCGCAGCATATATCAAAGAGCAAGAGGACGCAGATGCAAGAGTTCTGAATAAAGAAAGGCATCCTTTGAGGAGAGGAGAGGGCTCATGAAGGCCACTTGCTTCTTCATCCGATACTCGTGGTGTTGCCCCTGAAGTTGTAGTAGAGAGCCACCCATTTTTGGGTAGGAATGTCAATGAACTTGAGCTCGAAAATGTGAAGAGAGCAAGGGGACCATTAGAGAGGGCATTTCAAAATGATGCAAGAGAGATTGCTGATCAAGCCATTGCAAGATGTCTCTATGCAAATGGTTTGGCCTTCAATGTTGTTCGACCTCTGTATTGGCAAGACATGGTAAGAAAAATAAGTGAAGCTCCAAAAGGGTACACAGGTCCAGGTTATGAGAAGGTGTGTACCACCTTATTGTCAAAGGAGGTCAAACATATAAAATCTTCATTATCTCCCATTAGGGCCTCATGGAAAGAAACAGGGGTTTCCGATGGATGGAAGGATGCAAAAAATAGGCCATTAATCAATGTGATTGCAGTGTGCCCTAAAGGGGCAATGTTTTTGAAAGTTGTGGATTGTGAGGGGCAAGTGAAGGATGCATCATTTATTGCTGATATCCTTATACAATGCATTCAGGAAGTGGGTCCTCAAAATGTTGTCCAAGTTGTAACGGACAATGCAAAGAATTGCAAAGCAACTGGTATGTTGGTTGAGCAACGGTTCTCACATATATTTTGGACACCTTGTGTTGTCCACTCACTCAACCTCATGCTACAAAAGTTGGGAAAGAAAATAGATTTGATCAAACAAGTCTATGCTGAAGCAGAAGAGATCCAAATGTTCATTACAAACCACCACATGTCACAGGCCATTTTTAGATCATTCTCATGATTAGAGTTGTTGGAAGGTAATTCATTATTCAAACAATGCAAAGTTTTAATTTTATCATGTGTTTAAAAAAATTAATTTTGCATTCTTCTTTGTCTTTAATTTTTTTATTTTTTGTTTTCAAATAGGTTGCTGAGACTAGATTTGCATCCAACACAATCGTCTTGAGACGACTTGTGAAGGTGCGAAAAGCACTTGTTGACATGGTCATCAGTGATTCATGGTTCATATGGAGGCAATTCAACACTGAGAGGGCAGCTAATGTAAAGCAAATGATTCTAACTGACACTTGGTGGGATCGAGTGCAATATCTTCTTAGTTTCACTGAACCCATCATGAGTATGCTCCGCTTTACTGACATGGATAAGCCATGCTTGGGAGAGGTTTATGATGCCATTGACTCAATGATTGAGCAAATGAGATCCATCATAAATGCAAAAGAGCAAGATCCTGAAGAGACTTTCTTCAAACAGGTGCAATCAATTTGTGTAGAGTGGTGGAACAAAATGACCACCCCACTCCATCTTCTTGCCTTTGCGTTGACTCCCAAATATTACAGCGAAGAGATCCTTTCTATGCCAACAAGGGTGCCACCATACCGTGATTCAAAAGTCAACGAGGGGTTAAATAAAACACTTGTTAAACTCTATCCTAATCTTGAATTAGAGGATATAGTTACAACTAAGTTTGCAGCCTCCAATGGGCTAATTGTTTCTACTCTCCGCAACAGGTATAAAAAGGATGCTCACTCTTGGTGGTACATCCATCCCAATAAAATGCCACACCTTCAAGTACTTGCAATCAGAGTTTTATCACAAGTTTATCATTTTTTACCCACCTTCAAACTTTTATTTTTTTCATTTTAAAAATTTTCATTTTCCAATTTTAAGTTTGATTCACAATTTATTAATTTTAAGACTCTAGTCTCTAACAAGATCTCCCTTTGCTTCAATAGGTTGCTAGCTCTTCTTCATCTGAACGGAATTGGAGTACATACTCCTTCATCCACTCAGTGAAGCGCAATCGATTGGCATCAAGTAAAGCAGAGGAGCTAGTTTATGTGCATTCCAACTTGCGACTTCTAAGTTACAAAGATGATGACTACAAGGAAGGGGCAGCAAAGTTGTGGGATGTACATCCAGTTCCCCTTCATCCACTCAGTGAAGCGCAATCGATTGGCATCAAGTAAAGCAGAGGAGCTAGTTTAAGTGCATTCCAACTTGCTACTTCTAAGTTACAAAGATGATGACTACAAGGAAGGGGCAGCAAAGTTGTGGGATGTACATCCAGAGGGAACTGACTTGGATCTTTCTTCTATTGCACAAGCTGCAGCTTTTAAGGAGTCCAGTCAGCATACTTTTAGTGCAAGTAGTGGGATTCCATGTGGTTCTTGTAATCTACATACATCATCACATGATGTTAATAATGATGATGATGATTTCGATGATGCTCATCAGTGACTAATAATTATATCATTTTAATTTTGAACAATGATTATCTATCATAACATTCAAGTTTGAACTTTGATATCGAATTAGTATATTATATTTTGAATTTTGAAACTTGTAATGGTTTTGTTTAGCATATGTGGTATTGATATTCTCAGATTCTGAAGCTAATTCTGTTTCTAGGCTGCAAATATATATATTTTTAATTTTTTATATGTATTTTGTACTAACGCACCCAAAACGTACCCAAACCCCCTTCAAAAAATTGTTGTACCGACGTACCGGAATCGCGTACCAGTACCTGTGCCTATACCTAATTCGGCAACTTAGGTTATATATATACTATTATACAGTAATATATATATATATAGCTATAGACCATAGATGGCACACTCGGCGAGCCCGAGGCAAAAACTCGCGGATGCCAAAAAAGTTCACACGCCATTTATAATAGGCAATTTCAGGTTATTTTAAAATTATTTTAGATCATTTTCTATTCCCCAAAACCTCCAATGCCCCTCCCACTTGCACACAACGATCTTACATTGGAGTGACAAGATTTGAAAGGTCTTTTCGCGAATTTGGAAGGCAAATTTGAAGCATAGGTCAGTTAACTTCTTCTTCTTTTTTTAACATTTTACTTCATTTTTGCTGCAAAATTCAACATCTAGGTTAAAAACAATTCATCATTTGCTAAAAATAAGTAGCATTTTTGTATATTAATTCCAAAAAATTGGATTCATCACCATTTTATGATCATTTTTTCTGTTTTTTTTAAAGAATTCACTGTTTTTTGCATATACAAGTTATATTTTTTTCATTTTAACAATTTTTTTGGAATAAAATGTTTAGAATCTTTAGATTATATTAAATTTGTATTGATTTAAACCAATTTTATGCTGATTTTTAGTAACTTATGTTGAATTTAGGTTAATTTTTTTGTATTTAAAAATTAAAATGTTGTGCTTTCACTTTGTATGTATAGGTTAGATACATCATACAATGGCAAATAGAGAAGCTTTTGGATTAGGTTCAAGCTCAAGCTCCGCCCAATTGGTGTCGATTATTCGTCCTGTTGGAGCTAGAGACCCTGCTTGGAAATATGTCGTACAAGGACCAACCCTTGGGACAGTTATTTGCACAAAATGCCAAAAATTACATAATGGAGGCATAAATCGCCTCAAATACCATCTTGCAGGCATTACTCATCGTGATGCCAAGCCATGTCCCAATACCACTGAAGAGATAAAAAGAGAGATGAATGCCCAGCTTGCATTGGTAGAAGAGAAAAAATTAAAAAGGGAGAAGACAAGGGCAGCCATAGCAGCATCCATAGCTAGTGCTCATGGTTCTCAAGTGCAAGAAGAATTAGATGAAGCTATGGCATGTCAAGGCATAGTGGGCTCTCTTCGTGGTCCACGCATCAGAAGCAAATCGGCATCCACTTCATCTATTACAAGTAGAGTGTCAACGCCTACACCAACACGCACGCCACATAGCTCTTTTGTGCCCAGAAACACACCTGGAGCACAACCATCATTGGAAGGTACAGGGTGACAAGGAGGTGCATCAACAAGCAGATAAAGCATGTGCTGATTTTTGGTACTTCAACAACCTTCCTTTCAATGTGGCGAGTAGTCCTTATTGGGAGAATTTGGTAACTGCATTGACAATTGCAAGAAAAGGCTACAAGGCACCTTCTCGTAAAGACTTAAGTGAGAGGTTGGTTAATTAAAATTTATGCTAATTTAAGTTGAATTTTAGGCTAAATTTATGTTGATTAATTTATAGTAATTTATGTTGAATTTAGGCTTTTAAAATTGAAACTATGTACTTTCACTTTGTACTTGTAGGTTGCTCATGAATGCAACCAAAGATACAATGCTAGTAGTGGACGAACAAAAGAAGCAATGGAAAAAATATGGCCGCACTATTCTTTCAGATGGGTGAACGGATGGGGAAATGTAATGTCCCTTTTTGGGATATACCTGATTTTTTTGCCTGCAAACAATAATAATCACTCGAAATGATATTAAAAATATTAAAGATCAAGAAATTATGCTAATATTCAGATTATAGCACTATTAATATTTAGAACAATACAACATACCATCATTTAGATCCAAATCAATACTGAACACACAATTATACTGAGGGGGGGGGGGGGGGGGGGGGGGGCGGGTGAATCAGTATAATACAAACTTTTACTTTTTCACAACTTAACAACCACAACAATATCAATCACATAAGATGTCACATCTCAAACTGCTAGACTTTTTGAACTTATCTATAATTAGAAATGTTAAATGTTTATTTATGACTATGTTATAAATGAATAACTGTTATGGATAAAAGTGGATAATTATTGTTTTTTTTCCAAATATACAATTAGAAAATAATGAAATTGTACAATGCTTCGGCTATGGATTTGGTCACTAACCTATTAATCGAAAAATCGAGTACACTGATTGGCAGGTGTGTCGAAGACAAGAGTATGGTTAAGGTAGAGGTGACTTAGCCACCTGGCAGGGATGAGATGGAGAGACTCGATGTCACACACAAGCACTTAGTATACTGCATTTGCATTGCATTATTCTTTATTTCATGAAATGGTTTTCGTTGAATGCTAGTATGGTTGATGAATTTATTGGTCCTTACATCTCCATTGAATGTCTTTTATTAAATTAGGATGAGTTGGAAAAATAATTGCATAATTACTTTATTTAAATTATATATATAAGAAAATGATTTTTTTTGCTTATTAAATACTTACTTTCTAAGAGGCTAATCTCGTGATAAATTAAAATAAGATAAATATATATTTTAGTTGAAATATTTGAAAAATGTGAATTTTTTTATTTTATCTTCATTTGATAATGATAAGACTCAAAAGATCAAAAAAAGAATAAGATAATGAAAAGAAAACAACTATGATAATAGAAATAAAAACAAAAATCGAGAAAAGATAGAATAAAGCAAAAACAATAGAAAGAAAACTAAATTAGGAGAAAAACAAAAAGTAAAGCAAAATCCAAAAAGAATGGAAAGAAAAGAAAGAAAAAGATAGAACTAAACATTAATAAGAAGGAAGAGATCCAGAAGAGGGGGACAGAGTACGGAAAGAAGAAAGAAGATCATCGCTCGGAAGGGAGGAGGACCATTTGGAGAAACACAATTAGATCTATTTGAATGTTCCCACATCGTGAGGAGGATATATGACAGATACCTGCAACCAATTAAGGGATTGAAATTACAGGTAGTTTTGAACCCATTCTAGAAATGTCTTAAGATGTATATGGTTATGATCAATTGATCTTTTTCAGCCAGATAGGCCATTGTAATTCTAATTTGGATTGTGATTTTTGAACCCGCCAATAAGGCGCTGTTTATCATTTGAATTAAACAAAATTGTAAAGTAAAAGAATTTCTCGATTATCTTCTTGTATTATATGCTCGTCTTTTTATTTGAGTCTTGAAGAATATTAAGAACTTTCTCTCAATCGAACTGTTGTCTTCCTTGTTATTAAATGAGTTGCACAACAAGAGAAAAATCTGAGAAGAATAAGAGGAGGCTCCAACCAAATGACCTTACCTCGTTTGTTAGAAGTGAAGAACACTTACCTGATGGTGATAAGACGAATGACGCAACCTTTAGACGAAGCATTTTAACCTTTCTTATGCGTATGCCATGAATCTTATCATACTGTTCAAATTCCTCTTTCTGTTCGACTTCTGTTTCTCCCAATTTGCATTATATTTGTTTCCAACCTATGTGTTGAGACACCACTCGTCTATGTTATACTACGTTAGTGCAACTGCAACTTGCATCAGCTTCTATTGTTTTTATTTTCCGGTAAGCCGCAACTGTAAGCTTTGTTCTCAATTATTTATTTTACTCTTCCCGTGCAAGCTCTCTCGTCGCATCTAGTTTCTTCCTTCGCCTAGTATCATGACGTTACGTTTTGGCAATGCGGTGACAACGTTTGTTTTAAGCGGTCTTCCATGTGCCTTGACGGATGTAACCCTACTCAGCTTCCAAGGCGGCACATGACGCAAGCAGAAGCTGGGAAATCGGGCTTAACGCTTGCTGTTGCATTTTTTCGTAAAGTTTCTAAAACCTTTTCTACAATTCTATTTGGTATATATCCTGTAGCATCGCATCTCATGAGATGACGTCTCTTTGAGACATTCTGTCCATTAGTTTTCTTCAAATCCATTTTTGTGCATATCCTGCAATTATTGCTTGCTGTGAAATGACGTCTCCTTGAGGCTCTATCATCAGTTCACGCGCCTCTCTTCCCCCTTCCATATGCTGATTTATCAGCAGCATTATGCCAATAGCTTGAGGGAGGCCGATCCATGTTAATGGTCTCCGACGAAAAGTTCCTAAGTCATTAGCGTATACTGTGATCTTTTATGAGCAGCGACTAAATATTACTTAGATGGGATGTTTCTTTCATGAGAAGAGTCGTTACTAGATCCTTTGTATAATTAAACCACACATCCTTGAATATACTAGGATCCTTAGGATTCGAGGATAGTAATTGTGTTGTCCTCAATATTTCTAATATATAACTTAATCAAGATCTCAAGTAGAGATATTTCTTATTAAGATCATACTACTTTGAAAGATTTTGGGTATACATGCTTGGGTAATAATCTTATAAATTCGAACATAATTACGTAATAATGATGTAATAGAAACCTTATAAACTTGATAATTTAGGCAACAAATCTTTTGATTCGTAAATATGAACAATGCATTAATGGCAAAGGTATTGAAGATGTTAGTAATAAGTTTTATCTTATGTTCATCTTGAGTTCGCTAGTAAACGTATACCTTTCTTTTAAAACTCGGGCTTGAGAGATCTTAGCTAGTGGCCTTTTGTATCTTTTATAATTGAATGGTGATATTATTGGAAAATCTTGTAGTTATTTAATTCTAATCAAGTATTGTAAAGAACTTCGTTCCTTGGATCACTGAACAATTTTCTTACCTGAATCTTGGTTCCCCCTATGACTTCCAAACAAGAATGTTATAAATTTGCTCTTTTACTATTTTACCACAATATGCATGCTTCAAAATTTATTGTTGTGACCTAATCAAACATCGCCCCATTGCAAATGGGGACCCACCTTTTTTCATAACTTTGAGCTTGTAGAATCCTTAGGAGGTGTTGTCAAACCTAGTCTCTTCCATGAAATGAAGAATGAGCCTCTCCGGAGCAACGTGAAACAAGTCAAGTGAGTTAATTTCCTTGCAAGTGAGAAATTCGGAAGGCCATCCGTCAAACAAGGTGCAATTGAGAATACTTAAGCATGTCCTTGAGATACTGAAAATTGACTAAGTCTGATGTCCTGAAGCCTAATGTCTTGAAATCCTGAAAAATGACTAAGTTTGAAATCTGGTGGATCCTCAAAAATCTAGAATCTGCATGTTAAATCTCATGGATCTGAGACCTATCTCAAACATCCTGGAAGTATATTTCAAAATATTTAAAGTATATGTTCTAAACATATAAAATATATTTTAAAATATACTTGATTTCGAGCACTGAAAAGTGGCTAAGTATGGAAAGTTTTCCTCTGCACTAGTGGAATCCGCCCAACTTGAAGAAATTTCCTCTACACTACTGGAATCCGCCCAACTTGAAGAAATTTCCTCTGCACTAGTGGAATCCGCCCAACTTGGAGAAAATTTCTCTTGGCCTTGGCATATGCGCCCAACCTTAGGAAAATTTCCTCTGACCCTAGCATATGCGCTCTACCTTGAGGAAAAATTCCTTTAACTCTTGCAAATGCGCCCCAACTTGGTGAAGATTTCTTCCCCTGTTGTCAAGTGCGCCCACCTCAAGGAAAAAACCTCATCCACTATCTAGTGCGCTCCTCATGATGAAAATTTCTTTAAGCATCTGCAAATGCACCCTGGGTTGAGATTTCTTCAATCGTCATTATCTACGCTCTTTGGGGGAGTGCCTTCATGTGTCTTTATCTTGCATCCAACTTGAAACATTGCTCTAACACCTTGCAAAGGCGTCCTCACACAAGAAAATTCCTCAAACACTTCTATGCACTTACCTTGAAAGGTTTCTTGAGCATTCAACCTATGCGCCCCAACATGAGAATTCTCCACAAATTTCAAAGGGCACTCTTCAAGAGGAAATTTCTCCACACATGGGCAAATGCGCTCCATAAAAGGACTTCTTTAACACTAGCAATGTGCGCCACCTCCCAACGCACTCAACTTAGGAGTTTCTTTAACATTAAGTGTATGCGCCCACCTTGAATGGATTTCTCTTGCACCCCTCAAATGCGCCCTCCAGAGGAAAATTTCCTCTGACCCTTACATATGCGCCCATGCCTAGGGCGATTTCTCCAACTGCAAGCATGTGCACCCTCAGAGAAAATTTCTTCAACATCTCTCTTATGCGCTCCAACACAAGGAATTTGCTTCAAGCACAATGCACTCCGCCTTTGAAGAGGTTTCTTTAACAACCTCCTAATGCGCTCCACCTTTTGGAAAATTTCCTTTACCTCATGCAAGTGCACCTAGGCATGCTGCAGGTCGGCCTAGGCTAAATCAGAAAACTTTTAAAATAAAAACAAAAAAAAGGGGCTCCCAAAGGAGACCGACCTGCCTGAAGTAGCACTTGGCATTGATATAAAGGGCAAATCATAGAACACTTTAAATGCACCATTTCAAAACAAATAAATCAGGCGGAGTACAGCAGACCTAAGGCAAATTGCAGCAGAAAACAAAAGTTGCACCAAAATTTCTCAAGTTTGGAGGTGAAATTTCATGGCATAAGGCTGCGAGTATTGTTCCAAATTGCCTTCTCTTTTATTTTTCGAGTCAAATGTGAAGAGAAATTCTTGCAAATTAAGGTGAAAGATAGAGTGCATGGATGCATTATGTTTTTTGCTAATTTCCCAAATGCACTAGGGTATAGGAGGCTATCATGACATGTACCTTTTATTTAAGAAAAAATTACTATTTGATTGTCTAACTTGAGGTGTTTTCACTTGCTAGGTGGATGTTACTTCAAGGAAGAAGAATGACAAAAGCTTGCACCAAAAACATTCAGAGCATGGAAGAAGTGTGGCTCGAGATCAACAAGGCACGGAGGAATCCAACACCAAGGTCATCCTCGGAGGAAGTCCATTGCACAACACCACTTCATCATCCAGAAGCTCACATCCAGGAATTCAAGAGTCAAGTTCCACATTCAAGCTCCGGAGCCATCCACTTCAATCATGAAGTCTACTCCAAAAATTCACACCCAAGGTCTACTTCCTGCACAAGAACAAGCACAAGAGCGTCATGAGATGAGAAAATGAGCATGTACATCAAAAGTCATGAATTACATGAAGACAACATCAAGAAATTCCCAAAATTCCCAGGTTTTCAGGTTCGAAAGATGCCAAGTTCCAAAGGTGAAAATCCTAGTTCAAACACTATTCCACAAAGGATGACATAATTTGGGAAATATCCCGAGCAATATGAATGCGATGTAAATCAAACCAGTTCGCTCAATGCTGAGGTGGCATGTACACGTCATCAGTCCAATCACAGTCTGCCACAGGCAAGAGGCCAAAGAGGACGTCCATGTGGAAGATGCTCTAAAGATCCCATTTCAACTTCATCACATTGGAAAGTGTGCCTTCATTGCCTCTTTTTGGGCGGTTATGCATTGTTGTTTTCATCTGGGCCGTTGATTTGCAAATCAATCCTAGCCGTTCATGTAATTTCAGAGCCTATATAAGGCCCATTTCTCTCATTTGTAAGGGTTCAGATGATTAGAAGAAAAGACCTTTTAGAGTAGAAGTAGAATAGGAGTAGAGTAGAGGAGACTTTTGAAGTCATTGAAGAGACATATGAAATTGTTGTAATCAAACACTTCAAGATTAATACAAGCTCATTGTTAGAAGTTTCATGGTGATCTTGTGGTTTTGGAATGTTAGCATGGTTTCAAATTCTTGGATGTGATGGAGAAATGTTTCCAAGTAGAGTAGAATTAGATTAAAAAGTTCATTGATGTAATGTTTATGCAAGGATATTTGATGAATTCCTTAATGGTTCATACTTTTAGTGGATTGTCGAAGGCAATTCACTGTGCAAAGTTAGCCTGAACCCCCATTTTCTTTAGTTCGATTGTGAATACTTGTTCAAGTTGCGCCAGCTGTGGGTGTTTGGATGTGTGTTTGCAATATGAAAATCATTGGGTTACCTTAGAAGATTGCACCTGCTTCGTGTAGTTGTTGGTTCTCATGGCGAAGCGGAGTCAAGTTTCGTAAGGAGTTTGTCTATCTTGGCATATTTCATTATTTCTTTGTCCTTAGAATAGCCTTCTTAACCCTTGCCTTTTTCATTTTCTTTCATTGTCGGTTAGAAGAAGTTCCATTTCATAAGTAAGAAGTAACATATTTGAGTGGAGTAAGGAGACAATTCAGCATAAGTCCCTTTGTGATTACCAGCATTATCACATCAACTACTGAGTCTACCCATTGCAAGTCAAGACTTGACATATCATGAACCTTGGAGTTGTCTCACTGGATCACATTGTTTAGCCTTTGAGAGACTTTATTCAAGAGGGGATAGAATACTTAGTATTTTATTCTGAGTTTGCATGTGCATAAAAAACACATCAACAGTTATCATTAAGGATTGAGGTGAATAGTTACTTAAATTGGGACACTAAGAACGTAGTTAAAGGTATGAATAAGATAGTTTACGTGTTATAAGGAAGAAAACGGTTGACTTTACAACAATCTAGGGAATTAGTTTCTCTATATATCTTGGCATCTACAACTTCTACTCGATTTCTTGACAACAATAGATCTTATTAATTTCTACAGCGACTCAAGAGGTGATAGTTGTTATCAAAACCTTGCCACTACCTTTTATAGCTAAGGAATAGTGTGTTTAGTGTATTTATGAGGAATAAATTATAGTTCATTACATTAATCAATTATATATATAAATTTTACCAAGAGTGTACCTAAGGGGTGTTATGGCCCTCCTTGCATTTATAGTTTATGGATAGATTAATGGAATGAGATAGTATCGACATGGTATAGCTTAAATTGGTTGAGTTCCTTTCCGATTATCTCTTACTTATGCATGTAATGGATTAAAGTATCGAATTGAACTTGCACCTAGATGAGTAGTTAACAAACCTTTATTGGTATGGAAAGTGTGTTTTGAAAATGTTTTTGAATTGTTAAGAAAGATTAAATTGTTGGATTAGTTAAACATCATTGTTGCCATAAAAACGTTCTTGTTATACCTCTTAAGAGATGCATTGCTTTTGAACTACATGATGTTTCTCGTATTAGAAATAGATGTTTTGTTTTGAGCTTACCTTCCGGGACAGGATACCGAATGTGGGTTTACAGAGAAGGTAATTTTATTTTTCGAAATTACCAAATTGTTTATGCTTTGGCCAAAGTTGCTTGTACCATTGAAATAGATGCATATTGAATGCCTAGTTGTTATTTATTGTTCTCTGCCACATCCTGCATGCAAGAAATATGTCCATCCTAGTTTAGAGTGCATATTTGGCATCAGGCATGCATCGAGAGTTTCCCTCCTACCCATCTATTCCAGGGTACTGGGCACCTCGTGCAGGGTCGGGTATTCTTCGAGTTAGGAAGAATTCCGAGGAAGTGTAGTGCTTCGTGGTTGGGTGGAAAAAGCACCTTAACCATGCTCTTGACCTTCGGCTTGCGGAAGACCAGTGGGGTTATAGCGGCCGAAGACAGATTGTTTATTCGATTCTCTTTATGTAATTTAGAAATGGATATACTATTGTATTGATCATTGTATGGCTTGTGTAGCCAATGTATGTAACTATACTCATTGATGTACTCTTGTTGTACTTGACAATTGTATAAGATTACATTTATGGATACCTCTACTGATAGAAAGATTCATTGTTCCATTTATAGATTGAGATTGCTTTTCATTGGTATTTTTAGTAAGTGGAATTTTCAGACTTCACATAAGATCTGCCAATAATGCACCACAAGAAGAACACAGGATTTATGTGGAAACCCTTACGGGAAAAAACCACGGCAAAATATTGCTTATATATAAATCTCTTTTACAATCTTATTAGGCTCAAACCTGCAGGAGACACCAATCCCCTCTTATATGATTTGTGAGCACCAACCCACTAGAGACACCAATCCCCACTTGTAGATTTCGTGGGCACCAATCCACAACTGAGCACCAACCCAGTAAGAGACACCAATCTCTCGTTAAGGCACCAACCTTCTACGGATCTAGATCACTATCTTCTACAAATCTTATCGCAACTCACACAATATCCTTTCTTCACAAATCTGATCCAAATCACACAATTGTTCTTCCTTTCAAATCTGATCCAAATGATGCACAAATTCTTTTCTCAAATCTGATCACAATTATAGCACTATATTCTCATAAATCTCTGCCTTGAGATCTGCCTAAACTTGTCCTCTATTTCTACATAGACTCCTCCTATATTTCTGCTTTTATCTCTGCATAGATCTCCTTCTATATTTCTGTCTTTACTTTTTATACCTGCATAACCTTCTTTAGTATTTCTGCATGTATAAGTTCATATCTTTGATGGTGTTTATGATTTATCTCTTTAATACTCCACACACTCTCTATCAGATCTGCACATACGTCCTTTAGACCTGCAAGTATATCTTTCAATCTGCATTTATCCTTTGATCACTACCTTATTATCTTCCCATGTGCAGATCTGTAGGTGTGGATATAACATGTCTTTTATTCCACATACACCTATTACTTTGTTCTCTACACTCAAACCTCCATTTTATTTAATCTCATATCACAAATGATATTTTTATATGCACTTGAAAAGACACAGTCTTCATGAAGGGATGTATCCTTTTATTAAGAAATGCAACTCTTACTAATCGCACCACTTCTCTTAAATTTAATTACACCACATCATTTATATTACTAATCGCTGCCCTTCTATCTTTTATTAATTGCACACCTCTCAACAAATGTGCTGATCGCACCGTTTTCTCTTTTTCTATAGATTGCTCCACATAATAAGACTTTTGTCTTATCTATAAATCGTTGGATTTTTCTTTTTCAACCACTCCATGTTGGATTTGTCTTATATATAATTTGATACTTCATTTTGGAATACCTTTTGTGTGGTCGGCCACCTTAAGGAAATTGATCGCTTTCATTCATACATTATATTCACTGCCACTTATATGTTAATCAATGCTGCCATTGGATATGAATATATTCGTTTTTCTTCTCCATAAGACTTTTAGTCGGCCAATGTTTAAATCTTTAATTTAAACATTATCTTCTCTATCAATCTCTTTGACATCGATGACAACAATCTTGCCAACCCGTTCTTTATAAAGATGTTCTTGCTTCCGTCAACCAAGATTCTCCAAGGCCTCTTGTTCAAGCTTTTCCTTCAACATTCTTTCATATGCCTTTGACATCAATGACTTCATTAATAGCTATGTGTCTTGCATTCAATCATATTGCTATATTGACATCAATGACTTCGTTAATAGCTTTGTGTCTTGCATTCAATCATATTGCTATATTGACATCAATGACAACCATTTCTTATACTCTCGTCTATTCGTTTAGATAACAATCATGACTACCTTCTTGACATCAATGACAACATGTCCAACAAATATAACATAGCATCAATTAGATCCAAATCAATACATCATAGCAGCATTAATATTCATATAAATACATCATAGCATCATTAGTACTCAGATAAATACATCATAGCATAATCCTCGCAACTAATCACATTGTGAATTTCTTGGAATTACTTGCAAATGGCAACATCAAGGCTGGTCGTCCTTGACTTGCCGAGAGCAGGGAATGTGGGCCATCCTTCCCACTCTCAATCCACCTTGGAGGTTGGTTGTCCTCCTTGATCAAGCCCAAGAGCATGGAAGGCTGGCTGTCCTTCCAACTCTTGTCAGACCCAGAGCATGAAAGGCTGGCCGTCCTTCCAACTCCAGTCCATAACTTGATAAGAGTAGAGAGGGGGGCCATTCTCTCATCTCTCGTGAACCGGAAGGGGGGCCATCCTTCCTATTTGCAAGATTCTTCCTTAAATTCAAAACTGATTGCTTAAGAGGTTTGCTAGATTATTGCTGATTAGAGAACCTCTTGATGTATTGGCTAATTATTCCAATGGCTGCAATAAATAGTCTTCTGTTGTACATATATATATTCTATTTCTGCTGTAATTCTTTTGTATGTCTTTATATATTTCTGCTTGATCGATGGATGATTCATGCTTTGGTGATTTCCTTTTTATATCCTCCTTTAAAAGGGAGTCGCATCCCTTTACCTATATCGCTTCCCTTTAAGGAGACGCCACCCTTCAATAATAAGTGTCACTGCCTTTAGGAATAATTTATTTAATTTTAATTAACTTAACTTACTTCAAATTGCTAGCACTGCCTCCTTTAGTAATTTCTCCACCATCTTATGAGATAGGCGCCTCTTTTAATGTTAGTCGGTTGAGTCTTTCTTCATCGATTTCTAATATACTCAAACAGTTATTGGGGATATTCAGGCTGGGGTATAACATTTTGTAAACAGGACATTTCAGTCCACCCTGCCCAAGATTGCTTGCCCTCAAGCAATCACAAGCTAGGATGCTCCTGAAGTGACCAGAATCCCAAATCAACCTTGTACATCTGTAATTCCTAGACATAGATTGTCCTTGAAGAATTGTTGTTAGTATACTTGCCTCAATCCAACCCCAACATAGTCCTTTAATATCATAAGGTTGATAACATTCTCTAAAGTATGAGGACAATTTGTTGTCCAATATTCTTCTGGTTCATGTACTTGTATTTCCCAATATCTCTCAACAACAAAACCATGAGTTGGTAACGGGTTAAGGTCCCTAACTTTAAGACAAGTTTTCTCTCATCCTCACCAAAGACATCTTGCATTAGTATAGTTTGAAACCACGTAAAGGAAGCATCAATCCAAAGATCAATTTCTTCTTTTGGCGTCAACTACATCTTCAAAGAACCAATTGGGTTGGATGCTTTGAGTCAAAGCAACAAAGTGAGCTTCCCATATATTAAGATGAGGATTTGAAGCACGACACACATCTTTGACCATGAATGCACTGTTCTTTTTTGGAATGATTTCGTATCTTTTTGGTTTACTTTCAAGATTCTCATATTTTGTAACTAGTCCCAAAGAGGTTCTAGAAATATCCCAAGCTTAGTCTCTCCTTTTATGAGGCAATTCAAGATCCATGTGGTGGTTATGTCCTTTACTACTTTTCCTTCATCTTCGATCCTGGGATGAGATATATTCGGTCTTTGTATAGAATGAGCTCATCCACCACCTTATACTTGTCCATGTCTTCATGTTCTTTCCATCCTTGTTACTCAACCTTCATCAATAAAGTTGTGTAGCACCGCTATCAACTAATACTGTTACCTTTTGTAACACACTATGAATCCTAAAGGGTGATACTTGGGGGCACCTGAAAGTATTGCTAATACACTACTTACAAAACACTTCTTCATCTTGTTTCCACTTCTTCCTTTTAGGTTCAATTTCTTCTTCCTCTACTTCCTCATCCGTAATTGCTTCTAGGTTGTGTACTTGTCCTTTTTTCGAACATCAATGACTCGGCTCCCATCTTTCCTTACAAGTAAAATACAACCCTTTCTTTCGAAGTTCTTTCCTGGGTTCTTATGTTATGTTGGATTGAATTGATGAGGTAATAACTCAGTTTGGGGGAATGAGTCCTTATGTTGCTCAATTGGTGCATTCTTAGAATATAACTTATTCCTAGTTGTTGTAATTTCTAACCTTAATGCCTTTTGGATTGCATCTTGTAGGGATGTAGGATCAAGAGCGCCCACCAAGCCACAGAGTGACTCCGTCAATCCCTCAATAAATAGGTATGTGAGCCTTGCCTTGGTGACACAAGGCACCATGACTAGAATTCTTTGAAACTCTGTCACATAATCCTCCATTCAACCTTGTTGCTTCAACTCTTTGAAATGTCTTTCGGGATGCTTTTGATCAAATCCATTTATGTCTGTGTAAATTTGTCATACGTCTTCACGTGTTGATGCCCTTGTGTGGCAATTCCATGGTGCCACCAATCGTGTGCAATCCCCTCTAAGTGTAGAATGGCAAAATTAATAGCGTCATCTTTTGTCATGTGGCTAAGGGTAAAATATGTATCTAGTTTTTGGATCCATGCTCACGCAGTGACCTTCCCCGAACCATCAAAATTGGGAAGAGTCGTCTTACTCTACATCGTAAATCTTTGTTGGGCTGCCTTCTTTCTTTTCTTGAGGTATTTCTTGTTCTTGCATCACAATATTCTCTAAATGGAATATGTCTTCTAAGGTCAGGATCAATTTTTGAATATGCTTCTACATATTCATCAATGTCATTTGCTGCCATGTTGGGTTCTTCCTCTTCTCTTGGCTGCTTTTCTCTAGGTAAGAATGTAGGCCTTGTTAATCTAGGTGATGATCTTAATGGAGTTCTATTGTTATTCTCGGAATGGTTGGAATTAACATCTCTTCCATTGGTTTGGTCAGACCTAAGAGCATTGATTGTATTGTTCATGTTTTCAAGTGTTTCGAGAAGCAATTGTGATGTCTTCCCTTGTTGCTCCATAAAAGCCCTCAATTCATTTCCTAGGTTAACCTCATGATCACCCATTTTACTACTTTTACTTTGGCTGCTACTTGCTTCTAGTTTTCTCCTTTCCCTATCTAAGGCCCGTTGAGCTCTTTGGCTTAATTGCATACACTATCTTTGATTCACAGGCTGGCAGTATCAAAGCTCCAATACCACTTGTAATGTCCCTTTTTGGGATATACCTGATTTCTTTCCCTGCAAACAATAATAATCACTCGAAATGATATTAGAAATATTAAAGATCAAGAAATTATGCTAATATTCAGATTATAGCATTATTACTATCCAAAACCTAAGTTGCCGATCCTAGTACGGGTTCGGGTACAGGTACAGGTATGCAGATACGACAATTTGTTGCCCAGGTACGGTACGGCAACATATATATATATATATATAGTTAATGAAAATTCAAAAACATTCATGAATTGAAATTCATAATTTAGTGATTTCAAAGTCATAATTGAATCCAAGTAGCACCATCAAAGCAATAGAAATAAAGTTTCAATTATGTAATATATGTATCGTTGATTAAAGAAAGCTCGATCTAATGGAGGACTATATAATATTGTAATGACTATGACGGTATGATCAACCATTAAAGCTATATCTAATTTATTCAAACCAAAAACCAATGTTACACTCTATACAAACTATATGTCCTAACGATAAAACACTTGATAAAAAGAATATAGTCATTAATAGCAATTAATGGCACAAACTAATTTTGTGTATATCCTATAAGCATTGCAGTCCATGAAACCATGTTCTTTTGATGTATTTTGTCAAATAGTTCACTTGCCTTATGTATGCTTCCACTGTTCCACATTTTGCATACATATGTACCAAGGCATTTGCAGCTACTATGTTAGACAAAAATCCTCTTTCCATTCTGATTTGATAGATTTCCACACCCTATTCTAAAGCTCCCATTTTTTCACAAGCTTGGAGGATGCTAGAAAATGTTATGGAGATTGGATTTATACCTACCAATTGCTTTATCAAACTATAAGACAAGATTATCCAAAAAAATTAGATGATATCTCTTTTACATTCCAACTTCATACTTATCAAAAAATCTTACTTTCATTATTTTGGAATGCCAAATCATTAAAATGTTCATTTAAAAACTTTATTTCACTTTTAGTCATAGTTGGATAAATTTCCTTTTCAGGGCGAAATAGACTCATTTAGTTTTTTTTTAAGTTAATAAAAGGTTAAAAAAATGTTTAAAAAGGTTGATTTTGACACCATTTTTGGCATCCCTTCCTTGGGTTCTCTTTGGTTCTCCTGGGTTCTGCCCGGGTTCTTCCAAGGTTCTGCACAGGGTGCCCGGGCAAAACACTGGGCGAACCCCATTTTTAACCTTTTTTTAAGTTAATAAAAGGTTAAAAAAATGTTTAAAAAGGTTGATTTTGACACCATTTTTGGCATCCCTTCCTTGGGTTCTCTTTGGTTCTCTTGGGTTCTGCCCGGGTTCTTCCAAGGTTCTGCACAGGGTGCCCGGGCAAAACACTGGGCGAACCCCTCGACGTCTCGTACCCGTACCCAAACCGAACCCATACAAGCACGACGGGCATATGAGAAAAACCTGGTAACTTAGTTCAAAACAATACAACATAGCATCATTTAGATCCAAATCAATACATCATTGCAGCATTAATATTCATATAAATACATCATAGCATCCTTAATACTCAGATCAATACAACATAGTTGAAAAACTCGATTATTCGGCGAGTTTTTCCACATGGCGAATTTTTCCTGCAAGTACTCGCGGATATTACTCGCCGAGGCAAAAAAAACTCACCAAGTTTTGGCGAGTTTTTGCCAAAAACTTGGTGAGTCCAACAAAAAGACTCGGCTGTCGAAAAAACAGACTTCCGCGGTTGCTAAAAAAGCAATTTCATTTTATGTTTTCACTCATCAGTTGCTCTCCTTCACGAAAAATACCCTCCCAAGCATATAGCACATATTTCCAGCAATTTTGCATCAAGGAAACAAGATTTGAAGAGGATTTTGATCAAATTTCAAAGGCAAATTGGATTTCCAGGTAGGTTTTCTGATTTTTCTTTTTCTTTCTTTTTTTAAAATTTTTTCTTCATTTTTGTTGCATCTAAGTTTTAAAAAGATCATGAATGTAGTATAAGAAGGTTATAAATAGATTTATATTCATCAAAACAAGATTTATATCCATCAAAACAAGATTCATCACCCTTCTCAACATTTTTTTCTGATTTTTTCATTGTTTTCACATTTTTTTCAAACCCTAGTTATTTTTTTTATTTGAATCCTTTTTTTTTTTTGAAGAAAATGTTTAGAATCTTAGATTAGTTTAATTTTTTACTAATTTAAAGTAATTTTCTGATTTTTTCATTGTTTTCACATTTTTCTCAAACCCTAGCTTTTTTTTTAATCCATTTTTTTTGAAGAAAATGTTTAGAATCTTAGATTAGTTTAAATTTTTACTAATTTAAAGTAATCTATATCGATTTAATCTAATTTAGGTTGTTTTTTAACTTTCTATTAAAAAACTAACAAGTTGTGCTTTCACTTTGTATGTGTAGGTTAATTTATAATGGCAAATAGAGAAGCTTCTGCATCCGGTTCAGCCTCAGGCTCTGCCCCATCCGTGCCGCCATCATCATTTGTAGGCACTCGTCCTGTAGGAGCTAGAGATCCTACTTGGAAATATGCCTATCAAGGACCGGACCCTAGCTCAATTTATTGCATTAAATGCGAAAAAGTATTTCGTGATGCCAAGGCTTGTCATAACACCACTGAAGAAATAAAAAGAGAAATGAATGCCATACTTGCAGCCGCAGAAGAAAAAAAATTACAAAGGGAGAGGGCAAAGGCAGCCATGAAAGCATCCATAGCTTCTTCTCAAGGTGCTCCAGTCAACCTTGAGTTAGATGATGATGCACTTCAGGGCATAGTGGGCTCTCTTAGTGGTCCACGTATCTGAAGCAAACCCACCACCACCACGAGCCCTTCATCTACTTCTAGTAGAGCACCAGGATCAGCACCTACATGCACAATACATGATTTTTTTGTGCCTCACTGCCTAGAAACACACCTGGAGCACAACCTTCCTTAGAGGCAATTGGGTGGAATAAGGAGGTGCATGAGCAGGCAGACATTGCTTGTGCTGATTTATGGTATTTCAACAAGATCGCTTTCAATATGGCAAGTTCTCCTTATTGGCAGAATTTGGTTACTGCATTGACAGTTGCAAGAAAAGGCTACAAGGCGCCTTCTCGCACAGACTTGAGTGGGAGGTTAGTTAATTTAAATTTTTTGATAAATTTATATTCTTTAATTTATAGCAATTTATGATGAATTTAAGCTATTTTTTGTTTACAAATTAAAATTGTGTACTTAATTTCACTTTGTACCTGTAGGTTGCTTATGAATGCAAGTGATAGGGCAAGTGCAATGGTAGAAGAACAAAGAAATGAATGGAAAAAATATGGCTGCACTATTCTTTCCGATGGGTGGACAGATGGTAAAAACCGCACCATCATTAATTTTTTGGTAGCTTGCAGAAATGAAGTGGTGTTTTTGAAATCAGTGGATGCCTCCAACAGTGAAAAATGCAGAAAATTTGGCTCAAATGTTGGAGCAAGTTTGCATGGAGGTTGGAATTGAAAATGTTGTGCAAATAATTACTGACAATGCAGCAGCATATGTGGCAGCTGGTAGAATCCTCCAAGATAGACACGGCACATTTTTTTGGCGCAACACATGTCCTTGACCTTCTTTTGGAGGACATAGGCAAACTTGATTGGGTCACACCGATTGTAGAGGATGCAAGGAGGATCACAAAATTTATCTACAATCACCCTTGGGTTCTTCACTTGATGAGGGATCACACCCAAGGTAAAGAGTTGGTGAGATCCGGTGTGACAAGGTTTGCAACAATTTTCATAACGTTGCAAAGCATTCTTGGTTCATTGACAGCTTTGAAACAAATGTTTATGAGTGAAGCATGGCTAGACTCAACTTATTTGAAGAAGCCGAAAGGAGAGAGGGTTGCATGCATAGTCTTTGACAACCTATTTGCACAAAGAGCTACAGAGATTGTGAAGGTAACTTCAAAACTTCGAATTTAAATTCAAATTGAATATATTTTTTTTTAATGTCTTCCATTGTAAATTTGTAACTTTAATCTTTTTGCATTTTTATATTGTAGGTGTTGGAGCCCTTGGTTAGAGTTCTCCGCTTGGTAGATGGGGGGGGATAAAACCCCAATGTGGTATCTTTATGAGGCCATGGATAGGGCCAAGGAGGCTATAAGAAATTATTATAAGGGGGACAGCCTCAAATTTGATCCCATATGGGAGATTATTGATAGGAGGTGGAACAATCAACTCCACCAACCCATCCATGCAGCAAGGTACTTCTTTAACCCCCTGTTTCTTCCATTCAAGCACCTTCTCAAATCCTAGTGAAGAGGTTGTGGAGGGCCACACTACTTGCATTCAAAGGATGATACCCTAAGCTGAGGTGGCAGACCTCATTGTTGATGAATTGCAAAATTACAGGAAAAGAAGGGGTGGGCTCTTTTCTTCAAACCTGGCTAAGCGAGCAATAAACAATCAGTCACCAGGTATAAAATTTCAACTTTACAAGTTACAACTATTGATAATTTGATAAAATATGTTTTGAACTTTTGACTTTCCTTTCTAAGTTTCTAACTCTTCAATATTTTTTTTGTAGAGGTTTGGTGGACAAATTGGGGTGGAATACCCCAAATCTCCAAAGATTTGCCCTCCGTGTCTTATGCCAACCTTATAGTGCATCCAACTGTGAGCGCAATCGGAGCTTGTTTGAGGCCATCCACATGAAGAGGAACAAACTAGCTCATAAACACCTCAATGACCTTGTCTATGTGCAATATAATCTTCGGATGCGCACAAGAAAGGTAGAGGAAATGTTAAGTGATCCAATTGATTTGGATGAGATAGATCCTTACAGTGATTGGACAAGGCGGGATGAGCAGCTTCCATTGTTTTTCGAGGATGATATCTATGATTTGGAGAGAGGCAATGGAGGAGGGGGGTGGATTGGGATTCTCATTGGATGACATTGAGGATGAGGAGACTAAGGAGGAGTCATTGCCACCAACATCTACATCCAGGATGGAGGTTGAGCCACAGCGTGCCATGCCGAGGATGGAGGACCCACAACAGAGTCCTAGGACTAGACCCTCTAGTTCTACCTCTCCCCTACTTTTCACTAGACATGGGAAAAGGAAGATGTAAATTTCTAAAATATATTAATGTAATATTTACTTTCAATTTTACAAAAACAATTTGCTATCAGTATCAATGCATTCCACATGAGGATGCCTTTTTGTACAAAATTTGCTTTCAAATCAATCAAATACAACTAGACTCGGCTTGTTTCTTTTATGTACTCATTTATTGACTCATTGGATGCATCTTATCATTGAATTTTGCCAAAAAAAAATGCGTTTTTAATGAAATTTAAGCAATTCTTAAGTTGTCGAGTTTTTGCCGAGTCCTATTTTTTGGGCTTGGCGAGTTTTTCAACTATGCAATACATCGTAGCATAATCCTCGCAACTAATCACATTGTGAATTTCTTGGAATTACTTGCAAATGGCAACATCAAGGCTGGTCGTTCTTGACTTGCCGAGAGCAAGGAAGGTGGGCCATCCTTCCCACTCTTAGTCCATCTTGGAGGCTGACCGTCCTCCTTGATCAAGCCCAAGCCCAAGAGCATGGAAGATTGGTTGTCCTTCCAACTCTTGTCAGACCCGGAGCATGAAAGGTTGGTCGTCCTTCCAATTCCAGTCCATAACTTGATAAGAGCAGAGAGGGGGGCCATCCTTCCTATTTGCAAGATTCTTCCTCAAATTCAAAACTGATTGCTTAAGAGGTTTGCTAGATTATTGCTGATTAGAGTACCTCTTGATGTATTGGCTAATTATTCCAATGGATGCAATAAATAGTCTTCTGTTGTATATATATATATATATATATATATATATATATATATATATATATATATATATATATATATATATATATATATATATATTCTATTTTTGTTGTAAATCTTTTGTATGTCTTTATATATTCTTGCTTGATCGATGGATGATTCATGTTTTGATGATTTCCTTTTTATATCCTCCTTTAGAAGGGAGTCGCATCCCTTTACCTATATCGCTTCCCTTTAAGGAGACGCCGCCCTTCAATAATAGTTATCGCTGCCTTTAGGTATAATTTACTTAATTTTAATTAACTTACTTCAAATTGCTAGCGCCGCCTCCTTTAGTAATTTCTCCATCGTCTTATGAGATAGGCACCACTTTTAATGTTAGTCAGTTGAGTCTTTCTTCATCGATTTCTAATATACTCAAACGGTTATTGGAGATATTTAGGCTGGGGTATGATATTTTGTAAACAGGACATTTCAGAAAAACCGCACCATTATCAATTTTTTGGTAGCTTCAAATGGTGAGGTGATTTTTTTGAAATCGGTTGATGCCTCCAACAAAGTAAAAGATGCAGAAACATTGTCTCTAATGTTGGAGGAATTTGTCATGGAGGTGGGCATAGAGAATGTGGTACAAATCAAAATTGATAATGCAGCCTGGCATATGTAGCGTCTGGGAGATTAATCCAAGGAGTGCATCCGACACTCTTTTGGACACCTTGCACAGCATATTGCCTTGACCTTCTTTTGGAGGACATAAGTAAACTTGATTGGGTGACACCGATTGTAGATGATGCAAGGAGCATAACAAGATTTATCTACAATCACCCTTGGGTTCTTATTTTGATGAGAGATCACACCCAAGGGAAAGAGTTGGTGCAATCGGGTGTCACGAGGTTTGCAACAATCTTCCTAACGTTGCAAAGCATTATTGGTTTGTTGACTTCTTTGAAACAAATGTTTGTGAGTCCATCATGGCTAGAGTCAACATATTCAAAGAGGCCTGAAGGAGAGTGGGTCGCAAGCATAGTCTTTGATAAGCTCTTTGAACAGAGAGCTATAGAGATCGTGAAGGTAACCTCAAAACTTTGATTTTAAATTCAAATTGAATATTTTTTTTAATTTAGGTCTTTCATTATAAATTTGTAACTTTAATCTTTTTGTATTTGTAAATTGTAGGTGTCAGAGCCCTTGGTTAGAGTTCTCTGTTTGGTAGATGGGGATCAAAACCCAATGGGGTATATTTATGAGGCCATGGATAGGACCAAAGAGGCCATCCGAAATTTTTACAAGGGGGACATCCTCAAATTTGAGGCCATTTGGAAGATCATTAATCGGAGGTGGAACAATCAATTCCACCAACCCATCATGCAACATGGTACTTCCTCAAACCCCGTTTTTTCTATTCAAATAGCTTCTCAGATCCTAATGGAGAGGTTATGGAGGGCCTCACGACATGCATTCAGAGGATGACACCCCAGGTTGAGGTGAGAGACCTCATTATTCGAGAATTGCACAATTTCAGGACTGCAAGGGGTAACCTCTTTTCTTCGGAGCTAGCTATCTGAGGAAGAACCACTCACACCAGGTAAAAAAAAATTGGAGTCTTTATATCACATGCATCTTACAAGTTACAAATTTCAAATTTACAACTATTTGATAATTTGATAAAATATGGTTTGACTTTGCTTTCTAACTCTTCAATATTTTATTTTGTAGATTCTTGGTGGATAGATTAGGGTGCAAATACCCCAAATCTCCAAAGATTTGCCCTCCGCATTTTGTGCCAACCTTGTAGTGCATCCAGTTGTGAGCACAATTGAAGCTTGTTTAAGGCCATCCACATGAAGAAGAGGAACAAATTGGCTCAAAAACCCCTCAATGACCTTGTCTTTAGCGATACAACCTTCGGCTTCGCACAAGAGGACAAATTAGAGGAGCTAATTGATTTGGATGAGATTGATCCTTATAGCAATTGGACAGAGCAGGATGAGCAGCCCCCATTGTTTACTGAAGATGATATTCTTGATTTTGAGAGGCAGGCATTGGAGGAGTTGGGTGCAACAGTAGATATAGGATTGGATGACATTGATGAGGCTACGAAGGAGTCATTGTCAGTGCCACCTTCTATGCCACACAAGGAGCCTCGGCATTCTACAAGGGTTTTCACTAGATTAGGGAAGAGGAAGATGTAAAATGTTGTATTTTCATTTCGTAATATGTAATTTATGAATTATGATGATTTTCAAAAGCAATCATCATAAATTCATAATAGTTGTCAGCTATCTATTGTATCAGCCATCTGGATTCCGCATGATGCTGCAATTTTGTACTCAATTTGTATTCAAATTAATCAAATCTAGTAGAAAACACTTTTGTACTCATTTATGGACTCACTGGATACATCTTGTCATTGAATTTTGCAAAAAAATTGTGTTTCTACTAAAATTTAAGCAATTTTTTAAGTTGCCGAGTTTTTTGCCAAGCTTTTGCCGAGTCAAAATTTTGGGTCTACCGAGTTTCTGTCAAGTCCAAGTCTGCCAACTATGCTATAGACAGTAATATAGCCAGTAAAATATATTATTGTATATATTACTTGTAGCTTAATTGTAACAATTTAATTAGCTTACTGTATATATACTACTGTAGACACTAGTATTGAGGTTTGAAGTCCGTAGGAGTAAGAATCCACTGCGCTCGTGCGAAAACGATAGAAAAATGAAAGGTAGAAAAAGAAAAAAAGTGGAGATGCCTTTTTATTGATGCAAGGTACCTGGAGATGTGCAGGAGACACAACCAGAAGTCTCCTGCGACGGGAGATGCATCCCTGTCTCCGGGACGCGTCCCAAGGGGTGGGAGACACGTCTCCTAGTAACTATGCTTTTTCCCCATTCACACTCACATTGCTCTATCATGCTTGCTAGAGCCTACATATTATTCCTACTATGATACATCATGCTTATTAGAACCTCTACCTTGGTCTTACATTATTCCATTTTGCTCCCTAGAGCTTTATAAATTGAGCCTACATTGACACATCTTACTCCTTAGAGTTACTTATTACATTTATATTGCCATATCATGCTTCAAAGTTTTACCTCTTGGTTCTACATTGCCATATTCTACTTCTAGAGCCACCTTTTACTTTGGGGAAGCATCATGCCTTCCCCCATGGCACATTGAGCTTACTTTGTAATATTCTTACACTTGGGGGCATCCTGCTTTTCCCTCCATGCCTTATGTGATCTTATTGCCACAAATTCAACGTTTACATCAGGGGGTAACATGCTTTGCCCTTTTTTCTATGTTACACCTTCACATTGGGGGCATTGCACTATGTGCTTCCCTTTTCATTTATGCTTGGGGGTATAATGTTTCCCTCTTTTTCTCATACCATACTTATTCTTTCTATTTCTTGGGGACTTGCCTCACTAATTAAATTTTATACCTAGTTGTGGGCCCTTGCCCCTCATCATGGCTTTATGCCTTTTATTTTGGCTTTATCCCTTGTTTTGGACCCTTTCATCATTGCTTTATTTACGCCTTCTATTTTGGCTTTATCCCTTGTTTTGGGCCCTTGCCCATAGCTTTGATTCAACACTATTATTTCAATTTCTATTACCTCCTAGGGTCCAATTGCCTTACAGACCTTTGTGTGCTCATGCTTTTGGATGGTAGGGCATATGTCTATCCTAGTACCTCTTAGACAAGTGTTTTGGCCATTGAGGGCCACATCATCATTCTATTGCCCATACTGGAGGCAACCTTACCTTCCTTGATGCTATATCTAGTCCACAGACTTACACAATACATTATTTACACTTATTGCTCTAGATGCTTAAATGATTACATGATTAGATGCTTATATGCTCACGTGATTATATATGCTTCGATTACATTTATTTTTCATGTATTGTTTTTCCCTCTTTCAACAATTCATTGTATCCAATGGATACGATGAATTGTCGAGGGGGGCCATATCCTACCACTAGCATTCCTATATTCAGATATGCAGACAATTACAAGAGCTCATAGACTCATCTTATGGAGAATAGATACACAGAAGGCAAACACACATGATCACATCCTTCCAAGCTTCATTACTTTACATGGACCCCACGACAATATCCTTGCAGTGTCCGAATATTTACTTTACACGCATGTTTGTGAGTGCTACAGACTTTAAGATACATGATCATTTTAGGATTCACATGCACCTCAAAGTGGAGGCAAAATGTAATGGTGAAATTGCATACCCATGCCATTTCCCATTTAGTCTTGTGCCTATTTTGAGGTAATGTCTTAATGCATGTACATAGTGACAAATGGCACTAGCTTGTACAGAGTTGGGCTCATTCCCCTAGCCTTTTTTTATCCATTTACAAACACACTCTTATACATTCTCCTTATCCAACTACTTATCACATATATATGTGCACCTACCTCCATTTAGCTATGTACCTTCTAGATTTGACCATTATTCCATTCTAGGACAAGTTTGTCGTTGTGGGGGCTACCTTGTGGTAGTGAAATTGTCCCTTTCCAATTTAAAATTCAAAATTCAAAATTGGCTGACTCCCCTCCCCCTTCACCCTTCTACCTTGAGCCGACTAAACACATGTACGGTGCAATTTGATGGTATGTGCTAGTATTTAAAGACATTCAATGCATCCATTCTAATCATCGAAGAATCTCCTAATCAATGCGAAGAAGCAAAGCAATTATTCATTCTAGAGAGCAATCAATAGCAAAATACTTCAATTTGGTGTAATAATAAGAGTAAGGAATTTGCATGCTTAGGCACTTGCCTACTGTTTTCGATATTGTTCACTTTCCAGGGATTGACCTAGGCAAAAAGCTCCTTGTGATAAAACAACAATCCTTTAAGGTATTTTTAAATACCATCAGTCCCCAAGCATTCAGATAAAGCAAAGAAGAAGTTTACATATTAGGATAATTTATAGAGCAGAACACTACTAATTGCTAGAATGAATCCGGAGAACAAGTACAGATTTGTGACCACAGATTCATCCCAGACCCATGGACTTGTCCTCTGACAGAGCAGAGATCCAGCACAGAATCTCAAACAGCTCATTGACAGAGAGGCATTATTTCCTAGGTTTGCCATCAAACAGATTCCAAAATCTCATCTATTTGGCAACATTCTTCAATTATCACTCAATTCTCTAGCTTAGCATTCAATTATTCAGGTAATCTAGGCATTTTATTGGATTAGCCTAGATTAACCCAAAAGGAAACACTATTTTCATTTTCAATGCATAAACAACCAAATTATTACAAAAACAAACAGATTTGTGTAACACTGAGATCAGCAATTCAACAAGTTATGAATCATTTTCCTATAAATATTCCACTTCACCAAATATAGACAATTTAGCTAATTTAATTCAAGCTATCTCTCCACCATAGAAAAATGCTCACCTCTTGCAAATATGAACTTTCTAATGACTGAATCAAATCCTTTATAGATTGTCCCTTCTTGGCCTTGATCTGACCTCCACCATTCAAGCAACCTGAATGTCATAATTTTAGAACAGGTACAATTGGCATGGCTATTAACGCAAAAATAATGCCACACTAGAATAAATTCTATAATTTGTATTTTCTGGAATAAAGAGCTTGAGGAGGGACCTGCAGGACAAGCCATGACCTCCACAAAGTGATATTCACACTTTCCTGCTTTTATTTTCCGAACAATATTCTGAAGATTTCGGAATCCATAACAAAGTGCAAACTTTAACACATTTTCTCCATTGACCTACAGAAATCAGATTATCAAATGTTATGCGCTCTAAGCACTTAGAACTAGCCTTTAAATATTTTTAGATAAGTGAGATAGTAACCTTGCATTATTCTCACCTCTAACGAAATTTCTCGCAAATCTGAATTCCGTAAGATTTTGAAATCAAGTGGGCCTTTAATGTCTTTTCCAAATATCTGTTTAGCAGCATGGCAGAAAATAGTCTCTGCATAACCACCAGACCCCCCTCGAACACCATATAGGTGACCTTCATCATCAACATTTGTCAACCTACAGAACATGCTCTCTATTGTTAGTAGACAAGTACACAGTCTACTAATAAACATTCCGACTATAACATGACCAAATCATACTTTTATGTAATAAACTACTCCAAGTGCAGTTATGTAAATAATCCACAACTTACAATCTATCAAGAGGGGCTTCTTCTAGGGACATGAAGTCAATATTTTTTGCCTGCAGTTCATGCAAAATAAAAGGAGATTAATGTACTACAACAGTGTAAATCATTTTGTTTTATCAAATATATCAATTATGAAAAGCAAGTCAAACATTATGAAAACACACTAAGATATTCATTGATCACTCCTATCACTCCCTCACCTTAAACAAATCTAACATTTCTCCAGACGTTAAAACACAATCCACTTCGGATACCCTGGGTCCCGCAGCTTCTTGACCTGTCTCTCCTTGACGTTCAACTGAAAATATGAAATCATCCCTTGCAGCTTCCAGTTTCTTGTCATAACAGGGCATAATAGTCACATGGTACACTTTTTCTGTCCTGTAGGTTGCAATTACCTAGTGTTATTGACTGTGCCATAAAAAGAAATAGAATGTAGTTTATGTGAAATATCCTATTTCTGTTATTTTTGTCTTGCAGAAAGGCAGTAAAAAAATACTCGGAGCAAAAAGGAAAACGATTAGTCACAACGATGGCAAAAAGATCTAGAAAACAAAATATTCCTGACTGGCAGGGAACTTTGATACAGCATCATAGGTATAACAAATTACCATGTTTTATGTGTGGTGTTTATTTCTAATCTCAGAATTATCAGCACCTTTCAAGACTACAAACTATATGGTCAATAAGAAAAAACAATTTCATGCTGGCTAGTAAAATTGAAAGCCCAAGATGAACAGTATGTATTAGCTAATAATTTTTGAAAAATGCATTCTGGTCTAATAATGCTGGAATGTACTTCAGCTAAAAATAAATGATAAAACTAAATAGTTTATAACCCCTAGAACATCTGCCAAATATGTATTGCTTCGTAAAAGAACCAAGCACATTGAGACTGAAATAAAGTCTATAATATGATTCCAGCAGAGAGCCACACCTGGAGAGATGTAATCCACTATGACAAAAATGCTGCCCCAAGCATACACCTAGTACAAGTGGGATTATGGACTTGTAGATGTTCAAAGAATATAATGAGAGCCTCCGTGCAACATTTTTAGGTAACCATAAAGAAGCCTCTGGGCATAAACTCCAAACTGCTATACAGTCAGAAGATATCATCACTCTTCCTTATAATGCTTTTTGTTTTGTTCCTTCAACACCTTTCTCTATATGGAATCTATGATCTACTAGTATAAGCATAAATAAGACACTGATTTATCTCAACATCTGATTACAAATAGCTTAATTATATTTTATATATTTCTTTTTTTCTTCCAATTTATGGTTAGTTATCGACAGTCTCACAATCTGCTCGTAGAATTAAGGGCCCTAAAATTTCCTACCAACACAATTCATGGTCTTGCAAACTTGTAGATTCCATGGGAAAAACAAAATCTCTGAATATCACCTCCTACTTGGTGAGATTGTAAGATGCTATTGTAAGTGGGAATCGGCCAATTGATTTTGACTTCTGGTAGTGTAGCATACTCCAGACTGCTTACTAGAGAAAAAAGACTACTTGGATTTCAGCTTGAGAAAATGTTGGCCTTTACAACACATCCAATTTTACTAGTTTGGATTCCTCCCTCCATGGCCTTTTGAACTTACTACTCTTAGATGTGTAGCAAATGTGCTTTGATCCATAAGATAAGCTCCCTAAACTCTGATCTGTTATAATTGTCTTCTGTATTTTAGCATGCAAGAAATGACCTCTCAGGGAAGAAAAGCTAACTTTAGATCCTAGCTTTAGATGGCTTCCTAAAGTTTTTAAATGTGTTACATGAAGATTTCTTATCCTGGAAGGTGCATCTCTGAAATATGACCTCCATGCTCAGATGATTTGATTGCTCAAAACAAAAATGCAAAAATAT
This sequence comes from Cunninghamia lanceolata, assembly GCA_027924645.1. NCBI lineage: Eukaryota > Viridiplantae > Streptophyta > Pinopsida > Cupressales > Cupressaceae > Cunninghamia > Cunninghamia lanceolata. Next base: position 457,480 of record BSBN01001937.1, on the reverse strand, counting down.
GCAGAATTAAATTTTGATCCAGACAAAGAGACTTCCAACACACGAGATATGGTTTCAGAGCTGAGAACAGGCTTTCAAATTCCAACCTTCAACCTCCAATATTTGACAAATCTCACCCTAGATTCTAGGGTCTACTTTCCCTTATTAGATCCCAAGCATATATAGTATCATTCCCTATCAAAGAACAATCCTAAGTACTAGATACAGGTCCTTTGGTGATGTCTATATCAATGGCTCAACACAAATTTGTTCAATTATATTGAGATTTTCCCAAAATATAACACTATGAAAGCAATGCCTTAAAACTTTTGGGAAATCCTAAAAACTATGTTACATGGGGACACATTGCACCCCCAACCCTGCATTCCTGTCCCCAGAACATGGAGATGGCAAGGAACAACCCCTAGCTGTCCCCTGTCCTCAAAGATTTCAGGGCCGCATCCCCAAAATGCCAGCTGATGAGGCTGGGCATCCCAGGGACATCTGGCCATCCCCAAGACAGCTGGAGATGTCTGTGACATCCCTTGATCATCCAAGGTCATTCAGTCGCTCCTCTTTTCATTAAAAAAAATCAAAATGTCTTATGTGGGTGGGATATGTCAATATGTACATTAGTATTTTTAATGGAATGAAATGCTACTATCACTTTTCAGCATTATGGTCTATCATTGAGACTCTTGTAATAAAGACGAAGTCAAAAGAGTACAGAAGAAACTTGTGCACACCAATCTCACACAAAACACAAAGAATTGCTCCCGATCTGATTTGTATTCGTGCTAATGGCATATGTATGTATTTTACTCTTCCTTAAGTTTGAATTACCACCCTTAACTCTGTCTGCCAGACTTCGAGAAATGTTTACAATCTCTATGACTTCACTTTCAGACTTCCTATGATGGTAATCCAAGCATTCTTTCCTTCTCCTTGGCAATCCTCAAACTACAAGATCCTGATCTTCTGGAAGAACCATAAATAGAAATTGAGAATTTATTAAACCTTGATATTATGTAACATGAAATGTGTGATGAAGCCATCATAACAGATATTATGGAACTCAAAACATGTAATGCACCAGATATGACAAACTACGAAGCTTGAAACATGTAATGCACAAGCTGTGACAAATGAGATTTGTGTACAACATACTAACAATATAGGTTAAGGTTTGATAAACAAAATCGCATATCCAGGTGTCATATAATAAGAAAATCAACTAGGTATTGTTGAGCCTATTATTCCTCGTCAACAATTGCAATGCAAGGACTGGATATTATAAATAACAATGGAAGGCAAAATTTATGTTGAGCAGGTGAAGGCAAAATTGTATAGATCATTACCATATTGAAGGAAATTGCTCCTATGGTTATCATTCATACTAGCAGAAGTCCTATCTAAGATGCCCAAATTGATCTTGGTATAGAGAGACATGCATGCATTATGCTAAGGACAATACAGCAGATTTAGAAGGCAATGAATAGTGACTGTGGATTCCAAAGGAAGCAATCACAAAAGTTTAAGAGATCGAAATTTAGTGATATAAGAACAAATTGGTGGTCCCTAATATGGAGGGATCAAAATTTGAGCTGTTGTGGATTGAAATTTCTATAGTGGCGTCAAGGAGACCATTAAGTTTACATCAAGATATTAAGGATAACAACGAAAGGCAAATTTTATGTTGAGCAGGTGAAGGCAAAATTGTATAGATAATTGGCATAATGAAGGAAATTGCTCCTATGGTTATCCTACATACTAGTATTAGTGCTACCTAAGATGCCCAAATTGATCTTGGACAAGCATGCATTATGGTAAAGACAATACGGCAAATTTTAGAAGACAAAGAATAGTGACTATGGATTCCAAAGGAAGCAGTCACAAAAGTTTGAGAGATTGGTGCAATGACTCCAAATTTACCATTTAGTGATATAAGAACAAAATGGTGATCCCTAATATGGAGGTACCAAAATATGAGCTATTGTGGGTTGGAATATTCTAGTGGGGTCAAGGAGATCACTAAATTCACATCAAGAGCAGCATGAGGTGGAATGCTTGAGTCTATTGTGTTTCCCTACCAAAAAATCTTTATAAAGGATATCATATAATATTTATTTGCATTGCTATAAGTTGAATTATTATAAACCCTAGGTTACTCCATCAAAATAAATTTTATGGGAGGATGTTAGTGTATGATGACATAATGTCACTTCTCAATTTGTGGCCCTAGTCAGATTTAGGGTGGGGAGTTAGTCTGTGTGAACATTGACTGCTAATCACATGAGTGGCCAACACGTAACATCCATGGGAAATGTGTCAAATATAGGATTTTCCCTAATTCAACATTGTATAATGGCAATTAGGATTTAGCAATTAGATATGTGTTTAAAGCAGTGAGTAAATATTCCAAATGGATCATCAAGGTTAAAGTAAAATTTATAGTGTGAATGTTTCTTATACTTATATTGTTAGTATTTATTGTTTATTCATCATTTGAATCAATGTGCAATGCTTAAAATAGAAATGTTCTAAACTTGAACAAAATCTACTAACTATAACGACATTGATGCATTTTCATCCACTTCAGCTGCAAAATGGGACCCTAGTCTTGCCATAAACATAATATGTTCACCCATACGAAGAGCCCTTCTATTTCCAAATGACAGTCAATTTCTACAAATAGGAGGTACAACTCAATTGTAGATGTTATGTGGCACTTATTGCAGCCTTATGCACCAACAAACAACGAGGAATATCAGATAAGTGACATCAAGCATGGTATGAAGTTATTTTCCACCCAAGAAAGATCTTTAAAATCAAACTATATACAGGATAGAAACACCCATATAGTTAAATCGAAAAGATGTCCTAAATACTTCATTAACAAGCACTCTACGTCATCTTTGATTTAAAGATAAAACAAGCTTAATACAGAAGACACAAGAGAGGTTAATATTATGACCCTTTGTACTATTTAATTATCTAACAAACAAATTCATTGTCATATATCAATTTTAACACTTCTTGCTAGCATGTTAGTGCATTAATGAAGCTAGTGGGTTAGCTTGTCAAATAAGTCACCCTCAGTAAAGAAAGCCCTTTTCCGGCTATAATACCGCCACCATGTACGCATGTTTTAGAATATCATTTTCTCTTCATGTTATTTGTTATTTTGTCTAATACATCTTGCTTCTTGATTTCAAATAATAGACAACATATTGGTTACATGATTGATAAAATCTTCAGAGTTTGCTGCTTCTCTTGGATTTTATGCACTCTTTATGGATTTCATATAAAGTGGCATGCATCCTCTGAACTTCCTTCAAACTTCACTATCCCAAAATATTAGATGGTGCACCATACACACCCTCATAATATCCTAAGCTTGATGTTGACACCATAATAAAAATGATATTCTTATTATAGTAGCAATACCATGCCTTGATTTCAATCTACAACAGTGTAACGAGACTCACCCAGACTTGCCAAAACTCGGCGAGGCAGCTTGGCCGAGTCTGGGGGACTCGGACCCGGACTCGGCCGATTTTTTCAAAAAACTCGCCGGACTCGCCAGACTCACCATACTCGGCGAGCCCGACAGGGAGACTCAGCCGCTCAACAGGCTGTCAAAAAGTTTTAAAAAAACATAAAATGCTTGCTTCAATTTGTTTTTTTTTTTGACTTATAGACCCTCCTCCACCCTAAAAGCAACATCATTTCATTTTGAAGCCAAAGGGGAAGGAGAAAAGAGAGTTGTGAGCAAAATTTGGAGTGCATTGTAGGGAAATGGGCAAGGAGTTAGAGCAAAAATCGATTGTTGAATCGCATTGGGGCAGCTTCGTAGCTACTTTTGGTGCATCTAGAGGTGTCTAAAAAAGATTGGAAGGAGCTCTCTATTGATTTCAAGCTAGATTTAAGAGGTAAGTTTGTATTTTGAAGGTTTTTTTGTGTTTTTTTTAACCAAAAATTGCATTTTTCTTTACGTTTCATTTCTTCTTTCTATTTTATTTTAGTAGATCAAAGAAAGAACCCTAGGTGTTTTGATTTTTTTTTTTTATTAAACCCTAGGTGTTTTTGTAACTTCGTAAGCAAACCCTACATTTTTTTATTACTTTAATAATTATAAATCACAAATGTTAATTTTTTTTGCATTTATAAATTTTATATGTTATTGCAGCAGTGTTGAGATTTTCAAATCATCTTTATCACAATGTCCAAAGAGCCAGTTAGAAGGGACCCTTGTTGGAAACATGCTGAAATTATGCCTGGCCAAAAGAAAGGAGAAGTAAAATGTTTTTATTGCAAAACAATTTTCCGTGGAGGAGGCATTAATAGATTGAAATACCATCTTGCACAAATACCAGTCCATGATGCTAACCCATGCGGAGATGCGCCTCTTGAGGTTATACGAGAGGTGAAAGTGCAACTAGAAACATTTGAGCAAAAAAAAGAATTGAAAAGGAGGCAAATAGAGATGGCAAGCGTTAGCGGTAGTGGAGAGTCTTCTTCCATGCCTCCATTTCATCCTGCAGGTGTTGGGCCTAGTGGTGCTAGTGTTGGAAGTGGAACACCTGCTATTGCTATTGCTAGTGCCACTGCCAGCGACAGTGTTCTTGGGCCTAGAGTTCGTAAATCTAGGAATCTTGATTCATATATTTTGCTATGCACCACTCCAGGTTCCCAACCGTCGCTTGAGAGCATGGGTTGGAACAAGGATGTACATGATGCAGCTAAACGTGCAATCGGAGACTTTTGGTACTATTGCACCATTCCAATCCATTCAGCCAGGTAATTCTTTTTTGTTTGATTGCTTTAAAATTTATAGCTTGATTCTTTCTCTTGAATTTTTATATTTAGAGATATGTCGAATTCAAATTTAAACTCTCCATTTTACAATACTTATTTAATTTAATTTATTTGTGACATGTGTTAGGTCTCCTTATTGGCAAAACATGGTTGATGCCATTACTGTTTGTGGGGCGGGGTTCAAAGTCCCTAGTGAAGATGACATAAAGGGCCCAATTTTGACACAAAAGGTGGCCGATGTAAAAGCCACAATAGAGGAGCAACGGTTGATATGGAGGACGAAGGGTTGCACCATCATGACCGATGGTTAGACTGATAGAAGAAATAGGACATTGCTAAATTTTCTTGTTTCTTCCTCATGCATTGATTTAGTGATTAATATTTTTAATTTATACTTTATTGAATCATTGATTTTGTTTCTTTTTCAGGTGGCACCGTATTCATCAAATCTATTGATGCTTCAAGGCATGTTAAAAATGACACATTCCTTTGTGAAGCTATAGAGGAAGTCATAGCTGAGGCGGGTGAGGAGAATGTGGTGCAAGTGGTGATGGATAATGCAGCAAATTATGTTGTTGCGGGTAGACTATTGATGGAGAGGCACCCATCATTATTTTGGACTCCATGTGCTACCCATTGCCTTGACCTCACATTGGAGGATATTGGCAAGATTCCATGGATCAAAACATATGTGGAGATGGCAAGAAATATTTGTAAATTCATATACAATCACACATGGGTCCTCATCCTAATGAGGCAATTCACGCAGCAAAAGGAGTTGGCTCGTCCTAGCATAACCCTCTTTGCAACAAATTTCATCACATTACAATCCTTGCTTCAGTCAAAAAAAGCTAGGCGAATGGTTGTTGATGAGGAGTGGACTTCCTCATCCTATGCTAATACTAATGCAGGGGCTGAAGTAACAAATTGGATCTTTGATGAGGCAAGATTTTGGACACCTATTGAGGAGATTGTAAAGGTAAATGAAAATCTAATTATACATTATGTTTTAATTTTTATTCATATTTTTCTTTTATTTGCCTATTTTTGTTCACACTTAAGTTAATGTTTCACAATAATTGCAGGTCACTGAGCCTCTAGTAGTTCTCCTACGAGTTGTTGATGGGGAAAAGCCCGCAATGGGCTACATATATGAGGGCATGGATAGGGCCAAGGAGGCCATTAGATCCATCTATGGGGGAGTTGAGGGTAAGTATCGTCCCATTTGGGAGATCATTGATAGGAGATGGTACCACCAACTTCACAAGCCCCTACACGCAGCTGCTTATTACCTCAATCTGGCATTTCAATTCCGCCCTAATTTCAAGGCGGATGAGGAGGTTCTAAGTGGGCTCTACACAGTGTTAGAGCAAATGTCGGCTAATTCAACACAAATAGTCCATGAGCTTGAGACCTTTAGATTTGCACAAGGAGATCTCTTTTCTCGTGAGATGTGCAAAAACACTCGGTCAACATTGCAGCCAGGTAAAATTATATTAAGAGCATAATTTAAGTTTAAAAATCTAATAAACTTTTCCTCTTTTTATATTATTATTAAATGTTGAAACTTAAAGTTGGATAATGAGATTGATTTTTTTCTTTTTCTCATCTCAGATGCATGGTGGGATATGTTTGGTGCTAAGGTACCAAATCTTCAGAAGATTGCAATTCGAATATTGAGCCAACCATGCAGTGCTTCCGGTTGTGAACGCAATTGGAGTATGTTTGAGCACATACACTCCAAGAAGCGCAATAGACTATCTGTGCAGAGGTTGAATGATCTAGTCTTTGTTCATTACAACCTTCGTCTACGCCACAGACAAATTTTGGGCACTGACTCCACCCCCATCACACTAGAGGAGGTCGATCCACAATCTGATTGGATCACTGAGGCTGAGGATCCTATCTTTAGTGATGAGGACCTCGATTGGGTTGACCAGGGGGATAGAGAGGCTGAGGCTATAGCCATGGCAGAGGAGGTTAGAGCACGAGCAGAGTCAGCAGACACATTACATGTTGGTGTGGGTGGCACAGAGACAGAGGCAGATATTATGGCTGCATCATCATCCACGACCTATCTTAGACGCCTTTGTAAGAAGAGTGCACTTGCAGGCTCCTCTAAGCCATAGACTTCTAGTTTTTGTTTTGATATTTGTTTGGAACTTTTGATGCCATGGATTTCATATTCCATGACTTTTGTATACATTTGACAATATTTATATATCTAAGTGTGTTATTTCCTTCACCTACAATTTGCGTTTATACTTATGTGATCGATGTATACTTGTGTATGTGATCAAATTAGCTTCTATTTGATGATGTTATTGTGTCTTTAAGGTTTATTTATTAAAGAGTGCATGAAACAAGTTTTAATCCTTAAAAATCTTTAAATTTCTTGGGTTTTTCAATTTGCCGAGTTTTTGCCTAGTCTAGGCGCCGAGTCCGAGTCCGAGTCCAAAATCAGCTTGCCGAGTCCGAGTCTCGTAACTATGATCTACAATATTACTTCCCAAAAGGCTACCACTTCTCTCTATTGTTGCAGCCCACAGAACCCTAATGAACAGAACAATTAAGGGCTCCCATCTAGTGGCACTTATGTGCCAGTGAATCAGGATGGAGTATTCTCTTTAGGGGTTGTCTCTTCAAGGTTGGCTAATGGTGAGGTACCCTATTGTCGTTCTCCTTTGGTGGCACGGATGGATATGATTGTGCATGTCAATGCTCACAACGCAAATCAAGCTCCTATCCCTAATAATTCTCCTCTAAAAAAGTCTTTTTCTTTTGTTATTCCCAAGGGAGTCTTAAGAACTCTCAAATGCTCTATTTTGTCCCCTATTTTAGTTTTTGGTGATGAAGTATTAGAAGGCAAGGAATACTTTTATGAGAACTATTTGATCTGTCATTTCACTTGCCTATAGCCTAATGTTTTAGAGATGCACAAATGGATGTCCAACAACTAACTACCTCACATGGAGAGCCATCTTGAAATCTATCCCTCTCTGAAGACCTTTTTTATTGTAGTGTTTGAATCCCCCAAGGATAGAGTATTTTTTCTTAATGATTAGATCTGTTGTACCCAATCTGAAACTCAAATTGTTACAAGGATTCATCAAAGCGTCATATGTCGTTCTTAAAGTCACGAAGTTTTTAGGTCCAATGTTTGTCCTGTCCTCGTCCAAAATGGTCGTTTTATTCAAATCCAATGTCTGCATCATCTCATCAAAGGTCTGAAATTGTGAGGTCTAAAATGTCAAATTGTTAAGGTCGTATATTGAGTCGTCGCGTCATAACGTCGAAGTCACAAGTCAAGTGCTCATGTCGAAATATCATGTCGTTAAAATCCGATTGATTAGTCTTCAACCAAGTTGCAAATTTTGTCTAAGTTCGATGTTCTGCAGTCGAAATCCAAATTGCCATGTATTTGTCCGTGAAATTTTGATTTTAATATATTAATTTATAATTTATAATTCATTGTCAATTATTTATTTATTATTATTGAAATTAATTTTTTTTGTTAAGTGTCCACAAAAATTAAATAATATTATTATTTTTCTTAAAAATTATTATTATTATTAATAAGTAAAAAATTAATTATAAATAAAAATTAGAAATCTTTATAAAAGCGTGCTCCATACAGAATGGATGCGCCTTTATAAAGGTTTAAATAAAAAACTAAAAAATATCTCATACCTTCGCCTCTAATAGCATTAATATCCTCAAGAAGGACATTCTGAGGATTTCTTATTTTAGTAATCTTGTTCTGTTGTCTTCTCATTCTTGTGGACAACTGAAAGAACCTTGAATTTCTATCGCCCTCATGCAGCCAGCGCACTCTAGATTTCTGCAGCCAAAAAATTTCTTCCATCCTTAATAAGCGATTAAGGTTGTCTAAAAGCTTAGTTTCCTTCAACTTGTAATCAAGTGTGTACACATGCCTTGAGATAGACCCCTCCACTTCTTGCAATTCAGACTCCACTTTGCTTTTGTTTACAAACAGGTTACCCATAGCCTCCTTGTTCCATTCCCTGGCTCTCTTCTTAACTTCTTGTAGCTTTTTGTGAACAGAGTACCTCCTACAGCCTTTGACCTCAATGTTCCACCAATTGCCAACGAGGTCATCAAAATCTGGATGCTCATACCAAAAAGCCTCCATCTTGAAAGGGATACCCTTTGGCTTATTGGGATTGCTTAAATGTAGAGAGATGGGCCAGTGATCAAACCCCCCAAACTGCAGAACTTCAGAGTAAAAGCCACCTAGCTCCAATAGCCACTCGGAGTTCAAGAAAAAGCGATAAAGTCTACACTGAATGTTGTCCGCATCCAACCTTTTATCGCTCCAGGTGTACCACCCAGATTTAGGCTTGATGTCCACCAAGGCAAGATCATCACAACATCTAAAGTTGATCGACCCGTCACTGCTAATCAACCTGCCACCCCGCTTGTCCTCAGGAGCCAAAGTAGAATTAAAGTCACCCCCAACCACCCAATTATCCTTGCTACGGATGCGTCTGAAAGAACGCAGATAGTTCCAAGCCACCAAACGCTCTGGCTTAGAGGAGGGACCATAAACATTCGTCACCAATGTATGACTGCCATCCCTAACATCCTTGCACCTTATGGAGAGGTAGAATTGAGTGGCCTCTACCAACATGCCACAGATATTGTTTTTGTTCCAAAGGATGGCCAGCCCACCAGCTGAGCCCACACCACCAAAGGAAGCCCCATCCCCATTTCTCCAGATCCTTTGTAGTAAATCCTTAAACTTTTCTTCACTAACTTTAGTTTCCTGGATAAGCACAATATCAAGTGCTTCAATCTCAATGAGTCGTTTCAAGAGACGGCGTTTTTCAGGGCCATTGAGCCCCCGAATGTTCCAACTGATGTACTTCATTGGGAACCTGCTACATGGAAGTGCTCGCCTCCAGGGGTAATGAACTTCCTCATCGAGACCTGAGAGCCATTCTCAAGATCCGTCAAAGCCTTGGCTTTGGCCTTGTTCACTTCTGACTTCCTTCCCTTGCTATTGGAACCCCCACCCTCAATGGATAGCGTGGACTTGCCCCCAAACTTTTTAGTTCTCCTCGTGGCCATGCTCCAGCCATTCTCCTTGTCATCACACGAGCTTTCTTCTTCATCACCAGACCTCACCATAGAATCCTTAGAAGAGGCAGGAGAGCGTCGACCTTCCTTATCACCCATTTTAGATTTGACTGCCTGGGATTCAATATTTTTCAAACATTCGTCAACCTTCAGTGAAGGAGGCGTTGTCTCTGTGAGGTTTAGGAATTAGGAAATGCAAGGATATGAATCTTGCCTTCGGCACAAAACTGGCTTGGAGGATTTATGTTGAAAGAGACAAACTTTGGAGCAGGCTTTTACAGGCAAAATATCTAAACAACAATGTTGAAAACTTGTTCACTCGCGCGCTGCCCAATGGCTCGAGCATTTGGAATTTTCTAAAGGTTTGTTGCCAAGTTTTGAGACCAAATTTGTTATGGCAGCTGGGTAGGGGTGACAAAATCAGCTTTTGGAGAGACGGTTGGCTGGAGGATAAAGCTCTTGAATGCATCAGCCCTACATCCCATTAAAGACTCATTTCGAAGCAGTAGCTTGGGGATCGGGTCATTGATTACATTGAGGGCCTCCCCCCTTTCAAGTCTTGGAAACGGTTACTAGCCCCTGTTGATGCTCTGCGCCCAGTTTGTGAGGAGCTACAAGAGAAACTAAATAAATGGCCGTTGCTAGGGGAGGCCAAAAACGATAAGTTTGTATGGAAAGGTGATAGTAGCGATATTGTTACTGTCAAGAGCGCCTACAATACTTACTATGATAAGGCGGCGTCCTCTAAAGGCTGCAGCAAGATTTGGTGCAAGTTTGGCTCTCCGAAGATGAAAGCCTTCCTTTGAATTGCTTGGAGGAAGCGTGCTCTTACTTGGGATAGGCTTTAGTTAATGGGTTAAGGTTGGCCCCTCTTGGTGTATTATGTGTAGACAACATGAGGAGAGCAACAATTATCTGTTTGTGCAATGCGAAGTAGCTTGGCAAATTTGGTGCCACTTCATGACTAAGTGGGGATTGGTTTGGGTGGTTTAGAAAGATGTGCCCAGCCTTCTAGATTCATGGGCACATAAGATTGTGAGCCCAGGATTACAATTAATCTAGGAGATGGCTCCAGCAGTGATTGTGTGGACCCTCTGGATTGCGAGAAACCGACACATTTTTAAAGAAGAGGAGAGGCCTATAGACAGGATATGGGATAAGATTGTCTGCACCATGGGAGAATTAGGGGCCATCCACAAACAAGATGATTGGGAGTTAAAAGATTTTGAGAAGAATTGGGCCAATGCTGGCCCAACTATCAATGGTTCGCGCCTGCTAATGTCCCTGTTGCAAGGATCAGTATGCTCCATAAGTGGGCTATGCCAAATCATGGTTGGCTCAAGCTCAACTTCAATGGAGCAGCCAAAGGGAATCCGGGCTCTGTTGGGGGTGGAGGGGTCTTTAGGGATGCCTCGGGTGCTCCCTTGCTTCTCTACTCAAAAGATTTTGGAACTGACACCAACAATTCGACTGAGGCCACGGTTTTGTTGCAGGGGTTAAAGATAGCTAAAGAGAAAGGTTGGCGAAAACTATGGGTTGAAGGAGACTCCAAAATGCTCGTTGAAGCTTTGCAAGATGGGGCTGTCCATAATTGGAGATTAAATGTGATCGTTGAGGCTGCAAAACCCCTGTTGGAAAGCTTGGAAGAGGTGAAGGTTACTCATATTGGCCAGTCTGGTAATAGCGTTGCAGACTGGGCAGCGAATGAAGGTGTGCGCTTGAAGGAGTGGTCTGGATGCATTTTCAAAGAGTGGTCTGAGTGAATCCCTTTCGCTGCTCAAATCTTGGTTAACCATGACAGGGATGGCTAGTGCGGCTGGTCTCCCTGGCTGTTGCGCTTTGTTTGTTGGCATTTTGGCTTGTTTAAGCCATGCCTTCATTGAATTTGGGACTGTTCCTGTTTGTTTTTACGGGTTCCTGGACCTCTAAAACCAGATTTTCTATATCAAAAAATAAAAAAATTAAAAATTAAAAACAAATCAAAATTAAAAAGGTCTCAATACAAAAGTGCGACCAACAATAGACCATGCACCTTACAAAAGCAAAAACCACTAAAGAGCACATGCATAAACATAAGCAAACGCTTTTATGAGGAAAAGGTTGCCTCGCATAGCAAATCCCCGCACTCATTCAAAAGGAGACGACTACCAAACAAGAAGTTTTCAAATGCAAAACTCCCTAAAGTGCCTGCTTCACATGCCAAAAAGAAGGATGAAGTGCTACACAAACAAGTCACCAGGCAACAAGGAAGTCTCATGCACCAAAGCCAAAGGCGCCTTCAAACAATAAAAATTTCATTTCAGGCACCTAGTCTCAACATGCCAACACTCACAAAAGATGCACCTTCCAGCAATCCATACGCTAGGTTAATAAGAGTTCACCCCTTGAGAGGAAACAAGAATCTAGCTCACCCAAAGAAGAGACCAATCTTCCAAGTAAGCATCAAATCAAAAGTAAGCATCAAATCAAAAGAAGACTCTCCAATCCAAAGAGGAATCGCGCTTCATCTCCAGGCCATATGCACTCATTCAAAGTAATATAAAAATTAAAGGTGCCTATGTTTGGAATCCCACACACCTCAATATTAAAGCACTTGAAAATGATTTCTCTCACGCCTTACACAAAGATATTCAACCCACCAAATTAGCATTTCAAATGCCCGCCTCTGTAACATACACCCCTGTTCTGATTTTTTTTTATGTTGTTTGTTGTTGTTTTAGGGCTTGCATGTGGTTTGTGCTTGCATATAGTTGAGATATAACATTAAAGAAGCATTTCTAATAATACCCAGAAGCTTATATGAATTGAAACAACTACTAGGAACTTAAATCAGCAATACCCATATGATAGGAAACCCTAGAAAATCAGATATTTCAAAACCCTAGTTGCTGTCATATGTTTTTTGAGATATATTTGCTGCATACATTAAATAGAGGGATTATAACAACTACCCAAATGATAAAATCACACAAACATTATATTTGAAACATACCCATTTGTTGTCTTACAATGTGCAGGTCTGAAACAGTCTATGAACAGCAATGGAAGCTCCAAAAACCCTAGCAGAAATACTCAGATTACAAAATGCTCAAAACTCTTTATTCTCCAGTCCTAGGCATCCCCATTCAAGGTGAAATAGCACTGAAATCATCTGAAAAAAGCTCCCAAAATACCAACATTCAGCTACAGCACTTGGAGTGGCCAGCAATTGAATAGGTACAGCAATGAAAACTCTCACGAAGTTCTCTAGAAATCACCCAGAATGCCTTCTAAACCACCTCCAAGTCCTTATTCAACAGTACCGAAGATTTGACAATGAAACCCTTGCCTGAAATTGAGTAAAATCAATAACAATGAAGCTCCAACATAGATTCTGAATGAACCTGTCAGCAATCAGCCTTGGAAGGTCTTTCACTTCTGCAGCTGATGTTTTCTGTGAAGGTTTTCATCCTCACAAAGCTCCCTAGTACAAACCCAACTCAAACCTGTAAATTCTCTCCAAGATATATTTTCTTCATGCTGTGCAAATGAGCCAAAATGACTTTTTAAATGCCCTCCAAACGCCCACGATTTCCAAGAGGGGAATTACTTTTAAATTTGATTTTAAAAACTACTTATAACTCCCCACATTGTTGTCCACCTTAAGTTATTTCATTGTGCAATTAAAAAATAACATTCACTTATGTCTCCCTAGGTGCCTAACTTAAATGGGGCCTTTTAATTTATATTAAATAACAACTTTATTAAATAACATTACAATGTAAGCCATTATTTAAAATAAATGTCACTAGCAATAGTTAATTCACCAACTGAGCCATCGAACACAAATATGATTGATCCAGAACGAACCCAATGCCAAAAGTCAAAGTCGGTGCCGAAACTGCCACTGCTAAAAATAGTAAATGTGGACCATGTGTCTGAAACATGCCCAGAAAGTGACTCCACAAACCTCCTAGAAAACTGAGCTCAAATAACACCTAGGAGCGTTCACAAGAAGACAACCAACACCCCACAAACCATGGAATTCCCTAACCATGTCGTAATAGCCTATCAGAATCCCCAGAAACAAGCTAACGGTCAATACAACTGACGATGCTTAGGAAGGGAACATTACAACCTCAGGGTCTCACGCTCACAAGGTGAAATCAATGCGCCTAATGAAGGGAAATACTCTGGTGTAGGGACGTGTGCCTCTTTTCTCACGCCTTTTCTTAAAAGATTTTAAAGAACGCCTTTTGAAAAGCACACCAATACAAAAGCATCCCTTAAAATATAAAAAATTAAAGATTTAAAACTCCAATTTCAATTCAACTTCCTAGTCAACCAGCTCCTATTTGAGGCGACACTTCCTTCATGCAAAGAATATGACTTTTCAAATCGGGCTATTTATAAGTAAGGATTTGAGTTATCATTTTGACTACAAAAACAAGTCTAAATTAAGGAAGGAGCACTGATTTTCTCCTATATAAAAGATGCCTTTACTTGTTCATTTTACATGAACAGGTCAAGAATTTCATTCTCTACAACTGGAGGTTGCATGTTTTGATCACCATGTCATGTCCCATGAAATGTCCCATACTGTTACAACCTGTGAGTAGACTTTACCTTCAGTTAGAGTCATAGATTATACAAGGCCGACTTGTTCATTGAAATAAAAACAATTAATAAAGATTTTATTTGTTGTTGAGGCCGACTCCCCATGGTGATCAAATTTCTTGTTTGGCGCCAACAACATGAATATTAATTTTGAAATCTTACATGCGGTGATGATAGAGAGCAGCGACCTTTATTAGTAATGCATTTGATTATGTTATAAGAAAGCAATCAATATATATGTGGCAGCGATAACAATGGAAGTGCGATTATTATTAGAACATCAAGTTTATAAGGTAGCGATTATCATATTTTAAAGACAGCAATCATAAAATATACATGGAGCGACGATCATAATATCATATCTCCAAAGCAGCGATAGTTATATTGTGGTGCGATCATGATTAAGATATTTACTTAAGGCAGTGATTACATTCAAGAATGCAGCAGTATTAACAAGGAAGTGATAATAATAGAGAAATGATTATTATTCTTAAAGCAGCGATTTTATTATGTACAAAAGGGCTGCGATTTGTTTCATGAAGGAGTATGATCCTTTGGGAAAGGACAACATTCTATGAAGAGTCACATCCATTTACCAAGACATATCATTTGGAAAGATATAAGAGGACATCAATCATTGTTTATTGAATATAACAGATAACATTCGAATTCTATCTACAGATATATATATATTCAGTCACATAAACTATTGTGGACAGCAAAAGGATACATTGCAAATCCTAAACTGAACTAGAAGTTCAATAAGAATCGTTATTGAATATACATAAATAAAATAAGTAACATCAGATCAGATCATTGTGAAAATATATTAACTATCATTTGCCTTTACTTATTGCATATCACTCTCATTTATAAAAATACATAGAAGATTGCAATAAACTGTCAACATGGACAGGGAGGAAATATGCACTATGGGAGAGAACAGCTAAGGGCACCCTTTGACAGTGACAAGTAGGGAGAGAATAGCTACTAGGGCACCCTACTGTCCTATGAAAGGGAGAGAACAGCTAAGGGCACCCAAGGGCAAAATTCTCCTCCTAATCTCCATGTTGAGGGTTTATTGACAAATTTAAGATCACCAATCAAAGAAGAATGGTGAGGGGGCTGCTTGGAGGGAGAACTCTTGTCTGAAGGCACCCTGCCATGCCTCCATGTACCTCCTCTTCTATGACTGAATTCTGTAAACAAATTGAGTTAGTTGCATGTTAATGAATATATAATCTTTCTATATTGATATTGTTTATGAATTTGAATGCAATGTAATCTTGTCTAACCCTAATGATTAAAGATGTATATATGTATATCTATGTTTTGTATATGTTTTCCTATCTTATGACTGCAAAACTCAAGTCCAAGAATTATGTAATTTAAAAGATATTCTATGTGGTAAATCATAAACCCTAAACCTAACTTGTGGCATTTGAACCCAACAACTATAATTGGAGGGGGGGCCTAACTATAGCCGAGGGTTTGGCAACTTAACCGCCCACCCGGGTGGGTGGTAAGTGGCAGGGGATGGGTGGGGGGTATTGTCCCACGGATGATAGTTCGGGTTGGGTGGGCTGAGCCCTCGTGTGTGGGGTTGGGTGGGGGGCATAGGCCACCCACCTGGCCCCCAAGAATCTAAGGGACATTCAGTTGAGCTATAGTTGTATGTTTGTAATATCATTTTAGTGTAGCAAATAAATTGTAATAAAGTTTGCATATAATGCAAACACCGGTCAACAAGAATTAAGAGTTCAATTAATTCTTTTTATTTATTTCATGCAATTCTCTGTAAACATATAAATAAGTGCTTTTGCAGATAGATCAGGAGAGGAATTCAGTATCAAAGTTAGAGAAATCAGTTGTATCAGTGAATGAATCAATAAAATGGCAATTCACATGCCTTTATTTTGCTTAAGTTGCTAGTCATCTGGTGTTCAATATAATTGTGATTTTGTTATTCATTCAATGATATTTATTATGCATGTTTTGTTGATGAATGTTTTTTGAAATGCGTACTCATCTGGGCCAAAAGTTAAGTTGCTTCAATGAATCTGTGAACATTGTGTCACAAGCGAAATTGAAGATATAAGTAGTGTCTTTGCATCGTCTTATATGTGATTTAATTATAGCATACGTGATTATCTGTTCAATTCATTCAATCCAATCCATGTGCACTTGTCCTGCTCAACTTCTAAATTTAGTTGAATAGTACAAGTGTGTAGTTGTAGGTTCTAATTCAAGTCCAAAAGCACAAATCCTTGCCTCGTGATTGAAAGCATGTTTCAATATTTTGCACGTCGCAAACCCAAAAAAGATCACATATTTACATTTTATTCAATGTAAGCGTGAAAACACCTCAAAAAACATTGTAAAATTCGTAAATTGCAAGTACATGTTATACAGTTTTAGGTTAGTTTTAGATTACAAGGAGCTTCCCCTTCTAATCTTGTAATGTCCCCTTTTGGGATTACCCTAAATCTTGCCCTAGAATCACAAGTTAGGGTTACAACTTACCAATCAAATGATGTAAGCAAGATAAACCTTGGTTTATGTAATGTCCCTAATAAGAATTATACTAATTTTATCCTAAACTATCAACTTTCCAAGCAAACAATGGATTTAGAAGATACCTTGGCCTGATTTAACCCCTACATCAATAAGTCCATAGCAAATTAGTTAACTCAATTAAACTTACCTTGGGATTGATCAACCATGGGGGAGCATGGATTAGAGTGACTCAATGGGGTGTCTTAGTCTTCCTAGATCTCAGGGCGGATATAACATCCCTCCCTAGTCCTCATGTGGCGCATGCCATTCATATAAGGTGTCCTTGTCCTTATGTGGCGCATGCCATATAAGGAGCCCTCGATCTCATGTGGCGCATGCCATTCATATAAGGAGCCCTCGATCTCATGTGGCGCATGCCATTCATAAAACACCGCCTCGGCCTCATGTGGCGCATGCCATTCATATGAGGTCACCCCGGACTCATATGGCGCATGCCATTCATATGAAGTCCGTCATTCCCTCATCTTGCCATCTTTTCCCATTTCCCCATGATTGCTCTCCCTAAATTGTTATACCATGATAGGAGAGTCAGGTTACAAAGGTGTCCTAGTAGCCAAACTCTCTAGGCCAAGAGGCAGTATCCTTACTACTGAAGGCTGTACCCCTTTGGCCCATGTGGGCTCATCTTGTCCCCCCCCCCCCCAGGTGACGTACCTAGAAGAGAGCACTCTCGCCGTTCCCCTTTGCAATTCTACCTTCTCCATCATGGTTAAGGTATGTGCAGAATGAACTAATCAAATTCACATTTATAAATAATCATATCAGCAATAATAATTCATGAATATGCTACCACAAATATATTAGTGATTTAATCCTCCATTTGATGCCTCTATTATATATCTCAATGGCAGATCCATATTGTGATTTCCTCTTCATTATTCCCAGAAATATATATTAGAAATATATATCTTTTTAACTCAGAAATATTCTCTTCCTTTGCTATAAAATCAGATATCCTTTTATCTTGTTACAGATCTGTATATATCTTTCTCTTCTACTACATATTCAAATCAGGTGTTAGTTCTTATATTCAGAAAATATAATCTTTATATATATATATGCAGATTTAAATCTGCCATGGATATATTTCATTTCCAAATCTCTATCTTACCTCCTATCCAACTCTCCTTCTCTCTTATTTATAACCTCTCAAGATAGGTGTCCTTAATGAAGTGGTATGCCTTTTACTCAAAGAATATATATATTTCCTTAATACTAATCGCACCTCTTGGTGCATATAATTGCTGTCGTAAACTAAATCGAAGCCTTTACAAGCGCTGCCCCTGCCTTTATATTAATCACCGCTGCCTCTAACTAAGATCGCAGCCTCTCAAATATGAATCGCTTGGCACTCTGTCTTATTAAGGTTTGTCTTATTCCAAGTAAGTTATAATTT
The DNA here is from genome assembly GCA_027924645.1 of Cunninghamia lanceolata. Classification (NCBI taxonomy): domain Eukaryota; kingdom Viridiplantae; phylum Streptophyta; class Pinopsida; order Cupressales; family Cupressaceae; genus Cunninghamia; species Cunninghamia lanceolata. The sequence continues at coordinate 439,014 of BSBN01001937.1, read as the reverse complement.
ATATTTATTTTCATATTACATATTATATATATAAATATATTTATTAATATACTATATCATAATGATTGTTAATATTAATACTTATATTTATATTTATATTTGTTATTTATAAATATAACAATATATCTTGTTAATTAAAATAAATATATATTATATTTTAATTATATTAAAATATTTATATAATAATATTATTTAATATTATTATGTCTATTAAATATTACCAGAAGCACTCTTATAGACCGCATTTCAAGAAGGCAACTTCACCATTTAATCCTGACATTTAAATCTTTAATTTAAACAATGCCTTCACATCAAGATATTACAAATTTGAAGAGTGGTTTTACCACACATGTTCTGTTTGAAAGGTGCAAAATAAAACGCTAACAAGCTCTAGAGTTGGGGGAAGCATAAGCTCCTCATGAAGCGTTGGTTTCCAAATTTCAACCCTTTGACAAAATTTTTAAAGTGATACCAATATGTGTTAGGCTTTCAAACCTCCCCTTGTAGTTTTGGATTGATTCATGCTTCACAATGATTGGAAATTCCCTGGGAAATTTATATCAACAAATATGGCGACTTTTGCTTTCTCCCATACTACTTTTGCTTGTATTTTGATTGAGTTGGATATTTCTAAAGAAATTCCAACTAATATAGTGCTGAAAGTAAAAGATCACTTGTGAAAGTAGCTTTTGGCCTATGAGGGTATTGCTTTTTCTTGTCACAGATGCTTTGAAATGGGCCATGTTGCTGCTAAATATTCTAGCCTCAATCATAAATCTATAGTGTTCCACAAAGTCTCGAGACGGGGGCGACAGGTCGCGAGGATAGGAGGACCAAAGGCCTAGATTTGGGGATAGCAGGGAGACAGTGGTGGGTGGGGGTTTGGGGGTCCCTACGGGGTCAAGGGGCAATGACCCTCGTAAGAGTTTGGGGGCAACACCCCTCGCAGGGGTCTAGGGGCACCACCCCCAACGAGGTTGAGGGGCAGCGCCCTCGCAGGGTTCAGGAGTAGAAGCCCTGGTACATTTACTGTCGCGGTACAAGGTGAGGTCGAGGGCTGACACCTCCACCACCAAGCCCAAATTAAGCCCTTCGATACCACACAAACCTTCATGGCACACATCATTTTCACAATTTTATCACTATGTTTTTTGCAACACCAAGTCATTACTATTCTAACCAAATCTTCATTATTTAGAAACTAGTAATGAATATATAGAATCTAACTAGTCTAAATGATGAGGGCTAAACAATTTTTTAGTGTTCCACGAAGACTTAGCACTTGCTCTTCCTCTTGTTGTTGCTCTCACTCTTCCTTATGCTTGCATTCAATCAATGAAGACGTGGCTAATGTTCTCACTCTTGCTATTGCTCTCACTTTTCCTATCCTAATATTCTCCCTCTTGCAGCCTTAAGCCTTTCTCATTTTTTCCACTTTTGTGATTGTTGAGGGTGTGGGTGGGGCCCATAGACCATTATGGCCAAGGTTACTGGCACAACGATCCAAAAAAAATCTGATTTTTAAAAAAATGAACATTTTGCCTCAGTTGTCGTGGGGAACATCTAGGAGTCTCAAGGACGGTTAGGAGACATCTAGGAGTCCCCTGGGCATCTCGAGGACATCCCAATCTCTCCAAGAAGAGCAAAATTGAAGGGGATGCCCTGGACTTTTTGAGGGGAACATCCCACAAACGTCCCTAGGTCATGGGTGGCGATGACGGGACGGCGGGGGGTACGTTTCCCCCAAGTCCCCCCGTCCTAGAAACATGGGGTTTTTTTTGGGGGGGGGACACATCCCCGTGGAACATTGTAAATCTGTCAATCAAGCTTCTTGGTGGAGAGAAATCCACCAACACTTAACTGTTTTGGTTTCTTTGAAGAAGTCCCAGACCTCCTCAAAGCCCTCTTAGGTAAATATTGTTGTTTGTAAGCCCCTGTTAGGGGCTCCAGTAATTCCTTCTTTTTCTTTTGAAAGAACTACTGAGATGGATCATACGGGGGATGAAGTTATACCCCCTTCAACACATGTTGCAGAGACTCCCTTACTTCACTATTTTTTGAGAAGAACTCAAAGAAGGCTCCTGTGGTGGAGACTGCAAATCAGCCTTCAAACAATCCTTCAGTCCCTTATGAGGAGCAGCATTTATTGTCATTGGAGCGCCAAGAATTGGCAATTCCAATCAGAAATCTGGTAAAACAAAGAAAATAACTTCTTATATGCTCAAATCTGGTAGTAAGAAGGTGTAAGGCTTGCTATGATGGTTTTTATCCAGCTTTTTGTATTGCCACAATGTTTGTTATGCTTTATCTTCTTTTCAGGCAGGGGCCCCAATAGTGTCCCCCAACTAATTAATTCTTATTTTTTTTAAATAGTAGCCATAACATGATCCTCTGCAATAAACATGATATCTGCAGAAGAATTATATTCAACAGCATTTGGGTGAGAAAATCCTCTTATTTGTGTAGTTATACATGTAGAACCACCTCCCAAATTGGTGTAGGAATCATCCTTCTTACCAAACTATTTATTGCTTCATGGTTTAGATATTTTCAAATAACTAATAATTGGATACTCCCTGTTCAAAACGTTCAAAAGAACGAAATTATTCCAATCCCTTTGCTATCTTGGCCACATATCAATGGGTATGCAGTATTTTCCATATAAAAAGGAATTCACAATTCTTGAACAAGGCTCATTAAGTTAATTTTAATCAGTAAATCCACAACCTCAAAGATAGTTTGAAAAAGAACAACTCAAGTTCATAGTTGAGACCAAGTGTTGCAGGGTTGTAAACAAATGCCACATAACAGGTCACAGTTACTACATGATTGAATCCTCATTGAGTTATAGGTTATTTCCATCTTACATAGCCAAACAAACAACTTTATAATTTTATACCATGATAGGGAATCCATTGTCATCTTGTGATGATCAATCAGTGCATGTTTCCTATCTAGGCCATGGCTACAGTAGAGAACTGTGATCTCGGAACAAAGAATGTTTTCCGCAAGACAGTGTATTGAAGAATTCATTGCACATTCATCCCTTTGGGAAGCATAAACTCTATCTATAGAGTTATGGCATATTCCTTACAACATTATCATTACAACTATGAATATCCACTATGCCAACTGAAACACAATTTTCTTCCCAATTAAGAATCTATAAGACAGCCCGTTAAGAATCTGTAAGATAGAATACAGGTGTCATAAGACAAAAGCTTGATGACCCCTTAATCTCATTAGCATCTATTGCAAACACCAGTACAATCACAAATGATATGTCATATCCATTTCATTTATTCAACCTTAACATTGTTTGACTATCAATTTGAATTATTACTTAACTTTATAAGTTACATATATATTTTTTACTAAATATATTATTATATAACCATCCCCTCGCCGTCCCTCTACCATCCCCGAAAACCTGTTCCTGCATCCCCCCGTCCTGGAAACTCAAAGAAACACTATTCATATGATAGGCATTCACCATATTATGAAACATAAGAGCTAAATTAAGAATTGACATGAGTCGACATACAAATTACCAATAAATTTACATAATAATAATAGAAAATTAAGCAAAATTAAATTTAAATATTTAAAATATACACTAAATATATATTAAAAAATAAAATTAACAATAGACAATATAGTCTTACTATAAATAATATATATTTAAAAATTTTAAAATATATAATATTACCTAATAAATTAAATTTAATAAATAACAAAACAATCATAATTTATTTTTGGTAGATTAATTGTGGTCTTCGGGACCACTCCCTTTGCATTAAGATGACATATGTAGCCTCTGCGTAGGCATGCAGGATTTGCAAAAACCCCTGATGATGGAGGATCTTGAAGATTACAAAAACTGATATGGCCATTGGAAGACAAAATTGACCAAGCCTAGTACCTATAACACAAATGAATATATTAGCATCTAACATATTTTATGATAAGAAGCTACTTGTGTGTGAGAATTTCCACCATTGTCACTATCTCCAATGAGGGCAAAATTCTAGTCTACTTCATTTATTGGAGCCACCCCTATCACATTCTTTAAGAAATCCACAACCATACGACCCTTCTTTCTCCTATTCTTCTCTACTCTGTCATTGGTTGAGGTAATGAAGGGCAGCCACAGGCCGGCAACCGCATCATTGTTGATCAACAAGGTTGCATTTGGGATGGTGAGGTTGTGTCCAAGAACCACATCGATCAATATCCTCATAGCTGGTTTGGTAAGAGCCTTCCTCATAGCTTTGATGATATCTTTATCCTCATTTAGATCCAACAAAACAGCAATAAACACTGAGGCTATACCAGAGTAAACTCAATACCTATGCTTGGTTGTCAAGAATTTGTCGCCCAAAGCCATCCTGATGGCATGAATAACAATTCTAGGCTTAGTCTTGAAGACCTTCCTTATTCATTGAACTAGGATATCGCCCAAGAATGTTGTGTGTCTTTTCTTTGCAACCAATCTAACATTGGAATCCATGTTGCAGAAACCACACTTGCTTTTTTGGCGAAATGCAAGGGAAAGATGAGAATGTTACCAAATTTGCCACCATAGATGTGATTTTTAGCTTGGAGCTATCGTTCTTCACACATAAATGCCATTCCCATCATTGTGCTCCATCATGTTTCTTTAGGCAATCAGTTCATTCGCATGCTTCTCAAGCCGTCGATGTTGTTCATTAATGATATTGAATATGCAGCCAAATCTTATGAAATTCTGCCCCTAGCCCAGCATTTTTTAATCATTTTAAGGTGATATCAAAAGATTCCAGGCATTTGCATGTTTATCGATTATGCACTCCACTTCTTTATCGATGGCATAGTTAACTAGGAAGTTTCCTTCCTTGTTGATTTCTCTGTAAACATGTTGTAGAGAACAGGCCATGAGAGAATCCAAAATAGGCCAAGCTTCTTGTAGGATATTATTAATTTTTCAATTTGGAGAACCCTTGTTACGAATAGCATTGATGATGATCTTTGAAACTCCTTTCACTTGCACATTACACAAACCAAATTTTTTACATGCCTAAAGACCGAGAAGAAAAGCTTGTGCTTCCACTTCATCGTTGATGCTAATCTTCAATTTCTTTGAAGCCACACCAAATAACTTCCCTTTGTCATCTTTGATGATGCAACCTGCTGCTCCAAATGGGCCTAGGTTGCCCCTTGCTGCCCTATCAAAGTTCATCTTTAGCCATCATATAAGAGGGGGAGACCAGTTGATTCCGAATCTAGGATTTGGAGTAGAATTAATTCTACTCACCCCTTGAATGGGGGAACAAAATAATTATAAAATTAATTATATAAATAAATAATAAACTTTTAACTTTAAAAAATCCAATAAAGAAATCTTAAGACATAAAATAAAACAAAACCTAAAAAACAACCCTAACAATATATTAAAGCCGTAACACTATGAAAGGACACAGTATGAAAGTGCCTGCATAAATCTACAAAGCTTTTTGGCCTCAATGTTCCATGAGACAAGCTTTTCCTGCAAAATTTAGAACGACATTTTAAGTTTTTGGCCAGAATATTATCATTAGTGTAGCAGATCTGGGTCTGTAATGTCAAGAATCAAGATTGTCCTCCTCAAATGTGACTACTTTTGATGTCCAAATCTACAATGCTTTTGAGTTACAAGTTGCAACTATGTGTGGTTCCTATAGTACTATCTCTTTTGTATGTTTTTATTTCTTTTGTACTGCTAGATACCTACATAACAATTACTTGATTCAATTTGCTGAAACCCTTGTAGATATCAAAAATGTTTGTATCGAAGGGGCTAGTAAGATTGTAATAAAAGACATGGTCCTCTTTATTTTTCTATCCTACAAATTCGAACAATACATGAATTTAAAACCAAAATCTTCTTTGGAAATTTCATAAATATGGGAAAATAACCAGGAGACACAGATTTTTCCCTTTTATGGGAGATGACAGTCGGTCATCCCCAAAATAGTCAGGGGACGGCTTTGATATCCCTGGCCATCACAAGGAAAGCTACCATTCATGTTGTTTACTGGCATTTCTGATGGCGTTTCCAGAACATTTCCTTAGTGCAATGGAGTTTAGGAGATGGCATGGAGACATTTCCAAGGCATTCCCACGTCCACAGAACATCCCCGATACATGGATACCTGAAAAAGGGCAGGGGATGTGTCTCTGAGTTTCATTGAATATTTTTTCTAAACACATCAATCCTGGGAACTATATAAACAGACAAAACTACTTTGAACATAAGAGTTCAAACGAAGGGAGGTTAGATGCCCCTCCAAGAAATTTTACCTTGCATCTTCTTCTCAACGAGAAGGAAAAGTTCAAGAACTCTAAATAACAAGCCAGATTGTCTTCACCATGATGCTGCACCATCCAAGTGTCTCAAAACACCTCCTCATTCCAATAAAGAGGACATATAAAGACAGGTATATGCTGATCTAACCCAATCCCAAATCAACATTACTATTCAACAATTCCAAAAACCCTTACTAGTGCTTCTACTTTCTTACATCTCACAAATCTCATTACTAAAACTTTAACTTTCCACAAACTTGATAGAAAAGTTTATTATGTTAGAACATTATCCAATTGAATTTGATAGTATAAATACAAATTAAACAATTTGCATGCCCTGTACTCTTCTAGTTTAAACTAGGCAATCAAGCTATTAGAATTCGCATCCAGCATCTGTGCTTAGATGAATCCATTCATCAAAGGGACAGCTAGATTAACCATATCTGATTTGATTCCCATCTGTTTTTTGTTTTTCCCAACCTTGGGTTCATTGGTTGTTTTCTCTAGGCCTTTAATGATTGCTTTATCAATTATTTAATGGTTGAAATTTTTGAAATTGAAGTTTCTTTACCAGAAAGGAGAGGTGGTGACTGCTTCCAACCTTCTGAAAATGGTCTGTTTCAATCTACACAAGGGGTAAGGATTTCAGCCAAGTTGGTGGCTCCAAAAGAACTTTCACCTTTAAATTAGCACTTCTAATTTCTTGATTTTGGTATGCATGAGCATCCATAAATTCATCAGCCTCCTCTCAAAAGCCCTCCTTCACAAAGGGATTCTAACGATAGTCCTACAACTTTAGTTCATATTCCGATCTACCTTTGTGGATCTAGAATGGGCCCTTTCATTTCCTCTTGATATATTCAATTTCCTATAAATCAACCAATATTTGTGGAGTTTGCTACATACTCCGGGTTAGTTCCTTAGCACATACTCTAGCCCTATCACCATGTTCAACACATATTTTACACCTTCAAACTAAATCTTATATCTAATGTTTGAAACCAAGTGCTTCCTTGTTTGTTAGTGTTGTATGCTTAGGCAAGACCTTGCTCCAATCTAGTTCCATGTCAAATCTAGCACTATTGTCCCATATTCCATCTCCATACATTTCCCTTGCAAATAGAACTCCCTTAAAAAATCCTAATTATGCTCAAGCACCTCATCACCAATACTCCATACCTAAGACAATTTACTAGAGGATAGCTGTCTATTCTTTTCTACTTACAACTGTTAATATTGGTTTCAATTCTGATTTTCTCGACTTAGAGAGAATACCATTGTTGTCTTTACTTCTAGCTTATTTAGACTTGAAACAGAGTTAATCAGAATGGCCAGAAACCAAAAAAATAACATATAAAGTAAAATAAAAAGTTCACTTGATCTCACTACCTTTAATGGTAACTTGTTATTGTAGCTCTTGTTTTTGCGCATTTGATTGATGATAGGGGCCAATGCTTGGTTTCACCAAAGAATAGAAAGGAAGCAATAGGATAGAATACAATGTTTTTATTTCCATCCAAGGGAGAGCTATAGGATCTATAGGCCGGAGCAAAAATTTATGATAAAACTTAGTCACTTTAGTCTAAAACTTGAAAGAACAGAGAACTTGCCTTGCCCAAAGGGATGAGAGCAATCATTGTATCATTTGAGATTTTCCACTGTGGAGATCAAGATGGCCAAAGATGAAGAGCTAGATCCTCTCTATTTACCACCTAGTCCTGATGTTTAGGAACCATTTTTCTATTGTTGATAGTTAGGTTTTCAACAGGCAATGGAGGAGGGGTTATGCCCAACAACTTCTTGTTATTTGATGTTTCAGTTTTATATGCTTGCTACTGAAGCACTGTGGGATGTATTTCTAAAGAAAATCAGTTGTCTCAGACATATCGTGTTGCTTTTAATTCAGTTGATTGTCATGGTAGGTTTAACCATAATATGATCCTCCTAAAGGATAGGCTGCCTGGTACTCTTTGATTATCAGGCTTTTCTATGCATATATATCTCAAAAGTAGATAGATAACTGTAAAGTCGATTTGTTTTAAAAATAGTCTTTTTTCTTGAAAAAGAAATTTACCGTCCAAACAAATATTAGAGAAGTGCCACACAATGATTTGATTTGTCTGCCAGTTTTTATACTCATCTTAAGCAAGTTCATGAGAATATCTAGAGGGCAAGACCCTCTAAGGAATGGAATACATCTCAAAAGCAGATATATCACTGTAAAGTCATTTTGCATCTATCGATTTGTTTTAAAATTTGTCTTTTTTCTTGAAAAAAGATATTTACCCTCCAAAAAATATTAGAGAAAGTTCCACATAATGCTTTGATTTGTCTGCCAATTTTTATACTTGTCTTAAACAAGTTTATAGGAATAGCTAGGGGACAACACATTTTAAAGAATAGACTGCACAAAGAGGATAAGAATATTAAGATATAAATCAAAACAAAAACTTGCATAAGCTTCTCCTAGCTGTACGATTATACTTGAGGCACAATGAAGGTAATGTGTGTCATTTTCACAAAAGAATATGCTATTCCAGACTCCATGTAATCAACAAGCATTTAGTAATTTATCAATGTATCTTTGCAATAAGTTTCAATTTACTCAAGTGCCAATAACATGTAAACAAAAAAATACAATCAAAAGCTTAAATCCTTACATGAGGCCCATTTTCTTGCAGACATGATGCTTGATAATTGCGCCAATTGCCTGTTGAGGGCTTTTGGTAGTGCTGATATATGGTAGAATGTATGATCCCAGTGTTTTCTCAGCATAGCATATCCAACCTAAAATGCATAGCATAATTACACCAAATAACAGATCAAGGTACAAACGTCTTTCATGACACATCAATATACATGCTGAAGATCATATATTAGATAAGATCAAGAAATATTTTTTCCCTAGCAAAGGACTAAGTAGGAATACAGATATCTTGAACACATACAACCATGTTACCATATAGTAGGTTCTTCATCTTCAAATTAGTCATATCATATTAAAACACTGTTCAGGTATTCCTCCTTTTTATCAAATTTCTTCTGTTCATTTTTAGTTTTATTGTTTTCCAAATACCCATTTTTGATACTAGCAGTTTCCAATGTCCTTGTCATAGTCCAAGATTCCACCTGGAACCTTGAGATCCTTGAGGAAACACTAAATTCTATTAAGTCTAATAAGCTGTAGGGAAATACTAAGTATAATAATATAAAACTTATATAAAAGAAAGTACACCTCAATAGATTTCCAGTCATATCCAAAAAAATATCAGTAGAAGTAAAGGTGAAAGACATTTGATTAACTTGAGATAGTGTGCCCAAGGTCATCCCAAGGATGGGTCCCTATTGGGGTGTGGACACAAAGTGTAGTTAGCTTATTATGCCCTGATTATGCTTTGTTCGTATGGTTATTTCCGATTACGTGTTAGTACTTGTTAGTTTGTGTTAGTTGTAGGAAGTCTATTTGTCCCCATCCTACCACTCCTAAGGCATCTCATTCTACAGAACGACTCCAACACCTCAAACATGCATCCCCAGAGAACAATGTGATAGTTGTGTATCTCCTCTCAAGTTGAGAGTAGATATAGAACTATCATGGAGATGGTTTTGTGCATGGTGCCGAGTAAATGCATGTTGTACAAATATTGTGATGCAGTTGAACCTGGATTCCCACTAAAAGACAACCAAGGTCTGCAGAAAATACAACTATCCCAAGATTTTATATGATAAAAATACACACCCACAAAATCTGATAATATCATAGCTCCATCTCACTCAAAATCATTACAAGATACAGCAACAATTTCCATATCAACTGAAAAATCCTTCAAAACTCACTTGCCACAAACATGTTTGCTGTCAAACTGATTACACATGACTGTTTTAAAAGAGTTCTGCTACAGCACAGCATTTCAAATGTTTGAAAATATCAACTAGAATACCTACGTGGACTTTTCACTTCCACTCACCATGAGGTCTCTGGTTTATAATGAGGTGTTTGAGGTAAATATAGAGTTGAAGGCAGCAGCAACCTTACTCCCAACATAGGCATTGGCTGCCTTAAGTCTGCAATAAAAGCCACCACCCTAAATGGAAATTAAAACTGTCACAGCCACCTGTAATAGTCAGTTGCCACCTTAAAAAGAAAATAAAACTGTCAAGTTTGTTCGTCAGAATTTTAATATTGTAACCGCCCAACAGGATAAGGAAGTCAAAGCCGCCACCATCAATTAGATCTTATTTTTATCCTTGCCAATCAGTAGCACTCGACAAAACGATTGAATCCAGCAAAGGATAAAACTGTGGGTCCCAGTAATTATCAGCTCCAACAAAAAAGCCTTCAGAAAAAAGACAAATGCCAAAAACGAACAGATAATGAGACTACCCAACAACGGATTATAAGCAAATGTCAATAAAGATAAAGTGGGTCCCAACTGAATGCATAACTACCAAGGAAAGTTTTGGTAATCGCACCATTTTTATAACAATCTTTATCCATGGATAAGATAAGTAAAGACGTGGACCCCGCACGATGACCTTGTCCCCCACAAACAAACCTCAACCATAAAAGGAGGGATGCGGGTCCCAACATCTCAAATAGGAACAACCAATCATATTTAAATATGCTAAACAAGGAATTTGCAATAAAATGCCACAACAATATGCCACATGGATAGGTGGGTTCCCAGATGCTCCTACATCGAACATGTCGAGTAAGAAGTTTTTGAGCATAGTTCACAAATTAGAGCTAATGATAAAACCGTACATTCTATAGCAAGATCCATTATTAAATCAACTTGTTGACACCTGAAAAAACCAGCTCCCAAACATGCATCTTTTTGCCGCCAAATCCATCAAAATACCCACTTTGACCCTTTGTTGTCTAAACCCATCATTTATAGCCGATCTAAGATAATTTCCATAGGTTCCCTTCATAAGGTTTCCAGCTGTTTGCCTTTTGAAATGCAAGGAAGAAATCCTAAAAAATGACTAAGTCCAAATTCTAAGTGTTTTCCTTGTATTTTCTACCTTTTTCGGAATTTTGGAGTTTCGGGTTCCTGTCTTCCATCGTGCCATTTTTGTCGGCTCCGAAATCCGCCTTGGTTCCTTGCAAAATCACCTAAGTATTTCGGGTGTCGGAGGTCGGGCTTGCGGCCTTTCGTCTTCTTTAGAGCATGCATCAACGGGAAGGCCCATTCGCCGAAGTCCACCAAGGGTTTTGAAAATTTTCTAAGTATTGCGGATTTCGGAGGTCGAAGTTGTGGTCTTTTGTCTTCTTCTAAAAGCAAGCGGAAGGAAGAAGGCCCGATGGCTGAAGTCCGACGAAGCCTTTTTTGTCTAAGTGTTGCGAGCGGCGGAAGGTGAGAGTTCTCTTTTCTTCTTTCTCTCTTTTGGAAGGCAGAAGACAGAAGGCGGAAGGCTCATATGCCGAATCCCGCCGAGTTTTCAAAAGTTTCTAAGTGTTTCAGGCATCAACAACCAGAGGTTTTCTCATCCTTTTCAAAGACAGAAGGCGAAAGGCCCGACAACCAAGGTCCGGCAAGCTCAAATTCTCCTAAGTGTTGCGGGAGGCGGGAGGCGGAAGGCGGGAGTTCTCGTTTCTTCCTCCTTTCTTTTCGAAGGCGGAAGGAAGAAGGTCCAAGGCCTAACCCCCAACAACTTTCATTTCTTCTAAGTATTTCGGGGTCGGGTGGCCCTTTCCTTCTCTTCCAAAGTGAACAATGCTTGGTGAAGGCCCGATCTCCAAAGCCCAATGGTTTCCCTTTGTTCCTTTCGGACTTTGGAGATCGGGGGTTCCTTCTTCACCTTTTCAAAAGACGATTACATAGAGGAAGCCCGATTTGGCGGGGACCGATTGTTTTGCCTTCCCCGCTCTCTCCGTCGTCCAGAAACGCCTAGAATACATGGGGAAACACGCCAACAACTCTCAGGATCGCCATTGATACGAAATGGGTAGCTGGAAATGATGTTTTTATTGTAGTTGGTAGGGTTGTTGGCGGTTTTCTGCCCATTTCATCCTCAGGTCCGAATTGTGAAGGCTATAAAGGCGGGATTGGAACTCATTCTAAGGGTTGGTTGCTGAACCAATTGTCTGGTCTGGAAGCGCTTAAGAAAAATTTTCAGGCATCAATCACGTTGGTCTAGTCTGCAAGTGAAGGGATGTATTCAGCATAGTGTAGGAAGGATGTGTAAAGCAAATCTGCATGTAATGGAATGTCTCCATGGGAGTTTGTAGTGATTTTGGCAAATGTATAGTCGCGGCTATATGTTTTCCCTTGCCACATTTGTTGGCATGATTGTAACTGGGGTTTGGAGGTGTGTGACAACATTTAAGTTAATACAAGGCTTTGTATTTGCCATTCCTTTTGTTGCATATGAATCATTGCAGTTCTTTCTTGGATTATTAGGTATGCCCATTGCATGAAGGCCTATTTATGATATGTATGTGAATATATGTTTGGTTCCATTGATCCCCTGTTGCATATTTTCTTTCCTCCTTGCACTCTATGATTCAGTTGCCCAATAGAGTAGGCACCGGTCTATATTGGGGATGGATCAATCAACATTTTAATCAAACCTTTGTCTTGTTAGTTGTAGGAGTAAGAGTAGTTTTAGTTTAGGTTCTTTTTGTTGTGCATGATTCAGTGTAATAACCAAGGATAAATCCGAAGTGATGCAAAATTGTTTTAATCATTGGTGAATCATGGACATGTATGCCTGCACTATGTATCTTGTGTATGAAAAGTTAAGTGGATTCATCTCAAGGAGTATAAAGAATGTGGTGTAGTTATATTTGGGTGCAAATGCATAGTGCAATAATTAGCTTAATCAGAGGCCTATGCAGCCAGTTTGTCTTGACCTAGTGACAACTTTGGGGGTCAAGTGTACATTGGGTATGGCTGTGTTTGTTTGTTTGTGTTCTATTTCATGCCTCTAGGAATATCCCTCCTAGGTCTAGCTGATCCTGAAGTGCAGAGGAGTATACCCACTTTTGTCAGTTGGCCAAAATCGCCCTTGACCTATTGATAAACCTCTTTCAATCACCTTAACAACACCTCCGACCTTGGTGATTGTGAAATGTTTTAGGGTTTTGGGTTGCAGTCATTTTCGGAACCAACACAACTACTTTAGAAGATTTCCTCCTTCGCTTCTTCCAACACTTGGCTATAACAAATCCTACTTTTTGCCAAATTCGATTTTCATCTTATACTCCTCTCATGGACTTTTGTCCACCATAAATTGACCTCTTGTTAATTTTTTTTCTCCACCATCTTCTTACTCTTTTCATGGCATTTAACCCACCACTATCTATCAAACTCCACCACCATTCCTCACTCTTCACTTCTCCTGCAAATAAATAATTACAACCATTTTTGACAAAAATAATCACTTCCTCATCTACTTGTGCAAACACCACTTTATCAACATTAACATTATGAAAATCAAGAATATTTATCACCATCTCTTCTTCAACTTCTTCTTTTCTCAACGCTTCATATGTACACAAATCAGCAGTAACACTTTTATGGAAATCAGAAATTTTCAGCACTTTTTCTTCACTCACTTCTTCATTCTCTTCCTTTTGTGCATTCAACTGCACTTCATCCGTCAACATCCTCTTTTTCGCTAAAGAACTTTCAACTGTTGCATTCTTCTCACTTGCTGTAATACCTGCATATAAATCAACATAATCAATATTATAAAGATCAAAAAGTTTCTTATTTTTCTCCTCTTCACCCACTTTGTCATCTGCAAATTCCTCCATCTTCCTCTTCAAGCAAGGGATCCTATTCATCAACTCCACGATCAAATATAGGACCTTCACAAGCCACCATTTTAGCTTCTAAATCAACGACAACCTCCAAAGGAACTTCCACAACAACAAGTCTATCTTCTGCAACTTGTGCTTCTTGGACTTCTGTTACCACCACAATGTTACTTTCAGAACAAGAGGGCTTTCTCTTCTTTGTTTTCACCTTCCTTTGTATCTGCAAACAAATCAACATTAGATAAAATAGTATAATCATCATTGTCTTTCTCCTCCACAACAACCTTATGCATTCATGCCTTTAGAAAGACATGTTCCATTCACATTATTTTCTTCTATCATGTCATATATATGACAGTCTTCGTCCTTCTTGATCACATGTATGACAACCCCTCTTCGTTGCTTCGCCTCCAACCTCTTTATTCTCAAATGGATGTTCATTACCTTCTCAAATATTTCCTTCTCATATGGGGTCTCATTTCTTTCATGCCACCAATGTGACATTTTTCACTATTTTTGATCACGTCTACAGCAACTCTTCCACGTTGCTAAGATTCCAACATTTTCAATATCAATTGAATGTCTGTAATCTTTTCAAGGTAATCTTCCTCTTGGTTCTGCTCCACGAATTTTTCCTCAACCGGCCTCTTCAAGACCATCCTCGTCCTCTTTTTCGAAGACATCTTCACTCTCAACTATCTATTGTTATAGGACTTACACCTGCAACAAACTCACTCTCAACCAAAACTATCCTCTACCCAACAATGCCGCTGAAAGCTGCACACTCTTAAAACCCCCTCTACCCACTTCCACATAGTGGACATTAACATATCTTCTACTCAGCACTACCTTTGTTGGAGGACAGCCAACATACCCTTACGCAACACTCATTCTTTTTATCACCATTTCCTCACTCACATTAACATCAACTCCTCAACACTCATCCCAGTGAACAACCCACTTTGATACTGAATCATGCAATCGGCCCCGAATGCCCAATGAAAGACAACCAAGGTCTGCAACAAATACAACTATAAAAAAATTTTATATGATTAAAGTACACACACACCCACAAATCTAATAATATCATTCAAAACTCACTTGCCACAAACAAGTTCACTGTCAAACTGACTACACATGACTATTTTCAAAAGTTTTCCTACGGCACAGCATTTCAAATGTTTGAAAATATCAACTAGACTACCTACATTGACTTTTCCCTTTCACTCACGACAAGCTTTCTGGTTTAAAATGAGGCACTTGAGGTAAATATAGAGTTGAAGGCAGCAACGCCCTTACTCCCAACATAGGCGTTGGTTGCCTTAAGTCTATAGTAAAGGCTGCCACCCTGGATGGAAATTAAAACTGTCACAGTCAGCTCCCACCCTAAATGGAAAATAAAATTGTCAAGTTTGCTGCGTTAGAATTTTAATATTGGAACTGCCCAGCAGGATGAGGAAGTCAGAGTCGCCACCATCAATTAGATCTTATTTTTATCCTTGTCAGTCAGCAACGCTCAGCAAAAGGATTGAATCTAGCAAAGGGTAAAAGTGTGGGCTCCAGTAATTATCAGCTCCAGCAAAAATAACCTTCAGAAAAAAGACAAATGCCAACTAAAGATCATGTGGACCTAACAAACAGATAATGAGACTGGCCAGCAAGAAATTATAAGTGAATGCCAGTAAAGATAAAGTGGGTCCCAGCTGAATGGATAACTACTAGCAAGGAACGTTTTGGTAACCACAGCCTTTTCAGAACAATCTTTATCCATGGATAAGTAAAAACATGGACCCCACATGACAGCCTTATCCCCCACAAAAAACAACCTCAGCTAGGAAAGGCGGGGTGCGGGTCCAAGCATCTCAAATAGGAATAGCCAATCATATTTAAATATGCTAAACAATGAATTTGCCATAAAATACCAGAACAATATGCCACAAGTATAGGTGGGTTCCAAATGCTCCTGCATCATATTGGGAGAAGCAATGAATGCAATGGCATTTCTCCTAAACATAAGTTTATGCAAAGCTTTGCAAAATGCCACACCTAAAGAATCCCAATCCGAGCTCAAACCAGATGTAACACATTTTGGTGTTTTTCAGCTAAATATGTTTTGGTTCCTCGTAGTAAAAGGAGTGAACTAGATTCTAAGAACTTTGGATATTTCTTTGTTGGTTATAATGATCAATCTAAGACATATAGACTCATCAATAATTCCACTAACAAAGTCATAGTTGGTCAAGTTGTTGATGTAAAAATCATAAACTTTATTTGATTGTTACCCTAACCAATAGGTTGTCAATGATCAATATCAAACTAGTGTTGTGGTTGTTTTGAAGAATGCAGGCTCTATTTCTTTTTGTACTCCATCACAATTACTAGTGGGTAAACCTCTAGCTTATATTTCCCTGCACTATGAGTATATCAAAGACAATGACCTAAGTTGACTTCAATTCCAAATGTGGTTGTTTTGCTACAACAGTCTCACAGTCACACATCAATGAAGAGCCAAGTGGATTTATTCCACTCTTCGTGATGTAAGGATGAACTTCCTTAATCAAATGTCTGATCACAATGGAAACAAATTGTTGGTTCATACGAGCATGTCCATGTTGCTCTCTCTTCTAACCTTTTCAAGGTGCCTAAATGACAAAAGTATGCAGAAGCTAAAGGTAAGCCTAAATGGGAGGTTGCCATGCACATTGAATATGATGCCTTGATAAAAAAATCATACCTAGGAGTTAACTAAATTGCCTCCAAGTAAAAAGCACATTGGATGCAAAAAAAAATACATAAGGTCAAATGTAAAGCTGGTGATACTTGGACAAGTAAAAGGCTCGTCTTGTTGCAAAAGGCTAATTCACAATAGGAGGAGATAGGCTATACTTTGTACATGTATGCATTTATTGCTTTTGTTAAGTGATGTATGCTAATGATTTAATAACATCACATTTGTTATGTCTAAATAGTACTTACAATGTAAGTTACAATTAACAATGTAACCTCCCCCTACAATAATAAATGCAAGTATACACATTGAAGTGTGTGCCATCCAATTTTCTCAAACTTTGTGTAATCAGTATTCCAACATGTTCAAAGAATAATCATGATCAATGATGTTGACGAAGAATTGAAGTGATGCAGTCCAAGATCGGGCACCTTCATCAGGTAGCCAATCCAGGCAGCTAAAGAAAATTTACACATTCAGAAAATTTGAAACAGCAGACCAAACATGACTGTATATATTAATTTTTCAAAATATCAATAGTACAAATAACTTTAGGTAGGTACTCAACACAACAAAAACTAATTCCACTGACTTCCTAATTCAAAATTACTTATGAGTTCCTAATATATACTACAAAAATTCAAAGCTATAGCAATAAATTATTTGAGACTACTAAAAAGGATGAACTACTAAAAATCTTTCATCAAAGCTACAGCCATACATGTTATGAGTCTACCAATAGGTCCCACTGCCGAAAATCCACACTTAACCAGCTACAGACAAAACAAGCTAAAGACAAAAAGGGGCCAACACCAAAACTTCTACCTACTCGACTACTTTTCCAAATCTGCCTCTTCTATATTCTCTAAAACGACTTCATAAATAACAATTCTTATTTTTAATTTCCCTTCAACTCACACCTCCCTGCCCAGCGTGGAGGGTGTCTCCGTTTTAAATAAGACAAAAGGTTCTAAACTTGGAGAATCATCCAAAACTAACCGCCGCAGTCAAGAGTTTAAAAAAGAAAATGCCTTTAATTCGCCCAGTCATGGTCACCGCATATTAAAGGATTTTGCCACGATTTCTGCCATGTCATGAAGAAAAATGCCTCCACAATCTCATAAAGGAAATCGCCCAAAAGGGAATAGGTGCAATCATATGATAAGGTCGAATAATAAAGCCCCACAAGGCACAGAAACCACCAATGCTAATTAAGGAACATGTCCAAACAAAAGCCACCAAAAATATTCCAATGAAAGGAAATGCCAAAAGGAGAGAGGAGTCACGATCAAGAGACTCTATTTCCACGTCCAAATGCTCCTGCATCAAACTCGTCGAGTAAAAAGTTTGTAGGCATAGTTCACAAATTTGAGTTGTAGATTCCATAGCAAGTTCCTTTATTGAATCAACTACTTCAGAAGATTTTCTCCTTCACTTCTTCCAATATTTAACGGGAATAAATCCTACTTCCTTCTGCCAAACTCCTTCACCATTTTTTTCGCCTCTTTTGCTTGCACTTATAAAAGATCTCTCCCACCTCTAATTGCTGTAAATGAATTCCCTCTTGTATGTTCTCTTGAGAACATTCTTTTACCATTACCTTTTCACTCTCTCTTGTCTCCATGTTGACATGAAGACAATCCTCTTCTGCTGCCACATCTTTACCAACCAATTCTTCAACTACTTCTTGTTCTACCCCTTCAGTTTGCTGCTCATACATATGAGCATGTGGCACTGAACCACACTTTTTCCTTTTCATCGCATTCTTTACCTTTGCTGGTTATGTAGATTGAACAAACACATTAAGGAAATCAAGAGATTCCAACACTTTTTCTAGATCTTCATCATGCTTCATGCTATCCAACTCTTCTCCATTTACATTTTTCTTACAATTTGTGCTCACACAATGGACTCCAAAAGGCCCATTCTCAACAATCTCCATGGATGTTCTATCCTCATTCTTCTTTCTATTTTCTTCTTCGGTATATGCATGATCTTTAGCCACACTCAACTCATGTGCACTAATGGGCACTTTAGCCACCTCCACTATTTCCTTCATGAAAACTTGAAACTCTTCATTGCTGTCCTCAACCCTTCTTCCCTGCAAAAGAGAAATATTAAGTTCTTATCTTTACCTTTCAATGAAAGCTCAGCCTCTTTCCCATCATCAAATAATAGGTCTCCTTCCTTTTCACAATTATCAATTTTACATCCCCATTCATAGAGATCTCTTCTTTTATGCTTGTTGAAAAACATGTCTTATCTTCTTTTATTTCACTTAAAAACTGCTTTCTAGAAACTAAGCATACCTTCAAATTGCTACCATCATGAATAGCCCTTCTATCATATTGCCAAGGTCTTCCAAGCAAAACGTGGCAAGCATCCATAGGCATGACATCACATAAAATTTGATCTTGATATGTCCCAATATGAAAGTCAACTAAAGACTGCTCATTTACCAGAAGTCGATGCTCCCTTTGCAGCCATGATACTTCATAAAAGTCGATGCTCCCTTTGCAGCCATGATACTTCATAAGGCCTCGGATGTTTGATTCTTTGCAGCTTCAATTTCTCCACCATTTCACTAGATACCAAATTGTCCGTACCTCCACTATCTACTACAACTTTACAACACTTGCCTCTGCACTTACAGATGGTTCAAAACAAATTCCTCCTTTGGACCGGTTCATGTTCTTCTTTCTCTATTTTCAGCAAAACCCTCTTAATCATGAGGGATTCTCCTTGCTCAAGTTCCACTGTGTGTCCAGATGGTGCTTCATAATCTTCATTAGCTTCAGCAACGTGATTTCTTGCATAATCTAAGGTTCTTGTGGCCACTTGTAAGGTCTATGACCACCTTCACCGCATCAATAACAAGTGAAACTCCTACCTCTTACTCTTCCAAAGACTAATCCTCTGAAGGTGTTTCCTCTTCCTCTATTATCTTGATTGTATACTTCATTACGAGAAGTGCTAGACTCCTCTTCATTGTTCTGTGGCCTCTTATCTTCACCAATTTGTCCTCTTTCTCTAGAAGATCCTCCTCTTTCTATTAAGTTGTTATCTTGCTTCCTAGCCAATTTCTCTTCAGCTCTCAAGGCACACTGATAAGCTTCTTCTACAATCTCACTCAAATCATACTAAACTCATCTTGAACAGCAAAACGAAGTCCATTGATATATCTTGCAACCTTTTCCTCATCATTCTCAACATGACCAGCTCATATGCTAGCCAGTAGAATTCTTCAGCATAAGCTTGGACACTTAATTCCTTCTGTTTTAAATTGCGTAACTGTCTCAACAAATTGAGATGATAATTAGTAGGAAGAAATTTTGATTTCAACTTTGCTACCATTCGATCCCACATTTGAATCTTCTCCTTCCCCTTCCTTTGTCAATCCATTTGTACATGATCCCACCAAAGAGATGCATGACACCTTAGCTTGGTACTTTCCAATTTCACCCTTTGCGAGTCTTCTACAGATTCATATTCAAAGTATCTTTCCATCTCTGAGATCCAATCAATCAACTCTTCTGCATTCAAACTTCCCTTGTAGTACAAAATCTCCATCCACGGTCAATTTTCGATAAGAGACATAGCCCTTATGAAGGAATCATTCATGTACTCCCCAACTTGTCCCACTGGTTCTCCTGCTGCTTCTTCTTCACTTACATTCTCCACTTGTACTCCTCTCCTTTGTGTTGTTTCCAAGGCTTCTAGCCTTCTCAATATCTCTGCTAATCCATTGTCTCCATAAGCCATCTTCTTCTATAATGAGTTTACGAGACAACAAACCAAATCCTACCAACCTGCTCTAAAACCACATGATGCAGTCCAAGATCAGGCACCTTCATCAGGTAGCCAATCCAAGCAACTAAAGAAAAATTACATGTTCATAAAATTTGAAACAGCGGACTGAACATGACCATATATTAATTTTCAAAATATCAATAGTACAAGTAACTTCAGGTAGGTACTCAACACAACAGAAATTTATTCCACTGGCTTCCTAATTCAAATTTACTCATTACTTCCTGAGATTTACTACAGAAATTCAAAGCTACAGCTATACATTATTTGAGACTACTAAAAAGGATGAACTATTGAAAATCCCCCATCAAAGCTATAGCCATACATGTTATGAGTCTACCAATAGGTCCACTGCTGAAAATCAACACTTAACCAGCTACAAACAAAACAAGCTAAAGACAAAAAGGGGCCAACACCAAAACTTCTGCCTACTCATCTACTTTTCCAAATCTACCTCTTCTATATCCTCCAAAACGACTTCATAAATAACAATTTGTACTTTTAATTCCCCTTAGACTCACACCTCCCTGTCCACCATGGAGGGTGTCTCCATTTTAAATAAGACAAGAAGTTCTAAACTTGGAGAATCATCCAACACTAGCTGCCGCAGTCAAGAGTTGAAAATAGAAAACACCTTTAATTCGGGCAGGCATGGTCGCCACATATTAAAGGATTTTGCCACAATTTCTGCCATGTCATGAGAAAAATGCCTCCACGATCTCATAAAGGAAATCGCCCAAAAGGGAATCCACACAATCATATAGGAAGTTCGAATAATAAAGTTGTGCAAGGCACAAAATCTGCCAATGCTAATTAAGATACATGTCTAGACAAAAGCCGCCAGAAATATTCCAATGAAAAGAAACGCCAAAGGAGAGAGGCGTCACAATCAAGAGACTCTATTTCCACGTCCCAGATGCTCTTGCACCATAAAGTCATTACAGGAATAAATCTGTTGTGATCTTTAGGGCAAGGAAGACCTATGGTGATATGAATAACATAAATTCCCATTACGAAGTCCACAAAGTCATACGATCCCACTTCAACGTCACCACTTCGGGTAAGCTAGTTTATGCAATATTGTAAGTGCTTTAACATGCATAGTGTCATCTTGTTGTCAAGCAATTGGCAAGTAATTTTGATTAAGATTACATGAGGAAAGTGGGGCTGAGAAGCACTTGCTCAATGTTGGGGCATCCTTCCTATTAAGGAAAAGGAGAATAGAGGATGTTGGAATGGATTGTCCGATCCCTTCAAACTTTTAATTTATGTCTCCTTGTGTACCTTTGTCTCTGCCAAGTGAATGTTATGTTGTTAAATGTGTGTGTAGTGCTGAGTGTCAAAGCCGATAAAGTGCATATAGATTTTATTTTCTTTAGCCATGTTGGACTTGCTGACAAAAGCATTGGGGGGTTCACTTTCAAAATGTAGTCTTCTTTTTTGGTTTTGTGGCTTTGTAAATATGAATATGTGGCAAGGGGGATGAGATAGAAAGACCATCTGCTTTTAAGAGGGCATTTTGCTGGTTCAAAACTCACTGTTCATGAGTACAAAAATAAGGCGACACCTACAGTTTGAATATTTCTTTGCTAGCTTGAATGCTGAATGGACCTTACTTCCTTATGGGTCAACATTGTTATGCTAGGAGGATCCAGTGCATTCAGAAATCTTTGGATATTTTAAGGATTCAACCTTTTATCCACTAGGGGTATGCATTGAGGAGTTTGGATTTCCAACTCAGTTAGCCTTTGAATTCCTAGAGGGAGATCTGTAATGATTTCGAGGACTTGATTATCTCCAATTGTTGCATTCTTGATAGCTTCATTTCCCAAGGCATCTTCTATTTTGTTAGCCTCTCTTTCTTGGTGTTGTGATATGATTTCCTTAAAGTTTTGGAAATTTTGGAAGAGATTTCTAATTAAATCCGTTATAGGACCTGTCTTCCAGTTTTCCTACATTCTCACTGATTGATGGTTTATTTCAATTATCTTGATTACAACTTTGGAATCCTCATCTATTTGTAATTGTCTTAATTGTGCCTTTTTCCACCACAATTGTCTTTGATACAAAGCTAGAAGTTCAACAAGATTATTGGTTTGATTACCCAAAAAGTTGTGACATGCTAATAGCATAGAGCCATTAGCTGTCTCAAGTATCCCTCCTGTTCCTGCTTCTCTTGCATTGTGTTTAGATGCTCCGTTAAAGATCAGCTTTCTCCTACCTTGAAGCAGGTGAATCTAATTTGGCTTCAGTTCTATATAGTTGAGCCAATATTTCTAGCAGAATCGAAGTTTTCAAATTTTCAACATATTGATTTCATTCATACTCAGGAAATCAAAATCTGTCTTCCATGGATCTGGATTGAACTCCACCTGTTATGAAAGGGTTTTTATTTTCCTTGCAATTTGTTCCCAAATACATCTGGTATTTTCAAAAAAATTCAAACAGAATTACCACAGCCTTGCTATTACAGCAAGAAATTCCACATACCACAATCCACATAAATTTTCATGCTGTATGAAATAACCATATGTTGAAAACGAATTTGCAAACTTATATAGAGTGATAGAAGCTGGTTGCTACTACGCCACTTAATGAAACAACAGAATTACCAGGACAAGCAGATGCCAACATTGGTAGGCTCGACTTCAGTTGCTCGACACCACTCTCAAACTGTCCCTTGTATCGATTGACAAATTCTCCACAGGATTCAATAAGTGACAAGTCTCTGCTACAGCTCGTGTCAAACACTGCTTTGACACCAAGAGACTTCAAAAAACCAGTGAGCTTCTTAAATACCTGAACAGCAGAGGAAATGAAATCTGAAGGCATCAAATTTGGTTTAAAATACTACAGTACAAAACAAGAAACAACAATTACAAAGAAAAAGGTCATAACTTATTTTGCAACACAAAAATCCACATAAAATTACTACCCATTATTTATACCAAATTTTTTTTTTAAAATTATTTATAAAATATGGAGTACAGAGATTAATGTCAACTGCAGCACTGTAATGTCCCCTTTCCAAGCCTAGTCAGAATGGGACCATTAGCCTATCTCATGATCCCGATGGGCTAGGGAATGGTTTGGGATCATTTTTGGTTTAATTATCAAATTGGAGTTATAAGGTTTGTTTAATTTGATAATTAAACTAAGTTTTATTATTATTGGTGCACTAAAGTCTAAGGTGGGTTATTTTAAAAAGTGACTTAATGTTATGACTTGAAGGGGATAAGGGAAATGTTATAATTTTTAATTCCCTAGTCACTTAAGTGTGCACATAACTTGATATTAGAAATTATTTCTAAGGGAGGTGCAAAAAAGCTCTAATTTCAAGAAAGATTGGTTTTTGTAACTCCCAGGTGCTTATAAAAAGAAGATGTGAGCTCATTTGGAGGGGCTTGAAATTTGATAATGATATGCTGCTGGGTTGAAACCAGAGATCAATTGTGCCTTCTTGTGGACGAAAACCCACTCGAGGATGATCAGTTTCGGTGGTGAGATATCCACCCTAGCTGGTATATGATGATTTTCTACACAGGGAATCACTTGGTGCTATATGGAATTTTGATTGTTTTCAGTAGTTTGTCCTTATTTTTTAGTTTGAAGGAGTGATATGGAGTTCTTCATAAGATTTTGATCAGATTTTGGAGGGATTGAAGTGTTATATATTTTCTTTGTCTTAGTCGTACATTTCTGCTGCCGTACATCTGAAATTCAATGTTATTCATCAAAAAATTAATATTGATATTTATGAAACCTTTGATGAATGTAAAATCTTAATCTGCCAATAACAAACCATTTGCAATTGATTTGAGGGGTTTTAGTGATGTATTGAGATTTCTGGAGGTGATCCGTACTTACCCATGCCGTACATGCTGGGTTGCATCGATGCATATGGAAAAAAAATGTTGAGGAGTTTGTATTTCTTATTAATTGCATCTTATTTGCCTATCAATAAAGATCATTTTGGTAGTTATTTGGAGCTGTTTGGTGCAGTCCTGAAATTCTTGTGAATTGCCGTACCATTCATGACCGTACGGCTCAGCTTAGGAAGAGAGTTTGTTAGTATGAAATTTATGATTGATATTAGTGTTGTATCTGCTCAGAATTGATATTGTGATCAGTATAATCAGTTTGGGATTGTTTCCAAGTTGATTAGATTAGTGTTTGTAAATATGGTGATTTCAGACCATCCATATGCCCAGGCCGTACATTTCTGTCAAGAGTCTTTTGTCAGCTGGGAGTTGTGGTGACTTGGTATAAGTTTGAAACTGATCAGAATTGGTTTTGGATCAGCCTAAATAGATTTGCAATGGTGTTTGGTTATCTTGGTATGTGGATTGTTTGTATGTCTTCTAGCTGCTCTCATGGCTGCCATACAGTGCTACAGTCAGCAATTAAAGTGGGAAATCAGTCACAGTTAGTTTTCATCGGCAATAACATTCTCTATCAGCAATCTAAATCAGCTAATTGTTGATTGATTATCATTCTCAGTGCATGGTATGATTCTATGCTTTGATCTCAAGATAAAATGCTCATGGTTATAATGTATGGTGATAGTGTTTAAGCTTAGATCGAGTATTATATACTTCCATTGTAATCAAATTTACATTAAGTCCCCTAGATGGTTTACCGCCAGTGAGGAGGGAAAGAACAATTAAACACTATAACCCCTGGATGGTTTCACCGCCAGTGAGGATAAAAAACATTTTCCTTTCTTTCTACCCACTGAACAAGTGGTGAATTCCCACTGCATAAGTGGATGATTTTGTAAGCTTTCATGCATATTTATACCCACTGATAAAGTGGTGAATCCCCACGAAATGTGGATGCCCGCCGCAGCGGAAGAAGTGTATCTCTTTATTGCATATTTTCTACTGTAAGCCAAAATCACTGTATGCTCTCACCTTGCCCATTCCGGGATCCGGGTGATCAAAAAGTGTGAGGTATTTAGTTGATTATGTTTTGAGCTAACACTGTCATATCATTGTATATTTTGGAAAAAAATTTTGGGGTTGTTTATTACAAGCACGCCTCAGAAGCAAACTCTAAATTGGATTCTAACATTCTAAGCATTTAGTGGACCTGGAATGAACTTATTTAAATGCAACTGAGTCTACTATAGGCTTATAGGAAAAATAATAGTAAAATGTTACTCTAGGAGATAGGGATTAAATAGAAGTGGCATTGCATGATCAACCCATACAGTAGTTTAGTATTAGTCCTAGTACAAATCAGAAAATACTCAAACTCAGAAAGCTGATACCCAGTAAAATAAGCCTTCTATTACTATAAATAAGGTGAGGTTTATGAGGCCTGAACAGACAAGATTTCAATGTAGGTCTACTGTAGATTAATAAAATGGGAAAAGTACAAATAATATTACTTCAGAGAACAAAGCACTCCAACAAGGATACAAGGGAAGTCTCTTCCTTGGAATGCTAGAACAGCTAACATCTGCACGTGTCCCAATAGGCAAAGACTCCTCTTTTCAGAAAAACTTGAAAATCTAACATTAACCAACATAACCAATTCTTTCTTAATATGTTTCACTTACCCTCTTTTGAGAAGGGATGGATACCCAAGCAAGGTAGCCTTACACCTTAATTTCCAAGGGATCCCAATAGCAGTCAATCAGATTGTGTACCATAACAGTTTGCAGCTGTTCTAATCATCCAAACGTATTCAAGGAGAGGATCACCCACAGGAGGAGGCAGTAAATAATAAAATTCAGCTTGAAGCAGTACCCAAATAGTCTTCACAGATGGGCTCTTCCAAAAGACATGATCCACCATTGCTTCTCTACCACAAAGCCTGCAAGCAGCACCTAGAGCCCACATCTGGGAAGCCTTGTCTTGGCTGTGAGGCCGCATTAGAGTGTTAACAACCTTAGCAATTTATGCTTGAAATCAGATTTTTCCTTCCAAACAGATAGGTACCTCCATTGCCAGCACACGTCATGGTCCCTGGCCCGCTCAATTGTGGGGCAAGAATGACCTTGTGTGATGTATTCATAAACATCATTTTGTCATAGCATAGAAGGCCCTCCCACTAGTCCATTTCCAATCTTGCTAAATAGGACCCATCCCTTGCAGTTTTATTTTAATACAATGATTTCTTGGGATCTGCAAAAACCCTGATACACAGGGTTGTCCGCTCAATTTAAATCACCCAGAGTCCCATTATTGAAGTTTACATAGACCTCTTCGATAAAGAATCCCTTGTAAGAGACCAGACTGACTAGTTGAAGAGGTAAATATCTAGATGGGTTGTGCCGTAAGACCACAAGCATCCTATCGCCCCTCAAATTGCCATTGAAGAAAGCTTGCCACCATCACACTCTATTAACTGGATTTGAACCTGAACGCATGAAAGCCTTTGCACTATGAATTATATCACAGACCCACAAAGCTTAAAGGGTCCCCTAATAATCTAAACATGTAGAGCAACTTAGGTTTGGCAACAAAATAAAATCCACCAAGGCACACCCCCTTCATAGCACTCACTATCCAATTTCCTAGCAAGTACATCTCCTTGAACCCTTTTGTCAAGGATACCCAGCCCCAAGGCGATCCCTTGGGAGCACATAAGTCCCAAAGAAAGCTTTTGAGCACATTCTCCAAGATTTCACAAACTGCTTGAAAAGAAAAAAGAGAAGAATATTAAATGCAACCTATGGAATGAATTTTCCCAACAATCATAACCTTCCTACCAAGCGGAAGATTTAGACACTACAAGATTTTCTTTTTCCAAAATTAGTTATTATACTCCCATTAATCAATAACTAAAAATTGTACACCAAAAATGGGTGCAGAGTGGACAATTTCCCCTAGTTTTCTTAGCTTCCACTTTTGATTCAAGCCAATTTGGAGGCTTATCTTTCCCAATAATGAAAACCTACATTTTTTCCTCACCTATCACTACATCAATAGCTTCAAAATGTGCAAGACGTGAATAGTTCCTACCATAGAAGGGTGAGTCAAGCTATGCATGAGGGCAAATTCATCCACAGAAAGTACATTAATCAATTGACTACCGTTTGGTAGCAAATTCCTCTAAGTTTACCTTGCACTCTAGCTACCTCCAACATGAAACCAAAGCCATATATTGCTATATCACAAACAGAAAGCAGGCTATAAGCCTTTCAGAATAGATCGTTGTAAGAGAACAGAATCTGCTATAGCAAACGGTAGCAAAAAAAAGGACTCCACAATTCTCTAGAAAAAAGCAGCCTAATCCCAACAAGGCCAACATAATATGAATGAAATTCCATTCAATTCTGTCACAACCCTTATCCAAATCAATTTTCAAAAAGATTTGACCAATTGCACAAGCCCAATCAAGGCCTTCCCAAGAAGTTATGAGATTATGAAGAAAAGAAAGAACGAAAGAAAAATATATTAATGTCCACAAATGACCAAAAATAGATCAATGGGATTGGAATGTACAGTGGGTACAACAGAAAAGGACTAGGGCCAAAAAAGGAGGCCCTAGACAAAAAGCAGACACAAACGGGGGCCAACCCAAAACACCCAGACCCCAAACAAGTACAATAATAAAAGAGGAGGGGTAAGTCCCTGTAAGGTAATAACAAAAGAAGACCATCCAGGCGAGCAATGCAAATGATGCAGTCAGTTTGAATCTACTCAATGAAGGGCAGTTGAAAACTGCAGGCCACCTCATATACAGGAACTCATTACAATAGAAGTAAAGATTACCCGATTTAATCTTTACAAAACTTGACAGATCTAATGAGTCCAAGATGAAAATAGAGAAACATGATAGAACACTTACAAATGGTTCTGCCTCCTAACCAGAGGAAACAATTGAGCCAACACAACAATCTTATATTCCAGAAACAACTTAAAATCAGCACAGAACTGCACTCTATCAGACATACACTTCTACCAATGGAATCTCACAACATCAATTGCTACTAACCCAGGTTCAACAAATGATAATTCCCACCACAATCTTATTCCACGCCAGCACTATAAACATTAAAGATAAGACTATCACCTAACACACCCAAGAAAATATCTTAAAGACTACGACGACTCTAGACCCCACCTTACTTTTCAACCTCATGCTTCACATTACAATTGCTCTTCGACTCCTTAACCCACTCTGTCTTTTTCCCCCTCTACACAACAATTCACCTTATCATGCTTAAATAGATTGGTATACTATTAAACCCCAATTTCAGCATTATGGAATGGTCTACGAACTAAGAATAGTGATGCTCCAATCAGCCACCATCAGTGAAAGAAACACCTTTACAAATGGTAGTCACATCCAATTTTTGAAAGCCGCCGCACTAAAGAAAGAAAACATTGCTGCCGCCAATCAAAATGCCTCCTATTTCATTTTATTTCAACGTGGACCCCACTCAATGTCTACGTTGAGAACCCACCCAATTTAAGTTTTGAAACTGAAGATGCCAAAAGTAAGTTGTCAGAGTATCCGTCCATTATCTGCCCCTTTTAGAATGACATGATCCAAAAATAACTTGAATCGCTCAACCTTATTTTATCGCCCAAGTCTCAATATTTGAGCACCTTAACAAGTGCGGCACCATAAACTTTAGAAAGATAATATGATTGCAGAAACTCCATAATATATTTGACTACCTCCAGGATAACTTTATGAAGGAAACGAAGACCAATGAGGTATGCTCCTGCATCAGACTCACCGGGTAAAAAGTTTTTGAGCATAGTTCACAAAATAAAAATTGTATTTTCCGCAGCAAGCTCCATTATTGAATCAAAAAGATTTCCTCCTTTGTTTCTTCCAGCACTTGGCTAGAATATATCCTTCTTTCAGCCAAATTCGTTCTTCATTAGTCTTCTTCCTCTTCATTTTTCCCCTCCACCAAAAATCAAGTTGACCTGCATTCAAATCTTCACAATAAATTTTATCAAAAATAATTTCCTCTTCTATTCCTGCAAACACCATTTTATCAACATTAACAACATTATGGAAACCAGAAACTTATTCACCACCTCTTCTTCAACTACTTTTCTCACCACTTCATCTGTACACAATTCAGCATTAATTCTTTTATGGAAATTAGAAAATTTTAACACTTCTTCCTCATTCTCTTCCTTTCATGCATTCATCCGTACTTCTTCCGTCATCATTCCTCTTTTCCCTAAAGAAGCTTCAACTACAACATTCTTCTTACTTGCTATAATGTCTACATATAAATCAGTATAATCAGAAATTTTCTTACCTTTCTCTTCACCTAATTGGTCTTTTGCAAATTTCTCCACCTTCCCTTCATTAACTATATTTCATGTGACGAATCACACAAACCAAACAACTCATCAACCTTCTTTTTCTACTCTTCAAGCAAGGAGGTCGCTTCATCATCTCCATGATCAATGTAAGGCCTTCACAAGCCACTATTTCAACTTTCAAACCAGCTACCTCCTCCAAAAGAATCTCTGCAACAATACTTTTATCTTCTGCAACTTGTACTCCTTGGACCACAATGTCATTTTCAGCATTATCCTCACACAACTTCTACACTTCAAATGGAACCTCTTTCCCTATGCTCGATGTTTTAACTTCTGCAGTTTCAAGAACAATTGTAGAACACGTTCTATCTTCTTTTATATCATTTAAAATTGTTTTCTAGAGGCTAAGCATACCTTTGGACTGCCATTCATTTCTTCTCTATCCTTCAATGGATTCAATATGTACTCTGTAATATCTTCGCAGGATAGAGACAAAGAGATCATTCGATAATGAAAAACAAGAAAAGAGTTTAAGCATAAATTAAATTAAAGATTTAATTTATGTTAGAGGCCGACTTCCTTAAGATGAATTATGGCCAACCACCTTAATGCTGGCCGACCATCTTTATTAAGGCAGCAATTATATATGAAAGGCTGCGACTAGAAGACACAAGGGCTGCTATTGGTCATACCTGTTCAGAAAAGACAAAACAGAGAGGATACGATTTGTTATATGAAGAAATTTAATTAAGAGAGGTCACATCTATTCGTCCAAGACACTTCCCTTGTAAGGATATAAGAAGCCAGCGGTGGGAACATTTGAAGATCATCGATCAAGGAATTATTATTTGGGATATAAGAAAGAAGGCATACTCAGAAACAAATAAATAAGAAATCCAAACAGCATTGACAGTTACAGCAGATATTTATATATTTTATATTACAACAGCAGCACTACCATATACAGTAACAGCAAGAAAATATTGACATTGTAACTGAACTTATCAAGAGGCAAAGAAATCAAGAATATCCTAAAAAGGAACATTACAATGGTATCAGAGCCTTGATCCTGCCAACCTGAGGATCAAAAGGAAGGGTATATGAACAAGCCAAAGAACTCAAAGGGCACTAGAAAGAGAAAGAAGGAAACTTGCAGCAGGCAACAGCCCTACTCAAAACAATACAATGAGTGAACAATTGGGAAATGAATTGAGGGCTTTAATGGAGCAAAATGAGAAGACAACTCAATTACTCCTACAAACCCTCCAAAATATGAGCAACACAATTAGCACTCTTAGACCCAACCAAGTTAATGGGAGGGATGCCACTTCTAATCATTCAGAAAATGACAATAGGGCTCCGCTAGGGTTGACACCAAGGGTAACTAGACCCTCCTTCCTACCTAAAGAAGGACCAACCAGAGAAAAAGAAGAAATCAATACACCAAACCATAACTTAGATGAACTTGCCGAAGCTTATTCAAAACTTGACCCTAAAGTTCGGAGAAATATTCCATTTAGGGAATACTGTGAGGCTGGAACAAGAAGTAACCATAGAAGGGAGAGGGGTCAACCTAATAAAAACTTACGTCATAAAGTAGGCAAGATGACTCTCCCTAACTTTGATGGATCAGGGAAGGTCACCACCAATTCATGGATCCAAAAATTGGATACATATCTATCTCTTAACCCCATGATAGAAGAAGACGCCATCAAA
Source organism: Cunninghamia lanceolata (assembly GCA_027924645.1). NCBI lineage: Eukaryota > Viridiplantae > Streptophyta > Pinopsida > Cupressales > Cupressaceae > Cunninghamia > Cunninghamia lanceolata. The sequence goes on along the minus strand of BSBN01001937.1, from coordinate 407,423 downwards.
TTCGCCATCCTACATCTGGAAGGGGTTGCACACGAATGGTGGCACCATGGCTTGATTACTCAAGGCCACCAAAACATAACAACTTATGATGAATTCATCGGAAAACTCATTGAAAGATTTGACCAAAAGCACCCTGAAAGATATTTTAAAGAATTAACTCAATTAAGACAAGAAGGGACCATAGAAGACTATGTGGCAGAATTCCAAAGGATTTCAATCATGGTCCTCTGAATTTCTGAAAAAAGACTCATTTACCTATTTATAGAGGGACTATACGAAGCTATTCATAGCCTAGTAAGCTATACGAAGCTATTCATAGCCTAGTAAGTGTTCCAGATCCCACCACTCTCCAAGATGCGATATTAAAGGCCCTGCGGCTTGAGACCACTAAAACAAGGAATGAACTTATAAGGAACAAAATATGTTTCAGATGTAAAGAAAAATGGGATCCAGGGCACTGATGTGCAAAAAAGGGACGAGTAGACAACCTAAAAACCCTGACAAATGAGGAATGGGAGAAAGACGGATTAGAACCTAAAAGGAAGAAATGGAAACAAGATGAGGAAGAGTTTGCAAGTGGTACATTGGCGACACTTTCAAGGATGCCCAAATACTACCCATTTAGAGTTCGTAGTGTGTTACAAGGTCAAAAGGTAACCGTATTAGTTGATAGTGGTGCTACACATAACTTTATTAATGAGGGACTAGTAATAAGAATGAAATTAAAAGTTGAAGACTTTGAAGGGTTCAAGGTAGTCATGGCAAATGGATTCCCTACCCCTTGCACACAAAAAATTCCGCAACTAAGCATTACCTTGGGTAGACATCAAATATGTGAAGATTTTGTGGTAAATATAGGTGATTCTGATTTTGCTCTTCTGTCACAACTTCTGGATTCTGATTTTCAAATCTAACTTCTGAAAATGGTTGCTCCACTAGATTTCCTGGAAACTGAAATTGCTTTCTGAACTCTCTCTGATAGTATTTGTTTCCTCTCACTTGCATGCATGTGAAACCAAGCTCTACATGAAAGGATTAGCTTCTGAAAAACAGGCTAGTAAAATCACCAGCTTTGATTCCACTGTAAGGACCCACAGTAATTTTTTTTTGAAATTTTTGTACGTATTGATGATACAAATGCAATCCTCGCACTTTCTGATCACCCAGATCCCAGTGTGGGCAAGGTGGGAGCATACAGTGTTTGGACAACTATTTAGCTGTATGAATGCACTGTTGAAAGTAAAGACGGTAGACCGACCAGAAGCACACAGATGGCAAAGCCGACCCAAATATACACCTCTTCGACAGACAAGTATGCTTGAAATGCAAAGCCACTAGCAGATTCCTACAAGTTTGATCAAGCCAAATTGGTTGATTGCTAAGCAAACTTGATCAATGCCAAAACAAGCTATGAAAAGCAACTGGGTCCAGCAGTAAACCGACCAAAGACCTTACAAGTATGAGATGCAAACAACTGGCAATATACCATCCATTTTTACAATATGATCAATATGAAATGCAAACACTCTCTAGCGGCACTCCCATCCAGAGTTACAAAAAGAATGAGATATGAACTACTGATGAATATATTGAGATAATCTAAACACACTGAAATATTATTCAAATCAGCTGATAACTCTGCTGCAACAAAGGATTAGACTATAAAATCAGTTCACAATTGATAAATAACCCACAGAAACTGAGCAAACTGAATTGTTACCCGACGAAGAATGATGTAGACTACAACTGACACTGAAAACTGACTCAAACTAAGACCAATCGCTAACACTGCAAATAAGTCCCCATTCAGCAAACTGTACGGCCCAATGATGAAGTGGTGCGGCCTGCTAAAGATATAATCATATTATAGGTTGTTGCAAACCAAAAACAGCACAATACGACTTCATTTGAAACTATGTGGCCTCTCAAAGGATTCCAGAAATCACTACAAACTCCCACAAAAATGGTACGGATCACTAGGAGATGGTACGACTCACAATAATGACTGATTTTGGAGCCCAAAAAAGATGCGACTCCCTTTGCCCTTCACACACCCCTCCAAACCTGTTGTATGGCCTGCCAAGTTTTGATAACAACAGTAACAAACATGTACGTTGGTACAGCCCAGCAAGAAGAATAGAATAGCTCCAAATTAGTACAGCCAGTAGAAAGATGTCTATATTATTTATTTTATTATTTTATTATTTTCTGCACATCATCCAAAGCCTACGGAAAATATTAAAACAGGCCAATTTCACTTTCCAGACAACTCTGCCAATCCTTTTAGTGCATGTCTCCCTTCCACAGAAAATTGGCACTCTCCAAGGATGATGGACTTCTCCAAGAATCTTGGAATTTTCCAAGAATGTTGGAATGGACCCAAAAAGGGGCATTACACTACATGCAAGTCGTACAATTGCAAGTCATACAGTTGGGAAAATACTTGTTCTTTTAATATTGGGTGTTTGTGGTACTTTGTTTTGAATTTTGAACCCATCGAAGTCGATCATATTAATCTCCTCCATTCTCTAATGAACCATTCACTGCTGCTTCTCACTGGTTTCGTCCAAATTCTCAAATCTAATTGAACCATTATACATTATTTCTTGAATTTCAATGATTCTAGCTAAAGTACTTTAAATTTAGTTGATTTAATTTCCCTTCAACCATTATACTTAAGTACTAAGGCATCAAGTTTGATATCCATTCTCCTTAAGTGTTTATCATGCAATTTTTTCTTCATCATTGCATCACTTCAATTGCCCATTGTGCCATTACTCTTCGTTCATCCAATTTACTCAACTTTAGAAGCCTTCTTTCAAGATCTCTTCATCCCCTAGTCTATTTTCAATTGCAATTCTCAAGCTTGGGATCATGTACTATGTTGATAATGTTGCTTCTTGACTGTACATCAATTGAAAGGGTGTATATTCCATTGTTACTCCATACACAATCCAATATATATGCCCATAGTACTATGGACAAGCATTCCTCCCAATACATACCTTCAGCCCCAAATGATTTTGAATCACCAATATAACTACTTTATTTCTGGCCTCTACTTTACCATAAGCCCATGCGTAGTATGGACTTGAAAGGGAGTGGAAAATTCAGAATTCTATTGTCATCAGTCGGATTACATTGTTCATGAAGTGCCCCCCTTCCATCACTAGTGATCTAGATCAGAATGCCAAATCTCGTATTGCTCATAAATAAATCGAGTTATGCTCTAAACATATCTGGTAGAGCCCTTGCTTTGGCTCACTTGGTCATGTACTTAGTGACCACCACAATGTACTTACACTAATGCATATTACTCACCTTCATTGGGCCAATAAAGTAAAATCCTCAATGCTCAAATAACTCCTCTAGTTTTGATCGCCAAATGGCATGAAGTCCCTCTTCAAGGGCTTACCGCTCTTTGACATGCATCGCATCCTATAACTCATTCTTTTGAGTCACGATGAAGTTGGCCACCACAAGTTTACTCTAAATACCTTCTATGTTGTGTCATCAAGTCCCACATGGCCTCCAGCTAAACCTGCATATGCCTCTTGAAGTACACTTCTTCACGCATCACACATCTTCTTAATGCTTGGTTGAGTCCCCATCTTTTACAACTACCCATTGACCAATTGGAATGTGTTGGACTTCAATGCCAAGCTCCTTCACTCCATCAATTGCATATCCCTTAGAAAGGAAGATGTGGACAAGTGCTCTCCAACGTTTTTGTAAAATGTAGGTACCACGACAATCTAAAACAAGTGAGTCTAGAAGGCTTTCATTTATCTCTTAAGATGGTTCTCCAAACTTTATCCTAGATAGTTGATCTACTATGACGTGACTCTTCCCTAGTTGAAGAATGGTTTTAAATATGAACTCTTGAAGTAGCATTAACCACCTACTCACTCGTGCTTGAACGATGAGCTTGATCACCAATTATAGCAATGCATGATGGTCTACGTAGAATGTGAATGATGTTGCCGGTAATGCCAAAAAAATTGCACTAAATACACCATGCCAAGAGCTTCTCTCTCCATCATGCTATAATTTATTTCTATGCTCGACAATAATTTGCTAACGAAGAACATCGAATGATCCAATCCTTGGGTTCCTACCTATGCCAAGGTAGCACCAATAGCAAAATTGGAAGCATCTACATGTATATGGAATTCCTTCTCCCAATCTAGATATGCAAGGATAGGTGAACTTATAATGTGTACCTTTAGTTCCTTAAATGTTTGTTCCTACTCATCAGACCATACAAAGGCAACCCCCTTCTTGGTACATCAAGAAGGGGCAAAGACTTGAGCAAGAAATTTAATGAACTGCCTGTAGTACCCAATGTGGCCCAAGAATGATCTTACTCTTGTGATGTTCATTGATGCTTCCATCACCACAACCACCCATATCTTATAAGGATATATTTTTAATCTAGTGTTGTACTCAATGTGGCCAAGAAGCTTCCCTTGTAGCATGATGAATCTACACTTCTTTAGATTTAGTGTCAATTGTGTTTCTCTTCATTGTTGCATGCACTCCATCAAGGCTTTTAGGTGTGTTCCTTAGTCATTGTAAATTGACCAATCAAGGAAAGCTTTAAAATTGCCTATGGGCATCTTATCAAAGATGTGTAAGATGATCCTTTGGAACATAGCCAAAGCGTTACAAAGTCCAAACAACATTTGATTGCAAGCATAGACTATAACTTCTATTATAAAAGTAGACTTCAACTTGTCTCCTTCAACTATGCTTATCTAGGTGTATCCAAAGAAGCCATCCATAAATGAATAAATTTCATGTCCAGCCACTTCTACGATGGAATCTATGAATGGAATAGGACATGGGTCAATAATTGTTACCGCATTCAAAATTCTGAAGCTATAAAGATCCTTATTTGTCATGACTCTTTCTTCAAGGAAATGACTATCATTACACTCAATCATTCGTCTCCATTCTGAGATAGTCCATACTTTGAGCATTTTGTCTATTTCTTCTTGGACTTTGGCTACATAGTTCAAGTTCATTCTATATAGTCTTATTTGTACTGGTTGCACCCCTAGTATTAAGGGAATCTTATTGACACATAGTTCCGATAGTGCTCCTTTCAAGTCTTTGTACATCCTTGTAGTCCATGAATATCTTGAATGTTGTTGCTTTTAAAACTAGATTCCATTCATCAACAATCATGATTACTTCCATCTCGCCCAAGATTTACCCTCATAGTAGTGAGTTCTTGGTATGTCATGTCAGCTAAACTTCTGATCTATCATCTAGCTTTGCATCCCCCATCTTATATTTTGTAAATTTGGGAGGAAATTCCAAGGTTGATGGTACAGAGGGGTCCAACTTTACACTATTTTGCTTCTTGTCATCTCCTTCCACCTATTCTTCTTCATTAATCTCAACTATTTCAATGAAATTGCAATTAAGATGGAATACTTCATAGTCTTCCATTTCCTAATGGAATAGACTGCAAAGAGAGTTTATTTTATCTTCAAAACGTGGATGCATTCCAAGATTACTTCAACATTTGTGTCCATTGGGGCTTGATCACTTTTCTCTGGCCACCCTTCTCTGAAGTCTCAATCTGATGAATCAATTATATAATTCATGCATTTTATTTTAAATGGCAAGTATATTCTTCTTCCAATTATGGTCGCTTTGGCTGCTACCAACCAACCTCAACCAAACAATGTGTTATAAACCTTTCTATGCAATGAGATGATCACAAAGTTCGAATAAAAATGATTGAGTTCCAATTATTACCTTTTGTGTCATCAAAATTCGAAGCACCTTTACCCCTCATTGATCTACTACCAACTAAAAAGTTGGAGGCCAAATAGTGGGCTTGCCCAAGCTTCGTCAAGTGTCTTTTGGAACTACATGCATGATGGTCCCATAATCAATAATTGTATTTGTTAGATTCTTCTCAAGAATCTCCATATGTGCGATTGTTGGTCTTCAAGCCAGATTCGCCATAAGAAGCATGGGATCAATCACATGATCTCCCGATAATGGAGGTTCAATTATTAGGTCCTCGTTATTCTTGCTTCTAGATGCTAAATGGATTGTAGCATGCTCTGTTAGCCGCTCTCACATACTGTATAGCCATAGCATTCCTAAATTCAGAAATACTTTGCAGTAAGTCCACCACTTTAACTAGTACAGTGATTGGGATTACCTGCCTTCCAATAGTTTTATCCGATTCTAGTCGATTCATTATCATAATTGCATGTTCATTAGTGTGGTGGTCCTGATTTTCCATGGCATCCTCCACATCTGGGTAAACAACCTTCTTTGCTTGGGCCAATGTAACAGCCAATACTTCTCCATTCACAATTACATCAATCATGATGTTCACATCGGATTTTCACTTTAGCAACTAGTATCATCATGCTCTTTTGTTTCCCCATCATGTACAAAGTAATCCTGAACTGCCCTAATTTCTTGGATAGTCCCTTGCAAAGTGGACCCACTTACTACTTTGTTGGCATTATATGATATGCCGACCTTTGGAGTCATATTGTATTTGATTCCGACCTCCCCGTTGTTATTTTATGCCTATTAACATTATTATTCCTTTGATAGTGATAGGTGGTTAGAGATTACTTTTATTGTTCTATGACTTCAAAGGTGCAGTGGGTGGGGTTGGCTGCTCTCCCTAGGTAGAAGGTACTTGTGTACTTTCATTCTTTATGTTATACAGGGGAGTCTTCCACTGAATGGCCTACCATTTCACAAATCTCACAAAACATCCTTTTGGGGAAGTTAGCCTTGCTATGGCCCTCCCTCTTAAAATTCATACACCATAGGTCCCTCAACTCCTTGCCAAAATCTCCTCTGAGTTCCTTCATCATTCAAAGCATATCTCTTCTTAGTACTTGAACCAATCCTAATTCACTATCATTGCTTGCATCCAAGACATTATCTTTTTAATTTCTCTATCTAGAGTGTGAGGACATTTTATTTTGACTTTCAATGTCCATCGTCCTATTATATGCCTCGTCATACGATGAAGGTAGCACAACCCTCATCTTTCTCCACAATGAGAGTATCAAACCCTCAATGAAACAATGTTTCTTCAATCCATCCACCAGTTCTTTTTGTAGCTTCTTCAGTAATTCTTTGAGCCTACAATAGTATGCTAACACATTTTCATGCTTTCCTTGCCCGGTGCTATATATCTCCACGATAATTTAATTGTCATTTCAAAGAGATCTAAATTCTTTCTCAAAGGCATTTCGTAACTTCTCCCAATAACATTTGTCAATTGGTTGGACATTTGTAAACCAATCAATTGCTGCTCCCCTGAGGGTCGCTAGAAATGAACACAACCAATGACATTCATCAGTCTACCCATTAGTTGTCCAAATGGCTTCACAGGTTTTACAACAACACACTAGATCCTTATATCTGTTGCCAATGAATCTCAACAACATTTGTCTTTTTGAGCTTAAGCTGGTTGGTGGAGTAACCATTGCAAGTTGTTATTGATGTGACTGTAGTGATTGAAACTTTCTTTCAAGAAGTTATGATCCCAATGTTACTTCTTTCCCTCAACACTGTCGGACATGTCTGAACCCTCGACCCTTCTTGAACTCTCAATGACCCTTGGACCTCGAAATGTTTGTAATTAATTGTTGTAATATTGCTTTCAACGTCATAATGAAGCTTCATGCAGCCTGTCCACAATAGAGAGTTTGATAAAAGTTAGCTTATTTTGTGCTTCATTCCTTGCATTTAAGATTGAAGAATAGCAAGTCCTAAGCATCCCTTTCTAAGCATAAATCCTGGTATTTAAAAGTAGAAGTAAAGTATTAATCATCTAAGTAAAGTATTAGTCATCTAGTATTAAAGCCTAGTTTTGTCTTTTTGTTTGAATTGACTACCTAATATCCCCATTGGCTCAAACAGTTTTCGCCTTGGCAAAAATAACTGCAAGTCTGCGATTCAGAGAATCAAGTTCCACTCTTGGTATCCACTCCAAATCTATTCATGAGTTCATTTTTGAAAAGGAATCTATGTTCATGAAAACAGTTATGTCAAATACCCTATAGTAGAAAAATCAGATTTATATAATGAGTTGAGGTTCAACGCAAAAATGTTAACTAGTATTATGAGTGCTGAGGTTGATTTATCAATTCAAGGTGAAGGCGTTTGTCCAATATTTTTACCCTTTTTTATAGGAAAAAAATACAAAAATGGAAAGAGGATGGTTATTTTCATGTTAGGACAAATAGACAAAAGCATGCATCCTTGGTTCAATTATGATCTAAATGCATATTCTTTTGCTACCTTGTTAGTTGATAGGCATTTAGATTGGGAATGCAATTATTTGTCAATGCCAAAGTTCATTACATAAAAATGGTTTAGTGTCTGTTCAGTCAAACTTAATCCTATCTTTAGATGATGAACATATATGTAAAGCATTAGTGTTATGCACAGAAATCAAAGGTGTCAATTTGATCAGTAGGTTTATTTATTGCACAATAGGAGATGTGTACATAGACTGTTGAATACTATTTTACCCCCTTCAAAAATTTCACAAGGAGTTCAATATCCGCGTGGATCCAAAAGTCTAATTGAGTGTGCTCATGTAATAGATGCATCAAATTCTCACGTAGGCTACCCAGTGATTCAATAATACTTAGAATCAAAACAATCTAATAGCTTCCTTGTACAAAAAAATCCACTTTTCATCTCTCTCATGCCACTATAAAAAGCCATGCCCTCATTAAACTCAAACCAATAAGGACTGTTTATCCAGTCCGTAAATCACATACAATGTCTAAACAATCCGTTCCATCCACTTCCTCCCCAAACTGCGATTCATCCTCTATTCATAATCCATCTCCCATCCATTCCATTATAATAGGTTGGCCTTGTTGTCTCAAAAGGAATCAAATTGGTTGAGATATTAACTGCTCTATTGTAAGAGAGCTCGATACATGCTAAATAATCATCCTGCGTCTTCGGATGTTTCTAATTATAGCCCCTTGAAAGCTGCACAAGTGTTCAGTTCACCACTTGGTTTGACAATTGGTTTGAGGATGGAATGCAGTTGATCTCTTCAAGCAGGTATCCATTCTTTCCCAAATTGCATACCAAAACTTCCCCAAAAACTGTGAGTCCCCATCTGAAATAATGTTTTTCAATAATCCAAAATGCACGCATACATGTGTAAAGAACAACTCAGTTGCATCTTTCCCTATCAATGTTTTCTTGCATGAAATAATAACGCACATCTTACTGAACCTATCCACCACCACGAAAAGAGTCATGTCCCTGATTTGTCATAGGTAGTCCCTCCACAAAATCCATAGAAATGCTCTCCCATGGACATGAAGGAACCAGTAGTGGATGGTACAACCCCAACTCACAGTTGTTTGGCTTGCTCACACTACACAACCTACACCCCCGAAAAAATATAGAGACATCATTTTGCATGCAGGGCCAATAATCCTAGCATTGAAAGGTTAGCTATGGTCTTAGAAACCCCAAAATGCCCTACTACTTTGGAGGTATGAACCTGCCACAAAAACAACCACCTTCTCTCCTTTGGCACACACACCCAATTTACCCAAACAGAATAGCAATCCATATTGAAGATAAAAATTCAGTTTTGACATAAAATCAGCATTCTTACCACTTTGTGTTTGCTGGAATATATCTCCAAAATCTTCATCTTGCTTGTAGTCCTTTGCATCTAAGGGTTCCAATTGAGAAAGTGTGCATATCGCAGAAACCAAAGGTGGTCTTTACAGCATATCAACAATCCTATTGGTCACATCCTTCTTATACTTGATAGCTAAGTGGAACTGTTGAAGAAAGCCCATCCTCTAATAATGGTGTGTCTGTTGAAGTTTGGTTTGAGCCTACAGATACTGAAGAGGTTGATGGTCTATATGAAGAATTGTTTCCTTACCCAACAAATAATGTTCACTTCTTCACCAGTTGTACCAAAGATTACAACTCTGTCATATATACAATACTTTAGAACTGCCCCACCTAAGAGTTTGGAATGATAACAAATTGGTTTTCCTCCCTGTAACAAAACATCCCCCATAGCATAATGATGCTCATTTGTTCCACCTCAAATGGCTGTTGAAGATTGGGTAAAGCTATCGCGAGTGCATGGCTGATTTTTTACTTTAGTTCCTTAGAATTCGTTTGTTTTTTGCTGCCTCGTTTAACAATTTTTCCAGCCCATGTAATAGCATAAAGAGGTGCTGCTATGAAAGAGAAAGGCTTCACAAACTTCCCCAAGTACTGTACCACTCCTACAGAGCTCCTTGTTTCGGTGACACTAGATGGTTTTAGCCAATCCACTATGGCCTCAATCTTTGATGGGTCTATCCTTATCTCTCCACTACCAACCACATGCCCGAGATAGACAAGTGATTTCTGTGCAAACTCACTTCTTTTGCCATTCAACAACTTATTCTCTCTTAAAACTTGTATGACTTGTTTGAGATGCAACAAATGTTCCTCATAAGTCCTACCAAAAACCAAAATATCATCCATATACACAATTATGTAAGAATCAAAAAACAACATCATAATACCTCATTCATCAAACACATGAAGATAGCAGGTGCATTGCATAACCCAAAAGGAAGTGCAAGCCACTCATACAACTCTTGTTGTGTCTAAAAAGCTGTTTTCAACACGTCTTCTTCCTTGACACGAACCTGATGATATCCAGATTTCATATCCAACTTAGTAAAATATCTAGCATGTTTCAATCAGTTAAATAAATCATCAATCCATGGCAATGGGTGCCTATTTTTATGGTAATCTTGTTCAAAGCCCAATAGTCCACACACATGCATCATGTTACATCCTTTTTAGGCACCAAACCAAAAGCAAAACACACAAAGAGGTGCTTGGTTTGATTACTCTTTGGTCTATGAATCCTTTCAACTATGTTTTCACCTCATTAGCTTCTACTATGCTTTGTTGATAGATCCTTATGTTTGGAAGAGAGCAATCAGGTTGTAATTTGATCTCATGATCAATTACTCTAATAGGTGGCAGCCCATTTCGCTTATTAAACAACTCCTCAAACTGCTGTACCAAATAATCTATGCCCTTCTTTTCCTCAGAAGAATGCAGCCCATGAACTGTTTTCATTTCTTTCAACCACCTTTTTTTCTTGGTTTTCTCTTAACATAAGCAATGTAATCTTGCCTGTTGAGTTGTTTGTAGCTTCGATCAGATAACGTATTTATATACTCATACTTAAGGTGTGTTAAAATAAATATCAATAGCATGATCGAATGATACATTACCAAAGTATAAACATAGTCTGCATTCTAAACGGCGATTAGTAATTGTTAACATCGGTGAAACCGACTTCATTAGATACGGTGATGAAATCACACCTGTGATAGGAATGACTCCTTGAGGAGTCACGTCTATCACAGATGTGACTCCTACAGTCACTAACATATATATATCAATGTCTTTGCCCAGCAATACTATGCATCGACGCAAAAATCGGAAGTGTATGAGAAATAGAAATTGCATCTGGAAAAACAAAAGACAGTAATAAATTAACTCTGCAATACAAATATCCAACTTTCAGAAAATATCCAAATCAGAGAATATAAGTTCGATTTGAATTTACATGGTATCAGAGCCAAGTTAAGCAAAATCCGGGCAGAAAATCGAACTTAAAAAATTCAGATTTAATACACAGCATTCACTCATCAAATAAGCAGCAATCAGTCATAGAAATATATCACAAAAAAAGGGCAGCAAATCACAGTAAATATTACAGCAAATACACATCTGCCAAACAATCAACAGTCAAACCAGTGATAGGGATATTTAAAAGCAGAACTCAGAAATCAAAGAGACTGTGGACAGCAAACATATCCGATCCTCATCAGTTCTTATTAGAAATCGCCCAAACAGGTATGATATCTGTGTAAAATCCAACTCTCATATCTTACAGAGTTAATACGTCGAATGGTCTATGATTCAAATTACATGGTATCTCTGCATGGATTGAATTGGACATGTCTGCATACACGAGTAGAATTAGATGTCATAAAGATTGTTAGATCTCTACTAGTAATATCCATGTGTGAGGATGATAATCTGAGAATGTCATTTTGCATAAACCAAAGTCCATAGATTTAGATATGCATACGAGTGGTTTCATGATTTAGAAAGTATAATCAATTAGAAGGCAGAAATTGATTGAATGCTTATGAATTTAAGTAAATATGAGATTTGTCATATATCATACATGCATACATGAAACTTGTTTAAATGGAACAATGAATACAAGAAAAAAAATATATATATAAGTTATATAGTTATGGAACTTATAAAGGAGCATGAAACCGAGAAATATGTATTCTACTCTGCACTTTCAAACCAAGTAACAAATAAATTCAACACCTGGGTTATAGATAGTGGTTCATCAAGACACATCACAGGGTTCAAGGAACTACTAGACACCATGGTAGAAGAGACTAACGAAGAAGTAACAATTGGAGATAACTCTGTACATCCAGTCAAGGGTGTTGGCACATACACCCTCAAATTAAAGACTGGCATCTCCATCCAACTTACTAGAGTATTGTTTGTCCTAGGCATCAAAAGAAATCTAGTCTCCATATCTGCACTTGAAGATAATGGATATAGAGTGACCTTTATGGATAGCAAAGTATTGGCATGGCCAAAGAATTCTACTATTAAGAAAGCTAAAACCATAGGTCATAGACAAGGGTACTTGTATGAGTTATGTACGGAACCAAATCTAGCCCTAATTCATGAAATTGCAGAGTAATGAAATATGGCATAGAAGACTAGGACACCTAAATTTCCGTGCCCTATCTTCCATGGAAAGACTAGTTACAGGGTTACCCAAACTTACACAATATAATTCAGGGGTATATAAGGGGTGTGCCTTAGGGAAAAATACAAAGGGGTCATTTCAAAATAGTTCTAGCAAAACAAATAAAGTACTAGAACTAGTCCACTCAGATTTATGTGGACCCATGTCTGTACCCTCCTTAGGTGGGTTTCTATACTATGTAATCTTCGTTGATGTCTTCTCCAGAAAGACATGGATCTAATTTCTTAAATGTAAAGAATCACAAGATATCCTTAAAAGATTTAAGGAATTCAAATCCATTACTGAAAACTCTTCCGAGAGAAAAATCAAAACCTTAAGAACAGATAATGGGAGTGAATACACTTCAGACATTTTTAAAGACTTTTGGAAAAACACTGGGATTAAGAGGGAGTTCACTGTACCTTATAATCCTCAACAAAATGGAGTTGCAGAAAGAAAAAATAGAACCATTGTAGAAGCTGCTAGGGCTATGCTACTTGATCAGAATATAGACACTTCTCTTTGGGCAGAAGCATCTAGTACTGCTGTCTATATACAGAACAGATGTCCTCACTCTCATATTGATAACAAAACTCCTGAAGAAGCTTTCACTAGCACAAAACCAGACATTAATCATTTAAGGATATTTGGTTGTCCTGTTTACATTCATGTGCCCAAAGAGAAAAGAACTAAGCTAGAACCTTCTGGGAGAAAAGGCATCTTTGTAGGCTATAGTGAAACATCAAAAGCTTATAGAATATATATACCTGGTCAAAGACAGATTGAACTAAGCAGAGATGTGATTTTTGAGGAAGACATAGCTTTCAAAAGAGCCAAAAATTATATTGAGTCAGAAATTCAAACTTCCAACTCAGGCATAGAAGAGGATCGTACACCTGAGTTTCACAGGGAGTATCCTGAGGAAGATGAAAACCATGAACAAATGACATCACTAGAAAATCCCAAGAAAAGACCACTCTGGGCCATCAAAACAATGGAAGAAGCTAAAAATTATGCCGCTCCATCAGGGAATTTTAGGGAAAGCTCAAGACCTAAGAGATTCTCTAGTTATGTAGCTTTAATGAGTGAATCCATTAAATCAGAACCTTCTAGTGCTATAGAAGCTCTTAAGCACCAAGTATGAAAGAATTGACAGTTACCTCTTGAGATTAGGCTTCTCAAAGAATGATGCAGATCCAAATCTCTACTTCAAACAAAGCAAAGGTGATATGTTAATATTGATATTATATGTTGATGATCAATTGATTACAGGAGAAGATCACCTTATTGATCAGTGTAAGAAAGATCTAGCTTCAGAATTTGACATGAAGGACTTAGGTCTATTACACTACTTCCTTGGACTGGAAGTATGGTAGAAATCAAACTGTATTATTCTAAACCAAGGGAAATACACAATTGATATATTAAAAAGGTTTGATATGATGGAATGTAGACCTATGTCTTCCCCATGGAAACAAATCTTCATAAATTGAAGGAAGCAGCAGCAGATTCTCCGTTGGCAGATCCCACTCTTTACAGACAGATAATTGGATCCTTGATGTATTTGGTCAATACCAGACCTGATATCTGCTATGCTGTAAATGCCTTAAGTCAATTTATGTGTGAGCCCAAGGAGATACATCTTGTGGCTGTGAAGCATATAATGAGATACCTTCAAGGTACTCTAAATTATGGCTTAAAATATGAAAAGGTTAACTTAGATCTACATGGATTCACAGATTTAGATTGGGCTGGAAGTGTAACTGACCGAAAGAGCACCTCCAGATGTTGTTTCAGTTTAGGGTCAGCAATGATATCTTGGATCAGCAGAAAACAGTCTTCAGTTGTTCAGAGTTTTACAGAAACCAAATATATTGCAACTTCTATGGCTACTAGAGAGGCAGTATGGCTTAGAAAACTACTTGTGGGATTATTTGGTAAACCTCTGAAACCAACTATCATCCACTGCGACAATCAAAGTTGTATTAAGCTATCCGTGAATCTAGTATTCCATGATAGATCTAAACATATTGAGATTCCTCATCACTATGTGCGTGATATGGTGGAAAGGAATGTGATTCAGTTGGAGTATATCAGTACAGGAGATCAAACTGCAGATATTCTTACCAAACCACTCCTCAAGGTGAAAGTTGAATACTTCAGGAAAAATCTTGGTATGATTAAAATGTAAAATTCTAATTGATTTGTACTAATATATTAAAGATGTTTAATGTGTAAACTTCTTGTGTCATACGTGTGACTCTATGACATTATGGGCCTACCCATTCTGTGTTTATTTCTAAAAGGTGACGATCTTTTGGATAATCTACACTGGTACCTAACATTATAAGGTGACGATCTTATAATGTTCATTAGACTGATATCATGTGACTTGATATTAGTATGAATCATGGAGTTATCATGATTAAGTTATGGTAGACATTATGTGACTTAATGTTAGTGCACATACCATAACTGGGATATATAAGGAGAATGTAATGTTCTCGAGTATAGTATATCCTTTAGTATCACGAGGTAGGTGATGCTACGTATCACGAGATAGGTGATACTATATATCATGAGTTATGTGATATTAAATTACTTTGAGTAATTCATTACAAATCAGATAATTGATATTCACAAAGATTATTGTGATATTGTTATCTTCCCGAGCTAAGAGGGAGTGTTGAGTTGTTTGTAGCTTCGATCAGATAACGTATTTATATACTCATACTTAAGGTGTGTTAAAATAAATATCAATAGCATGATCGAATGATACATTACCAAAGTATAAACATAGTCTGCATTCTAAACGGCGATTAGTAATTGTTGACATCGGTGAAACCAACTTCATTAGATACGGTGATGAAATCACACCCGTGATAGGCATGACTCCTTGAGGAGTCACGTCTATCACAGATGTGACTCCTACAGTCACTAACATATATATATCAATGTCTTTGCCCAGCAATACTATGCATCGACACAAAAATCGGAAGTGTATGAGAAATAGAAATTGCATCTGGGAAAACAAAAGACAGTAATAAATTAACTCTGCAATACAAATATCCAACTTTCAGAAAATATCCAAATCAGAGAATATAAGTTCGATTTGAATTTACATTGCCGCTTGCGTTGATTAATTGCCTAGTTTGTGAAGCACATAAGACTCAATGCGGAAATTTTCTCCATCTTTCATCATACTATACTTATTCTCACTCTTGTAGAAAATGGCATCTTGAATATAGAGGTAGGGGCTACCAAATACAACCCCACATACATCTAGTGGAATCAAATCCATCATCACTTCATCCGCAAGTTATGAGGTAAGTCCAATCTGATTTTGCACTGTCTATTGACTGAAATCTCCATCCCTGTTTTAAACAGCCCAACGAATAAAGATTGGGATGCTTCTCTATTTGCAAACCAAGCTCAGTGACATTTTTGAGAAAACAAATTTACGAACATGTATCAAAAAGAGCATTAATTTTATTTCCTTTGAGCTGAATCTTAATGTGAAACAATTTAGTCATCTGGCCCTCCTCTTGAGATCCCTTTTCACCCATACACGCACCCTTTCTCCCTATGGTGCATAATAGCTTGTCATCTACTTTGAAGCTGCAGTATATCTCTTTGCCATTTCCCCGATATGAAGCATTGTTCTTCTTCTTATTGTTCTTGAATGTGTTCAACTCCAGATGTAGCTTGCTACAGGTCTCTTATGTTTTGTTGTCAAAATAACTATAATATCGCTTCTCTTTGCCCTTATCCTTGACTGTGTGGTGTTGGCAGTTTTCTTGCCCTTCCATTTGCCTTTCCCTTTGCCCTTTTCTCCACCTTGCTATTGTGTTTGCCCCTACAGTTGTATATGAAAAGATGCATTCTACTTCTTATTCATCTCAAGATAATGTGCTTGGGCACAAGCCTCATCAATATCCTTTGGTTTGCCCAAACAGCCCTCCAATATACTTGATCAACACTTCATGGTCAATCACATAGTTGCCTAATTGATCCATTTCTTTCAGAATTTATTGGTGTACTCTTGCACACTTTACCCTTATCTTTATCAATAAAAAATCCCAACTGTTTCCTCCTCATAGCATATGGGTAAAACTGTTTTCTAAGCAATACCTTGAAATCTTCTCATTTTGAAGCCGTGGACTTCTACATAACTATAAAGAAGAAGCCTAGCTTTTGCACCAAGTGAGAGCATGTCTAGATAATTCCAGCCTTCTGAAAGCTATTTGTTGGGATGCACTCAGCCCATGCAAACTGAAATATACCTCCATTTGTGCTATCCATTGGTCCAATTTATCTGCACTAACTTCCCCATCAAATGGTTCAATGTCACTTTTTGATTCCGCCTTGAAGAGAGAGGTATTCCATTTAAGTTTTATTGCCTTCGGGTTCTTCTTTTATTTCTTCTTGCTCTTGAACAAACTTCAATTTCTAAGAATGTAAATATGATGTTCTCTAGCCTATCCAATTTGCTCACTAAAAGAGAAATTTGAGCAAAATTTTCTTCCAACCTATGAAAACTTGCCTCATCCTTGTCTATTTCTCTTTCCATAATCCTAGACAGGTCTATAGATGATGTTCTCACTGTCCTATTCCAATTCCAGGTAATTATTTCATGCTCAAACAGTTCTCAATTACTTCTGCTTGCTCCAGTCACAAATTGTTACAAGAAAAGGGATGACAAATCGTTCTAGGCACTACCCTATCCACACACACCAAAATGACAAAATTGCTCCTTGTCATCAGACAGAAATTATGGAACTGCTGGGTTGAATGTAAAACCACCACTGCCAATAAAACGAAACTGCCTTTTGTTGCAAACCAATAGTTTTGTCACCAACTCAAAAATTCTCATCTCTCCATCTACTCTCCAATTCTCCAACTTCTCAGAGAAGTCTTGGATCACCCCAAGGTCATCTTGAGCATGGAGAATTGACTTTAGCTGCAAAGCCAAACGTTGGCAAGAAATCATTTTTTTTTTGCAATTTCTTGACTGAATGTGACAACTTTTGTTGCTCTTGCAACATCTTTGATCAGTTTTATGGATTATTTTCAGGAAAAAGAAATGACGAGAAAAACAATTTGGGCAAAAGGTTTCATGGAGAAATATATTTCAAGAACCACCATTCGAAGAGCAAAAAGACTGCCACTTTACTTTGGCAAGTTAATGAGGTTCAACAAGGATATTAACCTGGCATAAAGGAGAAGATAGATCTTGGCATTTAAATAATATAGATTTAACATTTAGTCTTGGAAAACTGGAGTTGATGTTATGTGGAACAAAAAATGGGCAAGAGGGCTGGCATAATGAAATTTTTTTAGGTCACAATGCTTGGACTTCTTAAGCTACCCATCCAAAGAGGTACATTATTGTAAGGTCGGAAATTGCCTACTTTGCAATTTCCGCCTTACGTTTCTAGTCTCATTTTGATGTCCATGCTTTTAGTCATGTTTTAGGTACTATTTTGCCAATTTCCAAGCCTATACCCGTCTCTGGTGAGATATGCAAGCATAAACAATCATCATTTCTTGTTTCAAATCCCTCCCTAAAGTCTTGAGCACTAGTTCCATAAGGACACTAGTGTCCTAATTCAACTTTTAAGATCTTCCTCCCAAAATTTCCCAAACCTTAATATTGGCCTTAGTGGATATTCCAATGGATATTTGACCTAAAACACTTTATAAAAACACTTTGAAACCCTAATTTCTCATTATGGTGTTCCTCTCTTGCTTACCCTTCCTTCCTATTGCAAAAACTTACTAAATTTTCTCTCCGAGACATCGCTACTAAGTTTTAAGATCTCCAGCACTCCCATACTCTCCTCCATCGCTGAAAATTTGAAGATCCTCCATAGTTAAGCTTCCCTTGAGATTCCTTCCCTTCTCCTCTTCCATAGCTTATTCCAAATCCCCTCCTACACTAGGGCATTCTATTTCTAAGAGCTCCTAAACCAATCTCCGTTGTTGCAGATTTTCTTCCACTCTTAAAACCTACCATATTGTTGCAGATCCAGAAGCACCTTTTATCAAATCCTTAACTCACTAGAGATCTCCATCTCCCTACATCCTCAATTGCATAAGCACACACCATCATTGATAGTTGGTAGTTGCAAAACCTTGCACACACTACAAACATGCACCCTCAGGATTCACACACATCCCCATTTTTATGTGCTACTGTGGAGGCTCAAAAACACCAAATAGGGAGACTGACTGAGACAATTTCCCATATAGCACTAACCAGTTTTTCTCCCTCAGATTTAGACCATTTTCTCAGTGTACAGAGGTCACGTCAATGTTCTACAGCTATCAAGAAGCTCAAAAGAATTAGGTGAGCAACTCCAGAAAATTTGGGACTTGTCAAACACACAGACACCAATAATCTGATTTATTACTTAGTATGTACAATAGAAAGTAAAGTTAACAATCTTTTGAGTAAACACATAGGATATTCCCACCTTACCAATTGTTTGTATTGATTTTATATAATGAAAGGATACTGCAATATATCAATATGACAGAAAATTACACAAAATCTGAAGAAGAAAAAGACGACTCAGTCACAATCTGTTACAGAAATGCATTAAACAAACTATACATAAAAACACTAACCAGGTGAAAAAAACTGCAGGGCTAAAACTACGCAATCTACCAACTCAAAGCATAGAGAAGTATTAGACAATGAATTGCACGCCAGTTGCTTGTGTTGATAACCTTTTTATTCAGAGAGATTAATAAAACACTGGGGAAACTGCATTCAGCTAACAATAAGTGTCTATTTTTTCCAAAAAAAATAAAAATGGTAAGAACGCAATGGGATTCAAACATAATACCTGTAAAGGGGTAAGACCGTAATAAGTTGCTAAAGATGCTCTGGACTGTGGGGAAACTGACACAATAACATCAGTTTCTTTGGCCGTGATGCGAGAAAGAAACTCACTGACACTTTGCTGCTCCAGCATAACTGTCTCCGCAGATGTTAAGCAGCCACTGCAAAAACAATAAGAATAGACACTTCATGCACTCTCGAAAGAAAAAATTATTCAACTATCTTATTGCAGAAACTGTTTATATCACAATGTTCACAAAATTTAATGAACACTATTCTATCATTTTATCTATGAACTGAAATTACACACATTTGAAGTAACTAAGTCACTACCAATAATATAACAGCTTAAGAGACCCCAAAGTAACATGTTGTATAATCTCTATGGTCTTGTATGACAGATGACAGAACACAAAGGAGCTTCCAGTCTACATCTTTGACTGCTTATCATATCAAGTCATAAATTTGTAATTGCAATCAATTAAAAACCAGCAAACCGTATCACCTGTTGTTCATGCAATGCAGTAACTAAATATGAAAAAAATGGAACATACCATTTCATGCTCAACTTTGTACATATTTCAGCCTTTAGAGCATAATGCTGATGCTTCATTGCTTTAGCTATAGTACATCCTAGCTTGCCAATAGGTTGAATCCTGACCTTATAGAAAGCGCTAAAAGAATATGGTAACTTGTAATCTCAATACTAAACCACCTTTCACATGGGTTGCCATCTTTCATAGATGAGCATGCTCCTAAGACAGCACTTGGGTGGTGCATGTATTAAGGAAAAATGTCAATGATAATGCAAGACGGCATTAGTGTTAGAATAAATTATGGACAATGACATGTGCTTCCATAGTAAACAGGATAGCTAAGATCATGGAGCAAGGAATCTCTTTACTTGTAGAAGTAAACATTTTATTCTGGCAGGACATTTTTATTACTCAGTGATCTACTCTCCCATACAGCTATAGTAAATAATAAAAACTTTAGGCATTACTAGACATTCTTATAAGATGCCATACGTTGCTGTAAGATACATCTGCATAGTTATGCTCAAGTCTGTTTCTAAGAATTTAAACTGTTCAACTGCAACTTATATGTCTCAATAAGAGACAATATCTGATTAGTGGTCCAAAGGTTTTATTCACCTTGGCAACCCATATAAAAAATACAGTTTAAGCATGAAAGATCCTTGTTTCATTCAGTACTGTACAGTAAGAATACCATGACATAATGTCCATAATTTTATATGTCCATGATTTGGAGAGAATGCCCTCAAGAAAGGAATCGTCTCTATTTACTAGAATCTCTTGGCAATTACGGTCTCAGTTAACTCCACTGATCTTAGAGCAAGGAAAAACTTCTGCAGATCAAAAGATGTCGAGCCACTAAAAAAATAGACGCCTGATGTTCTCTACTTCAATTGAATAACATAAGCTAAGTTAGTTTAACATTGAATATCCTAAGAGCTCATACAAAATCACCTTGAGCATCTCTCTTGTATTTTACTACCTAACTGTTCTTTGGGTTCAATACAGGACCCACGTCAATGCATTGTTGACAATCTCTTCAGAAAAAATGGAGACCTTTTGAACCTGAACCTAGCTTATTAGGCTGATTTACACAGGCTTTGAACTCAGGTGAAGTATTCAGTTTACAATAATAATGAGTTTATGAAATTCAGAAACTTAAATATTTTACTTGGACTTCCTGACAGCTAAATCCTGGAAAAAATTTCGACCATAGAAACCTGAAACTTTCAGACCATATTTACAACTCCAATAGAAATCTATGGCATCCACACCATGTTATCTGATGGACAAGTAGGATCTGCATCTGCAACAAAAAAATCTGTATCTGACTTAAATTATTAATACTTAATTTGGCTAGTACTCGAACAAACACATTATCTTGACAGTGTTAAAGACCACCTACTTTCCTGCTGCAGTTATGTCAGTGGAAAAACATTTTGTGAAGTGGCCAACCAGAACAACAAAAGGGAAAATTCTTGGTCTTGGTACATTTAAGGATAAAGGTATGTTTAATAGGCTATTTGATAATATTCTAATTCTAACAATGATTTTGGTTTTTTTTAAGTTTTTAATTCAAATGATAACCCAAATCTATCTATTAGCAATACAATAACAAATCTGTTTTTAGTGATTATACTAAAAATAACATAGTTACACAGGGATGCTTCCCCCCTAAAAATGAAGAGTTTTGGAAACAGGGATATTTCATATTTCGGAGATGTGGGGATGGGGACAAAAGGCCCACCCACCTGGGGACTTCTGGATGTACCTCCACCATCTTGGGGTCACTTGGAAGTCTTCATGGCCTAGGCAGCAATAAAGTTCATTTAAAAAATATAACATTTTTTTAAAAACCTAATTCATTAACCCTAACCCTAAAGTGTTAATGGGCCCAACACACACCCCAAACCCTCAAAAAACTATAAATATACATGCACACCCTCAATCCAAATTGCCATTAACACTTTGTCATTGCATTTAGCAAGAGCAAGAACAAAAGGAAGAGGCAGATGAAGAGTTCAATCATCTTCATCAATCAACCATTTTAGGATTTTAAATTTGATTTTTTTAAATGTTTATTTGCATAATGATAAAATTTGTGTATCCTCTGCTTTTATGCCTCGTGTGATCTGAAATAAGAAAAACAAAAGTAAAAT
This sequence comes from Cunninghamia lanceolata, assembly GCA_027924645.1. Classification (NCBI taxonomy): domain Eukaryota; kingdom Viridiplantae; phylum Streptophyta; class Pinopsida; order Cupressales; family Cupressaceae; genus Cunninghamia; species Cunninghamia lanceolata. Next base: position 385,028 of record BSBN01001937.1, on the reverse strand, counting down.
GAAAATTGGAAATCCTCTTTTAGTTTTAAATTTTAAAGTATTGCATTTTTAAATCGGAAATCCTCTTTTTATTTCATTTTTTAATTTATATGTTAGTACTAATAGTCAAACTAGGATTGCATCTTTTGTGTATCCTCTACTTTTGCACTTTGTTCGACCTAAAGTAAGAAAACAAATTGGAAATCCGTGTTTGATGAAGGTTGAAGTAACAAGGATTCCAATTTTTGTGTATCCTTTGCTTTTGCGCTTCATGCGAATTTAAGTAAGAAATATGAAAGTGAAATCCTTATTTGATGAAAGTTGAAGGAACAAGGATTCCAATTTCTGTGTATCATCTACTTCTACACTTTGTGCGACCTAAAGTAAGAAAAACAAAAGGAGAATCCTTGTGTCTTGATCCCTTGCATTTGCCATTAAGTTTATGCAGTGATTTTGTTTCTTGCAATGTCACTATGAGTTAGGATAGCATGATTGATAATGAGTCGGCTCAAATCCCTAACATTGAAATGAGGAAGCTAGTTCAATGGGGAGTACTTCTCGTTTCAATTGCCCTTCTAAACTAATGGAAGACTTTGCAAAGGGTCCCTTCAGTAAGAAGGTCCCTCTAAAATAATTTGCTACCAAGTTGCAAAGAAACAAATATAGGAGTTCGAGAGTGACGCAGCTATTAAAATGCCATTTTAGTGGCTTAGAATTCTATGGCAGCATTACTAGAGTTAATGCACATCTCCGACAAGGGTATTGAAACATGTAAAAAATAGCCATTGAAACAGCAAGGAAAGATACAAAAATCATTTGGTAGTGGAGATGAGCATGACATAGTCACACCACTTGTTGCCAGTGGCAGTGGCACTTCTTGATAGGCACTAGCAGTGGCACAAGTTCCTCTTTTTCCGTCTAGTGCATTAGAACCTAAGGGGAAACATAGGTCAACAAGTGCACCTCCCAATCTAGTGGCAATGATGTTTAATGTTCCAATGAGAGATGATGCGGATGATGCCACTAGTAAATTCCTCTTTGCTAATGGCATTCCATTTCATGTTGCTCACTCTCCTTCTTATAAAGAGGTTGTGGCTAAGATATAAGAGCAAGGCCTTTCTGTGTGCCACTAGGGGAGATGAAATTGAGTACCACAATCTTGCATAAAAACTATTCCAGGGTCACATGGGTCACAAGTGGAGGCAGCATTATCATGGATGGTTGGACTGATAGCATGCATTGTCCACTCATCAATATCATAGTGACATGTATAGAAGGCCCTTACTTCCTTAGGGTTGTTGATTGTTCAGGGCATCACAAGGATGCAGTGTTTCAATTTCACATCCTCGGAGATGCTATTGAGGTGGGCCCTCAAAATGTTGTGCAAGTCATGATAGATGCAAAGCAGCATGGAAGTTGGTTCAAGCAGCCTACAAACATATATGTTCGACTCCTTGTTGTGTGCATGCCATGAACAATGCACTCAAGGGCATGGGGAAAATAGATTGGATCAAACAAGTAGTTCTTGATGCAAAAGATGTGCAGATGTTTATCTGCAATCACCACACATCACATGCACTATTCCAGACCTTCTCTAAGAAGGAATTTCTCAAATCTATTGAGATCAAATATGCCTCATACTTCATTCTCTTGGATAGGATGATTGGTTGCAAGAACCACTCCAAGTCAGAGCAAGGGAAGAGAGTGATGGAAGTGGCGAAGAGTGATAGCTTCTAGGTTGATGCCAAATATGTTGTCTCCATCGTATCTCCAGTTCTCATAGTGAATAGATAATGGGGACTTTAATGCTCCAAACCTTGGAGAGGTGTGTGAGTGCATTGACAGCATGTTTAGCCAAATGAAGCCCCCTTGAACAGGCAAAAGACCATACCATGCAGTTCTATAATGAAAACATTCAGCCTATCATTAGCAGAGGTGGGAGAAGATCAACACTCCCTCGCACATGGTTGCCTATGCATTGAACCCAAAGTGGTACATTCAAAGGCCTGAGAGAGTTGTACTTATGGTAGATGTTGAGGTGAAGAGAAGCTTCATGAAGCTAATTCAAAAGATGTACATTGTTAAGGATGCTATCACCATTCATCATGAGTGGACCAAATTTGCCACAGTTAGGGGATATGCAAAAGAGCCAAAGCTGGATAGGGAGACTACGGCACAAGAGGACCCAATACCATGGTGGACTATATGCATGGGCCTCATTCACTGATAACCACACTAGCCATTCGCCTTTTGTTCTAAGTTTCTAGCTCTTCTGTTGTTGAGAGGAACTGGTCTATTTACAAGTTCATCCATTGTATTAAGAGGAACAAGTTTACCTCTAGAATAGCGGAGAAGCTTGTAGTTGTACATAACGCCTTGTGTCTAATGGACCACAACACGCTTACATACAAGGAGAGTTGAAAGCACGATGAGATGTAATGCCAGTGGAGACAACATAAATTGATGATGATAGAGCACAAATAGGGTTGGTTGGTGTTCATTTGGCGGAGCTTGAGCTAGATGGGTACAGGCTACAACAATTCTAGCAATGAAGAGTATGTCATGAACTTTGGGGATAATGATTAGAGGCTTAGACTACTAAGGCATTGACCAATTGTATTTCAATGTAATCATCAAATTGAAATTATGAATATAATATATTGATATTCAGCATTTTCAATGCACTGTGTTTAGTAGTTTACAGTTTCAAATATTTAATTGTTATTTCTTAAACATTTTTTATAACTAATTTTTTAAGTACTATATTATATTTGCACTATCATCCCTCCACCATCCCCGAATTCAGGTCCATTTTCCCCCCATCCCCAAAACCCGTCCTTGTCGACCCCTTGTCCCAAAACTCCGTGGAACAATGAAAAATAATGATGTTAATAATTATCATATCACTGATAAGAAGGTCGATACTAACAATAATTTTTAGAATTTGGTTCCCATTAATGCCGAGTTTGTAAATGAGAGGGAGCTTGATTAGTGCTTAAACCATAATCAGGAGAAAGCAAATTACAAAGTAATAAATCTTTCATTAAAAGACCTTGATGCACCAACAATTAAGTTTAACAAAGGGCTAGGTTTTGCCATTACACAAATTATTCCAATTAAAGATATTATTGTAAACATTGACCAAGCAATCTATGGATTACAGGAGATTAATGCAGTGGAAATTAAAAATGAGTGTGTTGTACTTATCAAACATATTGCTTTGAAGAAACTAGATCAAAATCATGATATCGGTGTGGATAAGGAGAGTAAAGGGAAAGTAGTGGTTGTGATGGATTCTATAATAAAATTGTGGGAGCTATCACTAGATATCCAAAAATCCCATTAATAAAATTATGCTGGTGGTGAACAAGGTAAACAAGGGCACATCTCTTGACAAAACAATTAAGAGACAACACTCCTTCCAAAATTAGACATTACTTTGTGGATCTATGGTCAACCTAAGATACACAAGAAAGCTGTCCCAATGAGACCAATTATTGATACTATCAATTCCCCATGTACCAATTAGCTTCCTTTCTTGCAGAAAGGACTTAACCATTAGTGGCAAACATCACCTCCTATATTAAAAATTCCTCATCATTTGTTGAATTCATAAAGGAACTGAAAGTGGAGAATAAAGGAATTGTTATTGGTTTTGGTGTCATGTCACTCTTCACAAAAATACCAATTAAGAAGCGATAGAAGTCCTTGCTTGGATTATTGATGAATAAACTACAAAATTGGTCGAATTGTGTCTCAATTCAACATTCCTTCTCATTGAGGGTGAAATATATGAGCAAACTTAAAGTGCAATGGGCTCTCCCTTATCTCCAATTGCGGCAAACCTTTTCATGGAGTACTTTGAAAAGAAAGTGCAATAGGCTCTGCCTTATCTCCAATTGTGGCAAACCTTTTCATGGAGGACTTTGAAAAGAAAGCACTTGAAACTTATCACTTAAAACTAGATTGGTGTAAGAGAATTGTGGATGACGCAAATGTTTATTGACATCATGGTAAAAATAGCACTAATGTATTTCTCAAGCATCTTATGTCTTTAACCATAAATAAAATTCACAATTGAATTAAAAGAAAATGGTTGTATCCCATTTTTAGATGTGCTCTTGAGTAGAAAAGGAGGAGATTTGCAGAACACTCACTATTGACTAAGCATGATATTTGCATTCCGAAGCAGAAGTGTTGGCAATGGAAGACTACCATGTGAAGAGACACCTTAGAGAAGCCATTGAAATCATGCAACACACTAGCAATATCAACAAAGACAAAGAATGGATGGTCAACAACTCTTGGAGATCCTTAATTCATAACCTTAATCATATTAATAATAATCATAATAATATCATAAATTAAAATGAGCATGACAATATTATTAAGTATATTAATAATAACAACAATAAGAAGTAGAAATAAAATAAGGCCATTATGGACATGGTGCGATGGTTAAGGGTTGGAATTGTTATTGTTGTCACTCGAGTTCAAAACCCTATTGGCCCATTCAGCTTGCAAGTTGTGTTCCTCTATTGGGCCACTGCACTCACAAGTTTGAACAGTGTGTTAATGTTGTGGATGAGGTCCCCCATTTGTGGCCCCGTTGGTTGGGCCCAATTAACACCTAGACTAACAAATCAACAAAATAGCAATAATAATATTGACAATAACTTTTATATGTTTAATTAAAAGACATTAAACAAAATAAATAAATAAATAGAAAAGTATTTGAACTTTATTATTAATAAGAATAATGACCTTAATAATAATAATTGTAACAATATTAATAATTAAAAACGTTAATATATAGGGATAACTTGTTTGTAACAATTAGGGTTTACCAACGATGAAGTGGTTGACAAGCAAGTGAATTATTGCGAATGAATGTGCAATGGACAAAAAGCATCATTTTGCGCTGGCAGAAGCAAAACATGCAAGTGGCAAATGCACCCCCACTATTCCCAAAAGACTAGATGAAAAGGTGAATGGAGGCTTCACATAATGATTGGAGAAGGACAATTGTATCTAACATTGAATGGATCTCCACTTCTCCTCAAGATGTCATTAATGCCAAGTAGAACCATTTCAATATAGGAAGTAACGCCATCCCAATCGAGATTATAAGGAGAGGATCCCCTAATGAAGATCCGTCCACTTCCATTCAGATTCCAGTGGACCTGTAAGACACAAACTATAAAGATCATGACTCCTCCCATAAAGGCAAGGGTCTTTTCTATAAATTTGCTAGATTTTGGCCCACCCTAGGTCAAATGGAAAACTAGGTTCATAATCAATAGGGGGAAGAATTCAAAATCAGGGTACTTCTTCGTGATTGCACCCAACAAAGAATCAAAATCAAAATCCTTCATTAATGGACCATGTATCTAGGATGGAGCAAGCTTTTTTTCATAGAATGGAGACCAAATTTTGATTCTTTAAAGTGCAAGCTTGGTTCCAATATAATATGTATACAACTAAACAAACTCCCTTCAAGATATTGGGGGCCCGAAGCCCTCATAAAAATCAGCAATAACTTTGGAACCTTTCTATCCTTGGACGATAAAATCAAAGATGGGCGTTATGGAACCTACACACGAATATGCATTAGTTTTGATTTATCCAAGTCCCTTCTTAAAGCATAAATTTGATCTCTAAAAAAGAGGCTTGGAAACTAAAGGTTGAAAAGGAAGGCTACTCCCAGAGTTGTTTTCACTACCATAAGCTAGTACACACTCAATTTTTTTGCTAGAAAAAAGATATAAGGCTACAAATAGGGAAAGGAAGGTTATGGAGAACCCCTCAAAAACTCCTACAGGGAGCAAACCATTTGACACTTCTCCTAAAATTATTTCACCAACACAAGTTATGACAACAAGCAGTCCGACCCTTCGTTCAGGGAATTCAACCTTGGCTAGGCCTTCTCAACTTCTTTCTTTTCAATGTTTATGGTCCCACAAGCCACCTTCTCAAGAGGCAAGGATCTTTTCTATAAATTTGCTAGATTTTTGGCCCACCCTAGGTCAAATGGAAAACTAGGTTCATAATCAATAGGGGGAAGAATTCAAAATCAGGCCACTACCCAAAGGATACTTCTTCGTGATTGCTCCCAACCAAGAATCAAAATCAAAATCCTTCATTAATGGACCATGTATCTGGGATAGAGCAAGCCTTTTTTTCATAGAATGGAGACCAAATTTTGATCCTTAAAGTGCAAGCTTGGTTCCACTACAATATGGATACAACTATACAACCTCCCTTCAAGATATTGGGGGCCCAAAGCCCTCATAAAAATTAGCAATAACTTGGGAACCTTTCTATCCTTGGACGATAACATCAAAGATGGGCATTATGGAACCTACACACGAATATGCATTAGTTTTGATTTATCCAAGTCCCTTCTTAAAGCCATAAATTTGATCTCTAAAAACGAGGCTTGGAAACTAAAGGTTGAAAAGGAAGGCTACTCCCAGAGTTGTTTTCACTACCATAAGCTAGTAGACACTCAATTTTTTTGCTAGAAAAAAGATATAAGGCTAAAAATAGGGAAAGGAAGGTGATAGAGAACCCCTCAAAAACTCCTACAAGGAGCAAGCCATTTGACACTTCTCCTAAAATTATTTCACCAACACAGGTTATGCCAACAAGCAGTCTGGCCCTCCGTTCAGGGAAATCAACCTTGGATAGGCATTCTCAACTTCTTTCTTTTCAATGTTTATAGTCCCACAAGCCACCTTCTCCAAAAAAAGATATAAGGCTAAAAATAGGTGAAGGAAGGTGATGGAGAACCCCTCAAAGATTGTAAGAGAATTTTATATATAACTTTATAAGTTATCTTTTGCCGTAGTTTTCTCCCGTAAGGGTTTCCACGTAAATCTTGTGTTCTTATGTTGCATAATTGTTAGATCTTGTGTGATTGCTATTGTTATGGTTGTTAAGTTTTGAAAAAGTAAAAGTTTAGTCTTATATTGATTCCCCCCCTCTCAGTATAAGCGTGTGCTCATCAGGACATGTTAGATATTGCTTGTCATCACTAGAAATGTTGGTCTTAACTACCTTCTGCAATGGGACCCTAACTAATTGCACATCCTAGTCCTCGTCAATTAGCATTGTCTCCTCAGGCTCTACATCCTACTATGCAATTGGGCTCTAACTATACTAAGGTGTCTCACGATCAATGAAACACAAGGCAATGTGTCTAGTAACAATCTTCGCCACTCTCTTTAAGGTAAGTCTATTCTTCTTAACAAAGTGGATAAAGCTATATGTTATAATCTTTAATGCTTCATCAGGACTACATTTTCTTAAAGGCCTTAATAAGGCCCTTCTTCACCTCATTGCCATTGATGGGGACAGCTCTAACCAGGCTGTTCACTATCATTTTGGATTCACCACATATGCAGCCATGTGTAAAGGGGTGATCCATCTCTCCCACCTCAACTAAATAATGAATTGAATATGCTCATGGTAGAACTCTAGGGTGAGTTTTTTCTCATGAATGTTGGCCTTCATTATGGCCAAGCATTCTATCAATGCACTTGTAGTTCTCACCAAGGCTAAGATTGTCAGAATCCTCACATTTGATGATAGTGAAAACTGGGGATACAAAAGATGTGATGTATCTCTCATTTGACAAAACACCTCACTGACCACAACCTCCTTCACCCTTTTCCTCTACTCAATCTTGGACTCCCCCCACCTAGTCCACTCCTATGTCATGATCATAAGTTGCAAGGGCTCCTGCAACTCAAGCTCTTTTGCAATAGACTTAAGTATAAGGTAAATCAAGTCTTAACTAGCTTGAGGAATTTATTTCTCAAAAAGAATTGAAACAATGCCAAGGAGGTGTAGCAAATGCGGGAATCATTATACAAATAAGGGTTGCAAATGAACATTTGCACCTCCCTTCATCCACCATACTTTCTAGACCCATTTGATTTTGCCAATGTCCTTCAATGTGTTGTTCATGGCATGCACACAAGGGGTCTAATACATGTGCCTATAGATGGACTCTCAACCGCTTTCCCTACTACTTTGCACACATGTTGCATCAGTAACTACATAAACTACATTTTGAATACCAACCTCCTCACTAGCATCTCTCAAGATCTAGACCTGGAACTCTGCATCCTTGTATTTTCTTGAGTAATCAATCGCCCTAAGGAAGTAAGGCTCGTCCATACATGAAACTTGATGAGTGGTCGGTGTCTAATATTCGTCCACCCATCCATAATGATGTTGCAACCATGAGATACCCATGTGACCATCTTGTTCACCAACACATTCCCTAGGAGGCACATACGAACTCCCGGCTTTGGCTACCTTAGCATAGCCTCCTTGAAATAAGAAAAGCAAGCAACATGAAATGAAATGCCATGCCATTGGCAAAGAAGAGTTTTCCATGGGCATCATCTACCTTGTCTGAAGGCTGTGAATTAAACATGTTCACAAATGGATTTGAAGCTAAACTCACTGCCTTTATTTTCCCCTTAAGCTCCACTCCATTGGCCTCAAAAGATGGAATAGCAGAAAGTGTGGAAATAGAAACCTGCCTAGAAGTCCTAAAGGAAGGGGTTGGTGCACCTGCAAATGGAGTAGAGAAATCTCCTTGAGACAATCTAATAAATTCAGCCTCTAATCAAGTTGAACTCCTAGCAAACCCCAACCCCTTTGATAGTAATATGAAGGAAATTTGACCCTGATAATGTTGCCATGCCGCATAAGAAAGCAAATATTGCACTTCCAAAGCCGACTCCACCCTGAACTATTTGCTTTGTTTGGATTAACAATGATGGCAACCTATCGGAAGGATTATATTGTTAAACGGCCCTTTGGTCCATTTCTTCAACAACTTAGAAGGGCAATCAAATTTCCTGGCAATAGCAGTTGCAACTTAACTTTCAATTTGTGTTGTCTGTCCCCCTACTAATCTTCTTCATGTAAACTCATGTTGGCACTGCAAAACAAAACAGCAATATAAACCAAATAAATAGCAAGATGTACTAAAAAACATGTCCAACTTGTTTAAAATGCTTTTTTTAAGTTCAATAGCTAAAAAAAATTAAAAAGCACTTAGGTGAGTGCCAAAAACAAAACAGTGACATATTTACTTTAAACCCTTTTATCTACATTTTTTAAACCCAATTGCAAAAGAAAAAGCAAAAATATATAAAAACAGCAATTTCTTTCATTCTATCACTTAAAATACAAACAAAAAAAAATCTGATTTTTAACACATTGAACCAATGGACAACAAGAAAAATCATTTTCCAGTCATTTAATGTATTGAAAGATTAGATTAAATTAAAAACCAACTTTGAAATAAAAATTAAAATTAAAAAATAGAAACACACAAATTTTGAGTTTGGCATTTGCAAAGGAAAAAACATAAAGAATATCAGGTTCCAAGTTAATGTACATATCTTGTTTTTTCTTTGTCAATGAAGGTGATTGCAAGAAGATTCAAGACCTCCTCTTCCTCCCCTTTCTGCTTGTTCTCTTTTGGTGATTGCAAAAGTACAATGGGCTAGGGTTTAAGTGTTCTTCCAAGTTGCAGCCCTTGGTTTTTTTTCTCCATTTTAGGGTTTTAGATAATTTGGAATGTATTTTTTGTTGTGCATTTTTTTCTTTTTTTGAAATGTATGCATGGGGATTCACTTCTATCCCTGGGATAATCAAGAGACGTCAAGATGTCTCCTAATCGTCCAAGGAAAGCCAAGGCACCCCCTGTGAAATAGAGAAAATGCGATCATCAGCTTTTTTAAGGGGCATCCTAGGGACATCGACCTTTTTAAGGGGTGTGCCAACCATTTTAAAATAAAAAAGTAGGTCCAGGAGAAGAAGAGGTGCTTGTCCCTATCCCCATGTCCCCAGACTGTTCCAAACATACACGATGAAATTTTGTGTCTCAGGGATGCATCCCCTAGGAACACTGTGTTAAACTATGTCGGTAGGGACACCCCTACAAACCAAGGATCTTGTCCAAGATGGATTGTGGGGTCTCCGGGATGCATCCTCAAGGAACACTATATTAAACTATGTGGGTAGGGACACTACTACAAACCATAGATCCTGAATAAAATTGAATGTTATATTAGAACCTCATAAGGAGATCTTGAGAAACACAATCAGACAAATGAACTGTTCCTGTTTTGAGTTTCAAGTTCCCCGCCCACAAGGAAAAAAGACTACTAAGAAACCCCTTTTTGCATCTTCAAATGCACATGTACCGGATTGTAAAAGGCAATAAAGCTGATTGTTGTGCATAGAATACTCACTTTTGTGTTGTTTCATGGGAAATCTCTAAACTTCTCGTGCCTAATGAGATATTAATTTTTTTTTCAGTTCTTTGCACTGCTCAATTGTTACACATTGTGATGTTTAGCTTAGCTAGCTAAATCATAGGTAGTGATAACTTTACCCTTTAGAAAAATCATAAAAAATCCATTCACCTATCCAAATGCATCATTCTTTCAATTGGCTCCATACTAACAGCATAGCTTAACACATGAGATAGAGAAAAAGCCTAAAGGGAATAAATGTATTGAATCCAATAGCTTCCCGTTTCTAAATTATAACAAATTTTATTTGAGTCACTCCCCTACTTTGATGAATCCTACTGCCCTTTTCACTATATTAAAGATTAGAGGGATTGATCCCCACTTCATTTCTTTCTCCATTACAACCTATTTGCTCTGACAATTGTCTAACTTAGATAAAAATTTGTGCATTCCAACAAATCCTTACACTTATGGCTCAAAACTACATAGTACATACCTTTGATTCTTTTCTAAAACTTACTAAATTCAAATTCACTTGACTATTTTCCAATTAATTTCTACAAACAGCACTGCATCTTCAAGAATTTGAATTTTAACTCAAACAATTTATAGAAAGGATAATCAAGTTCCTCCTATTTTTCAAAGTAGGTGTTGTTAGGTTTAACATTCTGATGGAGCTTTTGCCCGATAATGGCAGCTAATTTTTATTAGATTTTGGTTTTTAATGTAAAGGGAGAGGACCCTATCCTTCACTTTATGGATCAAAATATATCTAATTTTTTAAATTTCATTATATATTGAATTGTGAAAAAACTACCAGACAAACTAAGACAACTACTCGAATAGTTTTTAAAACTTAAACTCAAACAGAGATAATTACTAGACCACAATTGTTACCCAATTTCAATGGCTTGTTTTTGTTAGATTCTGATTTTTCATGTAATGGGAGAGGGCCCTATCCCTCACTTTATGGATCAATTTTTTTTTGTTTTTTAAATTTCATTTTATAGTGAATTGTGAAAAAATTACCAGACAAACTAAGACAACTACTCGAATAGTTTTTAATATTTAAACTCAAACAGAGATAATTACTAGACCACAATTATTACCCAATTCAAGGTCTTCAAATTTTTAGCAAATCTCTAACTGCAATTCATAAATTGGTAAAGTTTTGGTAATGATCTTATAAGGTGACCACAAATATGAAATATCAATTAAATCTTTTAAATAATTACAAATACAAACCAATCAAGTACCATTTCCACAAGCTCAATCTTACCTAAATAGGGACTCTGTATTCTAATGTAGAAAATTCAAAGATCTAAACTAATAACTCGATTGATATAACAATGATCTTTAAGCTATTGAGTATTGTTTACAACAAAACCATAAAATTTAAATCACTAGCTATTAGAAGAACCAAAACTTATTTCTCAGTCTTACTCAAATGTTACAACAAATTGATTATGAAGCAAGTGAACAGAAATGTTGGAGTTTTATAGTAAATATTAATAGAAATGGTCCAAAAAAATTGACAATGTAAGCAATAACTAATAAAGCTTGAAACTACTCATGATTGGAATTAAAAGTAAATAGAACTGTAAATGAATAGCCACAAGATACACAAACACAAGGTATTAACCTGTCTCATTACTGAATCTCAATCTTTACATCATATAACACTTTATTTGCTCTCATTATTTCACACAAACTATCCCTAAAATTAACAACTATCTTCAACTCCTCCTTACCTCACATATAAAAGTATGAGATAAAAGTAGTATTCTTATTAGTTGTACTTTTATCTGGAAACTTCCATTATTAAGACTTTCATAACATCATTCTGCAATCTAATCACTTTCACATCTATCAGATGTGATTGACAAAGTAGAAAGGATCATGCACCTGCATGCCAAACAATCATGGAGCGTAACTTTGACTGGCTCTACTTGAGTGGTGTCTAATCTTGAGGGTACCCTCTCTTGCATCTGCATCAAAACATCCAGAACAAATATCAAAATAAACTCAAGTAAGCGTAATAGAGTCCCTCACAAAAATATTAAAATATTGTTTAAAATGCAAAGAACCTGGTTTTGGTACAGCTGGGTACGGCCATACAAAACATATATATACATCAAAACATCGAGAACAAATATCAAAATAAACTCAAGTAAGCGTAATAGATTCCCTCACAAAAAATATATAAAATTATATACAGAACACAGCTGATAATTGATAATTCAATGTCAGATGTTAAAGATAAATCAAATGATTCAAATTGGATTATATATTTCAAAATACAGCAATACTCGGTGGTTATCATGTGGTTAGGTGGTTAATTTAGGTTTTTTAATTCTCTTTGTTCATTAAAAAATGTTATTTTTTGTTTGGGGGTGTGGGGTACTGTTGTGACGTTTTCACACATCACCCCATTGCAAATGGGGACCCCCTCTTTTTGATCGCTTTCGCCGTCGTTTTTTGCTTTGATCTTGCAGTTTCTTGTCTTGACCCATGAAGCTAGGAAAGAATATCCGAGCAGTTAGCTCACAGGGAACATTAGGAATGCTTGAAGTAGTGAGTTTTCCTGAAGATAAGTGAAACCCTTACTATCATTCCTCGATCAAAACTGACCAATCCATGGCATAAGTCCATCATTCCATAAGAAATCCAAATCCGTCGCTCTCAGCATAAGACTCCGTGATGAGTAAAGTTCCTGTTCCAAGACTCCAGTCCGGAAGTTCCTGTTCCAAGACCCCAATCCAAAAGTTCCTGTCCGGGAATCCTGTCCCGAAGGTCCTATCTAGGAATCCTATTCCAAAGTTCCTATCCAGGAATCCTATTCCAAAGTTCCTGTCTGGATTCTTGTCCCGAAGTTCCAATCCAAGGTCCTGAATTCAATAAGGCTTGTCATTTCCATGTCAAAACCCATCTTTCCACCTTAGAACCCTCTCCATTCCCAGCATGGAACTCAATTCTAATCTTGTTCCAAGACTCCATGTCCCACTCAAGAAGTCATTCCTGGACTCCAGTCCAGGAATCTAGCCCGGAGGTCCAGTCCGGAGTCTTGTTCGGAAGTACCTATCCCGGAGTCTCGTTCAAGGAATTCCGGCCTAGAATCCCGTTTCAAAGTTTATCTAGATTCTTCTTCCAACCAAGATTGCGGAGTTCAACAGAGACTGTCACTCCTTGGCATGATCATCCTTCAATCATGGAACTTAGTCCTAGCCTGACAACTCTAGTCCGAAAGGTCAAAACCAAGGGATATCTCTTTAAATCTCAGTCCGGCACTCAACCTCATTTCATAGCTCGGAAGATTTGCAAATCGAAGACTTAGGGCAATTTCAGGAGACAATCAGCATTTAATGAATCCCCCTTCGGTAGGCCGGAATTGCGACAGGAGACTTATCCCCGGTCGCATAATCCAGCTGATACTGGATTATGCGTCCAGGACAATTTTTTGTCCTGGTCGCAAAATCCAGTACCTACTGGATTTTGCGCTCCTGGGGAACTTTGCCATTTTTCAGTGTCTCTTAGGGTAAAGGTATATTAAACTCAACTTATACTTTAAATATTTTTCAATATACCTTTCAGGATGTTTGAGATAGGTCTCAAATCCACCGGATTTAACATGCAAAATCTAGAATTTGGAAGATCCACCAGATTTTAGACTTAGTCATTTTTTCAGGATTTAAGGATTTCAGGCTACCAGACTTAGCCAATTCCAAACAGGTAAGTTGAAAGATGGAACAAATGAACATCTATCCTTCAGTCGTAGAGATAGCAGATTTCCAGAGGATGGAAGAAACGAAGGATGAAACAAACGAACTTCGTGCCTCGCCAACAAATTCCGTGAGGATGGAAGGAACGAAGGATGGAAGAAACGAACTTCGCATCCCGCCTTGGAAGTAACAGATTCCCGAAGGATGGAGGGAACGAAGGATGGAAGAAACGAACTTCGCATCCCGCCTTGGAAGTAACAGATTCCCGGAGGATGGAAGGAATGAAGGATGGAACAAACGAACCTCTCATCCTACCTTGGAAGTGAGAGATTCTGCGAGGATGGAAGAAACGAAGGATGGAACAAATGAACCTCGTGTCTCACCATCGAAAACAGACTCTCGAAGGATGGAACAAACAAGGATGGAACAAACGAAAGATGGAACAGACGAACTTCGTGTCTCGCCATCGAAAAAAGACTCTCGGAGGATGGAAGAAACGAAAGATGGAACAAACGAACTTCGCATCCTGCCTTGGAAATAACAGATTCCGCGAGGATGGAACGAACGAAGGATAGAAGGAACGAGGATGGAAGAAATGAACTCCGTTTTCTGACCTGTATCAACATCTGAACCTCCATGGAGTAGCTAGGAGAATGAACCTACTGCAAAACCAGAATCCCACTTCGAAACTCAGGAAAATGCAAATCCTTGACTTAAATCCCTGAAAACTGAGTTCCAAGGTCAAGTGGCGCAAATTCCAGTACCTCCTGGATTGTGCGCTCCAGGACAAATTTTGTCCTTGAGCGCAAAATCCAGTACCTTCTGGATTGTACGCTCCAGGACAAACTTTGTCCTTGAGCGCAAAATCCAGTACTCCTTGGATTCTGCGCTCCCGAGGATTCCTGATCCAGTCTAGAATGGGAGACCGCAAGATGAAATTCTGGAACCCAGTCTGCCAGCTCTTGCATGGAAGAATTCCTCGCCTGTTATACCTCGAAGTCCGGAATCCCTAAAGGAGATGGAAGGTACTTCTGGTTTTAAAAATGGAGTCTCTGATCCCAGTATAAGAAAATCTATCCCTGCCAAAACAGAGTGATGAAACCCTTAGCAAATATCCAAAAGACTGAACATAAAAGTCCAAGGACACATCCCGCCATGTTCCTCCACAGAAAGCAAAATTGCAACCTTCCATCTGAGTAAGATTCCATAGGAGAATATTCCAGGACTTAGCTGGATTTTAGCAAAAGTTCTAGAGTTGTGCTGGGGAAGAAAATCCTAAACCTCAGGTATTCCCCGACATGCCAAATTCCCCGACATTCATAAATCCCCGACCACTGACATGGGAGAAAAGGACAAAATGCTAAGTCGGCCAGTGATAAGGTATGGCGGCTAAATTTCTCCTCCTCCAACCTAGGTCGGCCAAGTGGCAAAGAAGGACAACTTACCTATAAAAGGAGGGCGCCCAAGTCATTTACAATCATTCAAATTCAATTCCAGAGCAAGGAGGGCAGAAATTCATCCTCCGGGACAAGTGGAATTCTAGGATGAGCAAGAATCCCCGACTCCCGGGAATCCCCGACCAACTGAAATTCCTCCTGTCCATGCTTGGTAACCCTGGAATGAAGGAAAAGTCAGTCGAGTATGAAGAATGCCAGAGAATGAAGGAAAACCTTTGTTTGTTCAGGAATTTATAAGTGAAATTGATCAAAACTTGCAAAATCATTCATGTTTCATTTCATATTGTATTGTATTTATGGATTTTGTGCATCATGACTATTTGAGGTTTCCCATGTTTTGCAGGAATCCAAGACGAGGATAAGTTCCATGAGGAGCATGAATGAGGATGATTCGGGGCAAGCACGATGGATGCAGAGAGTTCAAGTGCCGGAAATGATGACCATTTCAAGGATCCAGGAGTTCCGACAATAAGAAGACTACACATGCATACGGAGGGAAGGGAAGGCAACATCAAAGATTCCAGTTCGGCGACAGGGAGACTTCGCACAAAGGGATAAGGAAGATCAAGATGTCCTTCCAAAGATTTCAAATGACAGAGAATGCCTGCATCAAGGATGGCGGAATGGGAGAAATCACTCCAAGTCCAGTATCAGGGATTCCAGTTCCGGACAGGAGGATCAATCCTTGGAGAGCCAAGAACAAAAGTACAGTTCGCCATCCATCAGGAAGAACAGGAATCCACGCCAAGGATGAGGAATTCCAACCCAAGAATCCAGAACAGGGAATTCTATTCCATGACAGGGAATTCCAACTCAGGAAGGAATTCCATTCCAAGACCCTAAGGAAAGTGCGCCCCTGCTCAAGGAAGGATTCCTCACATAAAAATCCTGTTCACCCTGGAATCTGCACTCAGGATAAAGGACTCCAGGACATCATGGAATTTGAGACTAAAGAACAGGAGGAAGTTCCAGACAGACAGGACATTCCTATCCAGGAGTCCTAGATAGGTGGTGACCAGGACAGCTGGAAGTTTTCCTTACACATTCTGACGACCAGGACAAGTGGCAATCACCTACGTGTGGATTCTGACGACCCCACCTGCTTTTCTAGGGTTTATGACCAGGGCACATGTTTCAAGGAAATCTGATTTCCTTTTGCCCTAAGATATTTTTGAGAGCCTATATAAAGGCTGAGGGATGCTTCATTTTATCTCTCTTTTTCTGATGCTCCTAGAGCACCTTAGTAACTAGCTTTTATTTCTGCATGACTTTTATGAGCTGAAACTCCAAAGATCAGTCAGATTGTTGTAATACAAACTTTTGAAGCAATAATATATGCATTGAAGAATGGTGTTCATATATTTCTTTAGATTTTTGGCATGGTCTTATTGATTTCTTGGAGCAAATCTGAAAGATATTAAAGTTCTCTCTTGTATTTTCTTACTTTCATTAGATAGATGCGATGGAAATGTTCTTGTTGAATGATTGAAGTTGATTTGTTCATACCATTTGTGATCTGTGGCTTGCAAATCACTTTGTATGGTTAGTCTGAACGTGATCCATGCTTAACTTCGGCTGTTTCTGTATGATCAGTCCCATGTTCCATGACAGAACAGTATGAAAACCTCTACCTCTACCCCAGAAGATTGCACCATCCCTGCCTAGTTGTTGTCTCATGGCGAAGCAGAGGACTGGTTCCAGTTTCATCTTCAACAGCAGTCATTTCCATTGATTAGATTCCTAAACCCTTACCTCATCTTTTGCATTTTCTTTTAGATTTTCACTAGGATTAGTTTTCTAGAAGCTTCATTGCCAAATCATCCGCCTAAACCAGAGAGTGGAACCTAGGAATTCCAAGCTATCCATTTGTGAAAGAGTTCCATTCGCCCACAAGTCCGAGTCCCAGGAGTGAATTCCATGTCTACGAAGGAGTAAGCCCATGTAAGTCCCCCTCGTGATTACCAGCAAATCACATCATTCCACTGAGTCTATCCCTATGCACGTCAAGACCTGACACAAAAGGAACCTTGGAGCAGTCTCATTCGATCACGTAGTTCAGCGTCTGAGAAGCTTTATTCAAGAGAGGATAGGATACTCTGTGTTTT
Organism: Cunninghamia lanceolata; assembly: GCA_027924645.1. Lineage (NCBI taxonomy): Eukaryota > Viridiplantae > Streptophyta > Pinopsida > Cupressales > Cupressaceae > Cunninghamia > Cunninghamia lanceolata. Next base: position 367,485 of record BSBN01001937.1, on the reverse strand, counting down.
ATTCTAATGTTGTTGTAGTCACAAAAACATCATCAACAGGTACCCAGGTGTGGCCAGGTAAGGCCCAGCCTGTGGGTCTGTCCCAAGGTAACCAGCGTATACCTGGACTAATACCTGTACCTAGTACAGACCCAGTACGAACCCCGTAAAATAGAGAAATAAACAATCTTTCATACAGAAACTAGATAAAATCAACCAGATAGCACTAGGCAACACAGAATTTCCTTATTACCAATTAGTTTTTCAAAATGCTGCTTCCCACCCAGCATCCTGTGAACCCCAATGTAGTCTCGTTTGCAGCAAAATCTCCGTCCATGCTGCAGAAAGGGACAAAGGATAAAAATATTGTTAATATAATCTCTGATGGGGCTTTTTCATCAGATGTTTTGGGCTTTCCAATCCCTGTAGCTGTCGGACCCACAGCTCCAGTTACACCAAGCAAAAATGTTTCGGATTCTGCAAAGAGATCCCATGCTCATGAGGTGTCAAGGGTGGAAAAAAAGGTGCCACTGTGTTTCAATCTTCACATAACCCAGATGTGGGGCTGGCATCAGCTGGAGCTTATGGATCTCTGGATAACCCGGCTCAGGCAAACAAAGCCAATGTTAAACCTTCCTATGCAGCACAGGTGGCAAGATATTCAAAGCAGCAGAGGAAAATGGGTATAATACATTGTTCTAGGCATCATCAGATCATTTCCCTAGGGTAAGATGTATTGTCTTAAGAGAGGTACTCTAAGCATGCACTGATATGTAAGTTTAATTCTTTCTGTCCTAGTTTAGTCAATCTGCATTCTTCGATAACAAATACATGGCTACAACATCTAAAAGAAGCTACAGAAGTTTATCCCAGTGCTCGGGGATTTTTTGTGTTACTATGTAAATCGGTGAAAGATTGGGATTTCATTTAAGGATAAGGCCCTTGGTTCTGGGACAGCCAGGTACTTCTTTTAAAGCCATGGTTTCCGGATTTCAATCCTATTACAGAGGTTTTTTCAGTCATGCCTATTTCAGCTCATTTGCCTAAACCCCCACTGTAATTCTGGGTGGATTTGTATTTTCAAAGCATTGGGAATGCTTTGGGTAGATTTATTTCCATTGATCCAGTGGCATATGGACTTATTCACTCAACAGTTACTCGTATTCAGGTGGAAATAGATATATCGAAAGGGTTGCCTGACAAAGTTTGGTTCAAGGTTGGAGAGCATGGGAAACAAGTTATTGATTACAAAAATGTGTCACTTCGCTGTCACAAAGTTTTCGGGTAGGGCATATAGCTGCCTCTTGTAAAGCTGCTAAAATGTCTTCATTGAAAAGTGTGACACTTGCATTGGGCATTTATCGGTGAATCAGCAAGTACCAAACTGTTCTGGTCATTCGGCTTTTTCTACTCCTAAGTCACATTCAAATATAGGCAAAAATATTGGAGGAGCTATTGATCTTTTTCGAGAGATTCACAAGGATACCCCTGCAAAAGCAAGCTCATAGAATCTTGCTAAGGAGAAATCTGCAGCGGAGCCCACTTTAGGATTTACAGAGAATAAAGAACAAGAAAAGGCGAATGACAAGCGTCTATCTGCACACTCTTCTGGTGGCAATATAGATCCTCTTTGTTGCTCTACATCCTCTTCTGGTAAAAGAACTCTGGTAAATATGTCCTTTATGAAATCTAATCTGGATCATTCAAAAGCCTCTATGGCACAGATTCCCATTCCTCAGCTTTTCAAAGTTGGGAAGACTTCTTGGCAATCTAGGCTGACTGATGTGGAAGAATGGGGTCTTGGTGAATCGCTTTTAGATCAGATAAATCAGTCCTTCTCGGCTTCGACTGCCTCTTCTACATTTGAGGAAAAAGATGAACATGTTGGTTGGATGGAAGTGCTTTCCAAAATGTCGCAATCTAAAAAACCTGAAAGAGGGGATATGGTTCTTAGATTACACATAGGAAAAAAATATTTGTCGGACATTTATGCCTTTTCCTTTAGTCCTGTCACCCCTGCTTGGGGTTTGCACAGGAGTTTTGTTTTTATTTTAGTATGTATGCATGTCTTGTTGGGGTGGGACCCCTTAATAGACCCCAATATTTTAATCAAAAAACACAAAATATCCTTAGCCCCAATACAAGTAAACAAATAGCATCAGGCTTGAAAGATATGTGCTCAAAAGAAGTTTAAAAAATATTCAAATTTCAAGAAGAGTAGTAGTCCAGCAGATGGAAATCTAGGTACTTGTGCATGAAGGATTAATAAACTCATCTCAATAATACCAACATACTTGATAGATTAATAAACAGACTTGATAGACTTGGCCTAGGCATAATTCTAGCTCGGAAAATTGAAATGAATGCCTTGTGCTTGACAGATGTGGGTGTGCAGTAACTAATAAGTGGTCCCACATACTAAACGCTTTAAACAATGAATCAACCTGGCTTTTCCAGTTGGAGTATTCCACAGCCACATCAATAGTACTAGGGTTCAGATTCCTAACACTACAAAAAGGACACAGTGAAACAATACATACAGATGAGAAGTCGAGCTCATTTAGAGAATCCCATGAAGAACACTTTTCTAGAGGTCTCCTAACACATCTACTTCACTGTTGTGTGTAGCGGGAATGTTTCTAAGTGGTTAAACTTTGCAATATGGTGAATACTAGCATTTTTTAAATAAAAGGTTGGCTAGTTTTGATACTTTTTTAATGTGCCTAATCACCAAAAGTTTGTATTATATAAATATTTTGTTGATTTATTCATTCGGGATTCCGGATTACTATATGTGATAGTTTTACTAATTTAGAGTTGATATTATTATATATTATACCTGTAGACACCTAAAATTGACTATATCTTATGACATTACATTTCGACATATTTTCTTGTAGGTCCCCTTCATAACCCCTTCCATCACTCTCATTATTTATTTAACTAATTCCTCTTATTCATTTATCCTTCTCTTTCATCAAATTAAATAAATCTTATTTATTTAGTTCCATTTGTCCTCCATTTGCACCAAATTAAATAAATCTCATTTATTTAATCTCATTTTCCTCCATCATCCAATTTAAATAAATTAAATATCTTGTCTCTCATGATTTAAATAATTTTTATTATTTAAATTACTTATTCCCACTCACATCCCTATTTTTATCCTCATTCATTGTGTGTCACAAGCACTTCCTCTCTAAAATAAATTAAAAATCTCATTTATTCCCACTATTCTCCTAATTTTGGTCTCCTATCATACCCATTTAATGTGCGTTATAAGCACTAAATTTGCCTTTTAATCCTAGCCATCCACATCACACAATTGGCTTTCAATCCTAGCCATTCATTTGATTCCCTCTCCTTCTATAAATTGAAACTCTTATTTCAATTTCAAACCCTCACTGATTCTCTCGCTCTCTCACTCACTCACTCACTCACTCATACAAATCATTTTCATACAACGCTTGAGCTCTGTTATGCTGCAATAGTGAGCAATCAGCAATCCTTTGACATCCTGCATTCTTATGCGAGATCAAGAAGAGTCATGGAGATAATTCAAACCTAGCTTGAAGATCGGTTTGCTTTATATTTCTGTTTTCATTTTCATGTTAGTTTGTGCTTTATGGTGCTTGTTAGGGTTTAGTTTAGTTTGTTGTTTTTGACACTAAATCTGATTTTCCCTAGCTACAATACCATTTTTTGTTCTTTGTATATTATATAACATGTCATCATAACTATCACAAACATTAGAGAAAAGGTTTGCAATGTCTTACCATAAGCATAGTATTCTAATATCCTCTCTATTCACCAGATATTTATGATTTTTTTTACTATAAAAAAACTCCAAACATTCTACACCATGATGTCAAGCTTCACAAAGATTTGCTAAAGACTCTACACATGTCAACAGGGAATTCCCCAGGATTTGATTAAAATAAATACAGGTCTTTTTGTTTAAGCATACCCTCACATGTAGGAGTTTAAAGATTCGGATCAAGTTTTGGAGGACATAAGCTTTTGTATTCTGAACAAGTTTCCAGGAAATGACTGTTTTGAACTATATTACCGGGTTCTGGCCTAGATGGCCCTCTACCCGTACCGGTACTGTTCTCGTACTGGTACTGCTCCGGGTACCTCCTGGGTACCTCACAGGTTCTTCTATTATTCTGGGTACCCGACTGTCATAAAAAAACATTATTGAAAAACAGCAGAGGCCCAGGTAGGACACTTATAATATAAACAAAAAAGGATGAAAATTTTAAAAAGCTTAAAAAAGAAAAAAGAATACAACTAATATGCTGATAGTCCCACTGCATTTGGTGCTAAACATGGGAATGAAAAGTCAATTTGTTTGAATTTTTTTTTTAAATGACGCTTCGGGCGGAAATTAGTATTTTTAAGTTCTATGGAAAGCAAAAACCAATTCATTCCCCATAACAAATCCCTCCAGGAATAGAAAAAATTAACAAACCAACTTTGCAATCATAGCACAATGCTTCCCACATGCTTAATCTCTTGGGCAAAGTATTTGGTTGATCTGAAGATCTGACATCAGGTAGGAAAAAGAAGCAAAAAGGAACAATTTATTTTATATATCAAGCGTGCCATTGGAAATACTTTGGTGCAAGAAATGGCAGTGTTTTTAGACATTATCAATTTTTTTGCTGCTATAATGCTTTTTGTACATCTTATTTAGGATGGATAATGAAAGCACACAGCAGTGGGGAGCAATTAATAGGAGTGAAATAATGAATAAACACATATAAGGAAAGAGATGGAAAAGGACCTCTGCTTTTGGGATTGCCTTAAGCCCTTTCAAGGAAACAATACAAGACTGTGAAGGGGCTATGAAGTCATTGAGGTCGCCCAATCTCAAAGTTGCAGAAAATTTTTCTGTCATGATGACAGCAATGATTGCTTCTGTCCTTTGAATTTTGCTGCTGCTTCTGATTTATGTCTATTTGTGTCCCAAGACAATGAGGAATTGCTATTATCGCTCCTAGTACACCAAATTCCTTCCGAATTCCTTTTCTTTTAACTTTGGTTGTTGCTACAAAGAATAAAATTTGAAAATAAGTAAGAATAAAGGAAATAGCCAGTTTCAATTTCCATATTATCTGATCCCTATGTCAATATGGTATACCATTCTACTACTGCACATTCCAATTTTCAATTTTCTACATTGTTTTCATTTTCCTAAAATTTTACTCACTTGACAACATCAAAACATCCATTTTAGTTTAAGTAAAAATAATCAAATTTATGAAATCAGTATTTCACAAGTACAAAAAAAAATTGCTTCCTAAAAACTCTTGCTATGATTTCTTACACCAAACATATTATCAGTTAATTCTATAACTTCCCTTTTTTATTATTTTGATCTCAATACAAGCCAAATTTCATTTCCTAATGTTTTTCAACTGCAAATAACTATCTTTGGTGTAACTTGTTGATGTTTGTACTTGACCTTAACCCAAAATACAAATTTTCAATGAATCTTAACAGAGAATAATCGTAGACAAGATAAAGCTTATATCAAATCATCTTGCAAAATCCAGCATTTTTTGTATACATCTATCAACCCAACAGCTTATGAATACAACCTCTTAGTCTATGCCCTTGTATTTAGGCAATATTCAACATTGGTTTAGAATACAGGTTATAGTTCATGTAACCAAAGTAACAGTCCATTTATCTAGCATAGTAAATGGAATTCAATTACTCGAGATTAAAACGGGAAAACTTCAGCAAAAACTCTGGAAACTAAAAAACAACATAATATTTGTACAAGTAGAGGAAACAAAAGTTTTTTATTTCATGTCAAATATAGTGTGCAGAAATAAAAATAAATGCAATACATAAATAATGCCAATCACCCCCAAAACACATAGGTTTGAATAAAATTATTTTAATTTTACCTAAGAGGATTTAAGCAATAAACAAAGGGCTGGCCCTCAAATAATCGCTCATGCTGTCATGGACCAGAGCCTATTATTTTAGGGGCAGTCCCATGTTTTTTACATAAACCCTCAATAAGGCTTAATATTTAATTATTAAAATAAATCTATTCAAAGTAAAACTTTATTTACAAAATACCTTGACACTAACCCAAAACTAAAAAATTTCAGTCTGCATGTGCTCTGTATTTTTCTGCCTCTAGTATAAAAATGAGCCAATTTATGTATACATTAAACAAAATTGTAACCACTTATGAAAAACTTGGGAGACAGCATGGCGAATGCGGCAGGTTGCAATTACTCATGATTATTCACAAATTTTTTGTGAGTTTTTCTGCTATGCATGTAACAATTATTAGAATGCCTGAAGTCAACAGTATGCATCTATAAATTTTTTACATTTTCAATAAATTTGAACAGTCAGGAGAAGTCTTCTTATTGTTTGGATGTATTGTCCTTTCACATCCCTTCAGAACTTAAGCAGCCTTGATTTTGTGTTCAGTTTATATCTCCTTTTCAGTAGCAGTATTGATCAAAAAAATAAGTATCAGTGAGACCCAAAACACAGTTAGAATTGCAGATTCATTGTACATGAATTTTCTAAATTTTTCAACAAATGTTCGAATAATCGTGTTTGAAAAACAATATTTATTTACAGACATTTTAATCAATAATTTTGTGTCACGTTGGCTTTGTAAGGTTTATTACATAGGTAATTGGTAAAACATTGGATGATATTAACAATGAGCGAATGCTCAATAAATAGATTACAGAATGTACACGAATAGGCACGTTTCTATATTTAGAAATTGCCAAGGATCGACACACGATCCAAGAAATCATTACAAGACCGTTACACTTACACGGTACTGACCATTAACTAAAAATAGATGTGATTCTAGAAGAATATCTTAATACCCTCCCTTAATGGTCAATCTATTTACAACACCAAGAGACCCCCTGAATTTTACAAACTTGTCAGGACTCAAGGACTGGGTGAGAATATCTACTGTCTGATCCTCAGTTGGAACATACAGCAACTGAACTGTGTGGTCTTCAACCAGCGATCGGATGAAGTGACAATGTGTCTCGACGTGCTTGGTTCTCTCATGGAAGACCGGATTCTTGGCAAGTTTGAGAACTCCCTGATTGTCGCAGAACAGGGGAGTCGGTCCTGCTTGAGAGAGTTGCATATCTGCAAGCATCCGGCGAAGCCAAACTGCCTCACATGCTGCCTTCACTGCACCTCGATATTCAGCTTCTGTTGAGGAGAGTGCCACAGCCTGCTATTTCTTACTAGTCCATGTGACGGCACCGGATCCCAAACTGAACACATACCCAGAAGTGGATTTTCTGTCATCAATGGAACCTGCCCAATCTGAATCTGTGAAGCCACGAAGGTTGGGATCGGAATTCCTTGTGTAAAGGATACCAACGTCAGATGTACCCTTGACATACCGTAGCACATGATTAGCCGCTACCCAATGATCAGCCTTGGGGGCTGTCAGAAATCTGGAGATGTAGCTGACTGCAAAACTGATGTCTGGTCTAGTAGCAGTTAAGTAGATAAGACTGCCTATTAGCTGTCTGAACAGAGACTCATCAACCACTGGTGAGTCGGACTTAGCTGACAGCTTAAGTCCCTTTTCCATAGGGGTGGAGGCGAGTTTGCAGTCCTGCATTCGGAACTTATCCAGAAGACTGCGAGCATACTTTGACTGATAGATGAAGATGCTATTCTAAGTTTGCCAAACCTCCACACCTAAACAATAGTGAGAAAGTCCCAAATCTGTCATATCAAAGGTGGTGCACAGGTGCTGTTTGATCTGATCGATCAGGTGTGCCGAGCTGCCAGTAATAAGCAAGTCATCCACATAGACAACAACTAATAAGATATCACTGCCAGTGTGTTTGATATACAGATTGGAGTCAGAGGGACTCCTCTGAAAGCCATGTTCTGTGAGGTACTTGTCAATTTTGATGTACCATGCTCTGCGAGCCTGCTTCAGGCCATAAAGTGCTTTGACCAGCCTACAGACTTTATGTTCTTGACCGGCAACCTTGAAACCAGGAGGCTACGTCATGTAGACTTCTTCCTGCAACTCACCGTTGAGGAATGCACTCTTCACATCCATCTGACGGACTTTCCATCCAAACTGGGCTGCTAAGGCAAGGACAAGCCGTATGGTGCTCATCTTGGTTGTAGGAGCAAAAGTCTCCTCGTAGTCAATGCCTTCTTTCTGTGAGAAACCCCAAGCAACAAGCCTTGCTTTGTACTTGTCCAGGGTTCCGTCAACCTTGTACTTAACTTTATACACCCATTTGCAGCTAATGGGTTTCTTCCCTGGAGGAAGATCTAAAAGGACCCAGGTGTGGTTCTTCTGAAGACTCTGGAGTTCTGAGTCCATCGCCATATCCCACTCTGGAATACCTTTAGCCTCTGAATAAGTCTGAGGCTCATAGACACTGTGCAAGTTGGCCATGAGAGCAAAATTGACTGTAGGCTGCTTTTTGCTCTTATTCCGAGAAGATCTACCCTCAACAAGTTCATCATCATGAAGATCGGCAATCGTCTTTAACCACCATTTGGGACGACGGGTAGAGGGGCCAACAGTAGGTTCATTATCAGGTTCAACAGGAGGCTCTGGAACAGGTGCATCAGGAGGAGGTTCAGCATCATCCTCAGGAATTTTAGGCTGAGACTCATCGGAATCTAAGTCTGAAAAATAATCAGCATCCCTCCCATCAGGTGGACCTAATGGAAGACGAACACCCAGGTCAAAAGCCTTCAAACGCTGATCCTCGGACTGCTGCACAGAAGAGGGAGAGAAGAAAAGTCCTCGCTCTTCATCAAAAACCACATCACGACTGAAGATGAGATGGTCTGTCTCAATGTCAATTAGCCTGTAGGCTTTGTGGTTATCGTTGTACCCTGTGAACATGAGTTTCTAACTCTTGGAATCCAGTTTGGAGCGCTTGGCATCTGGAATCCAAACATAAGCAAGAGAGCCAAAAACCTTCAAATGACTGACCCGCGGCTTGCGGACAGTCCAAGGTTCTTCAGGAGTTTTATCCTTAACTGCATAGGTCGGAGACCTGTTAAGAAGATAAACTGCAGTGAAAACTGCTTCTGCCCAAAATTTCTTGGGAACACATCTGTGCTCCATCATGGAATGGACTAACTCAGTTATAGTGCGGTTGCGCCGCTCTACAACACTGTTCTGCTGAGGAGTGTAGGGTGTGGTCAATTGGCGTTTGATGCCATGTGTATCACAGAAGTTGGAGAACGCATTGGAACAAAATCCCCCCCCCCTTATCTGACCTAAGAGTTACAATGGAACAACCAGACTCTTTTTCTACTAAGGCCTTAAACTTCTGAAAAACTGAAAACACATCTAATTTCTGTTTAAGAAAGTAAACCCACATTTTCCTACTAAAATCATCAACAAACAGTAAAAAATATGTGCATCCAGTAACAGAGGGAGTATTCATAGGTCCACAAATATCAGCATGGACAAGTTGAAGTACCTTGGATGCACGCCAGGAGTCACCAGTCGGAAAAGGAGTGCGGTGTTGTTTGCCAGCTTGACAGGATCCGCAGACACCGAAGTGTTGAGACTGAATCTCAGGAAGCCCATCTACAAGGTGCTGCCAGGAGAGCTGGGGCAGGTAGTGCACATTCAGGTGCCCATACCGCTGATGCCAGAGACTGGTGATGGAGGAGTTCCGAGCTGCTGGGGCTGATTCTGGAGGACCACCCGAATCCACAAGTCTGTATAGACCATGATCCTCAATGCCAACAGCTACAGTGCATTTGGACAGTCGGTCAATGATAGAGCACTGATGAGTGCTGAAGACCACATCAAGGTGCGGAGAGTGTCGCATCATCTGGCTGACTGAGAGTAGATTAAGTTCCATGCCAGGAACGTAATACACATTGAGGAATATGAGATTCCTCCCACCAGACTGGATCTGAACAGTGCCCTTACCGGCAACTGTGTACTCTTCACCACCACCGAAAATGACAAAATCATGGAAAGGAGAGAGGTCGGTAAACCAATCGCGTCGGTGAGTGAAATGTTGTGAGGCACCAAAATCTATGTACCAAGCCGAGGATTGGACATGGTCTGCTGGTCTTTTAGCCATGAAGGCATAAAAGGCAGACTCTCTCTGCTCAGTGTGCTCCGTTGTGTTGGCCTTCTGCTGAGACCCTCCCTGCTTCTTCTGCTCAGAACCCAGACATGCCCGACAGTCTTTCTTCAGATGTCCAAATTTGTGGCAATAGTTGCACTGCACATTTTTCTTCTTGCCATTGTCAAAGGATGGTGCTGAACCCTTCTGCTGATTCTGCTGAGAAGGCTGACTTTTGCCTTTATTCGGAGCCTGAAACTGGGCTGCAAAAGCCTGCTCTGAAGAGAACGAAGAATCACTACTACCAAACTGTTGTTTCCAGCGATCCTGCTGCAAGAGGATAGTACAGAGCTCTGGAAACTTCAGATCAACATTAGCTGATGTAATGTTGAGAGTCTCAATGAAGTGTTCATAGGACTTAGGTAGACTTTTCAAAGTGATCACAACCAGGTCTTCTTCCTCCATTTTTCGACCAATAGCCACCAGCTGATCTCGGATCTCTTGGATCTTGTTCAGGTGCGTCTGCAAAGATGTCTTCTCATCCATCATGATAGAAAACAGTGTATTTTTCAGGAAGAGCACACGACTCTTGTCTGAGGTTTCATGCAAACCCTTCAGATGGTCCCAAATCTCCGTAGCTGTTTTTCCAGCCGGAATCTAGGGTAGCTGATCATCGGTGACTGAAAGCTTAATCAGCATGACAGCTTCACGGTTCTGCTCATCAAACTTGTCCTGGTCTTTTCCAGCTGTTGCGGGACGAGTAGCAATACCCAAAATCATCTGATCAAGGCAGCGATATTCAAAGATTGTCATCATTCGCTGCTTCCAGGTATTATAATTTTTGCCATTAAATCGCTAACTGCCTTCCAACATGATGTTGTTCAGACTCGCCATCTTGCACGCTTTTCGAGGCACGAAAGACGAGGTACTGAGAAGAGGCGGAAAACACGAAACCTGAAGCACAAATTTCAATGTACAAAAGCAGGAACAGGAACAAATTTCAAGACGAACACGCTGGCACAAATTTCGAGGCACGGACTTCGAGAGAACCGAAAGAAATCTCGAGACAACCCAGAAAAGAGCTCGAAAAACCCAGAAGGAATATGTTTTCGAAAAAAAAATTGTCAAATTCTGAGGGTGCAAAACCCTAGACGAAAAATTTCCGTGCCCTAGGCACTCAGAAATTTTCGAAAAAAATGGAGATACTCTAAAAATTTCGAAATGATTTAGAGATTCCACGGCCTGGTTTCTGTGCAAGAGTGAAACACGCGGAAATACGGAGGCCGCAGTCTGTGAAGGGCCTGTGAAAAAGACGCCGGAGTTTGGAAAGAAGTCGCGGTCGCGACTGGCAGAAATGGGTGGGGTTTAAGGAGAAAGAGCCCGCGAAATGGGCGGGGTTTGAGTCCCAACAAGAACGCGGACCAGAAAGAAGGGTAGTCGCGGCCAAAACCAAAAGAGACACCAAGAAAATCGCGTCACAGGAACCACAGAGGAAGGGTCCTGAAAATCACGACCCAAGAATGCGTCACAGGAACCACGACCATAGACAGTGACGCCGACAAACCAAATCTGCAGACGGCAGTCACGAAAATCCGCCAAAACAAATCGCCGGCCAAAGAAAGAACACGCTACAGAAGAAAAATCCGCCCAGGAGCTCCAAAGAAAAATTTCTTATTTCGAAAAAAAACTGAATAATTTCAAAAAACGAAATTATATTTTCGAAAAAAAATGGCTCTGATACCATAAACATTGGATGATATTAACAATGAGCGAATGCTCAATAAATAGATTACAGAATGTACACGACTAGGCACGTTTTTATATTTAGAAATTGCCAAGGATCGACACACGATCCAAGAAATCATTACAAGACCGTTACACTTACACGGTACTGACCATTAACTAAAAATAGATGATTCTAGAAGAATATCTTAATAGTTTTGACCTAAATCACCTATAAATATGACCATTAGGTCCTCATTGTATGCTCTACTAACTAAGCTATTCAAGCAAAACCATACAAATCCTCTTCTATTTACATTCTCTGATTCACAATTGCTGATTTGTCAGTGTTTTTTAAATGCAATTTATTGGTCAGACCAGATTCCTAGCAATTCATTTCTTAGTTAAAAATATATTAGCAACCTCTTCATGGTATCAGAGCCAAGGGTTTAATTGTTAACTTATTGGACTCAGATTGCCTTTGACCAGACATTCTTCTAAAAAACATACAAGTCACAGAAGAGTTTGTTGGCAACAGATCAAAATTGCTGAAGGGATTCTTTTAACAGCACAGCATGGTATTGTGGAAAAAAATTAATGTTTAGTATCAATGCAATATACTGTGAAGATATTTCCATATTGCACCATTACTATTGCCATAGTATGACAATTTCATGTGGAGTTTGAGGTCCAAAGTTATGGCAGCAGACTCCTGACTTTTTACAGCACAGCAAATTTTTTCAAATTTCACGCTCCACTATTTGCTATTTAGGCTACATCAAAGACATTGGATTCTTAGTGCTTCCAGCTTGTGTTCCGGAACCTGCCGAACATGATGTGATCAGACAGGATTGTCCTGTACTAGGCCCCGCTCAGTGTTCGATCCAAGTACTATGGAATCCCCAGCAATTGTGAACTTTGTAGCTTTTGCAACTCGTGCCTACTCTGTCTCATGTACCTTTGGTTTGACCAGGAGAACACTAGCTGACTAGTGAATCCCACCATTCTCTCAGTGCTCTCAAAGCTTTGGAACCTTCAGCAATATCAGCAAACTCCATGACCAAAGAATTCCATGTTGAGCCATTCTTTTAGAGCATTCTTAGCATAGATGAGCATGATGATGTGTAGCAACTCTTTTGATTCCACATTGCTAATTCAAGATTGTGTGTTGTATTGAAACCCTCTACTTTTCTTTTCCTGTGCCTTTATTTCCGCCCCTTATTAGCCTAAAAAAAAAATCTCGTAGTATTCATTTCTATACTATTTCTGCTGAATTGGATGATTGAGTGTCATTTTGGTCCTTTGTCATAAGGATAAGCAATAAAAACCGAGTTTTGGTTCAGAAAATGATAAATTGAAGGAGAAAATTGCTGCAAGGAGATGACTAAGTTGTCTGTAAATAATGCTACTTTAAAGAAATGGAATGATAAGGTCATTAAAGATGCTATAAAATTCAAGAAGCACGTGCAGATATTTTGGTTTTAATATTTTATAGCCATAAATATCAAAGATTGGTACACATTGTATGTTCTTGACCTATTGAATTGATTGTACTGAACTATTCCGGTAATGATAACAGATTTCTGGAAAACCTATGACAAAGATTTAGAGCAAACTTGAACTTTCAAGTCATGCCATACCAACTTTATTCTTTACTGTTGTCCTGTCTATCATTGCCAACTTCTGCATTTTTTCTTTTTCTATAATTTACTATGTTATCGAATTGGCAAAAAAACCCTGTGTAGTGTACCGGGGTAGGATTCGTTTTGGTCGGATTCGGGTACAAAATGCCTATGGAATCGGGAAAGGTACATTTTTTGGGGGGTGGATTCATTTAGAGTCGTTGAGGAGCATACACAAGTGATTTCAGCTTAAACAAGGCATTTTCACAGCGATTCCAGTGGCAGACAAAAATTTCAGTGCATTTCATTTTACTTTTTAACCATAAAACATGCAACCAAAACCCTAAATGACAGTATTTTTCACTGCATTTTTACAAGCAGTAGCAGACAAGGAAGAAAGGGTCGTTTGATCCAGCAGATTCAATTGCTTATAAGTACTTTTTCTGGATCTATCTAGAATTGTTTTCGACCATCCGCATCAGTGGAAGCAGTGGAGAAAGCAGAGTCAACATCACCAATCTCTATTCGAGAACCAGCTCCTTCCAATTCGAGAACCATAGCAATAAGCAATTGACCCGGCAGTGAGGTTACCCCTTTTCACGTTGCATTCACATCCCGAGCTAACTGCCATTTCTCCCACCCTTCTTCTCCCTGCTCGCCGTCAAAATGTGTTTTATCATTGTCAATTTTTTTCTTTTTCTTTAACCGAACTTAGGCTGCAGTATTATTTAACTTTAGCTTTAATTTTAAGTTTTTAATTTATTAAAATTTTATTAAATTTAATATCGTTTATTGTAATTATTAATCTTACAACTATTTTTAATGAAGTTTATTGTTTATTAAACTTTCTTTATTGGTATATAAAATATTTGTTAAATATATATTATTTATAGTAAATTATATTAATTAGTATTAAATTGATTATTTATTAAGTTTAATATTATTTAATATTTATTGTTAATTTTATTATTAATATTATTTATTATTCAGTTGTTATATATCAATGTTCCACAATGACATGTCCCCCCCCCCCACCAAAAACCTTGCATTTCCGGGACGAGAACATTTTTGAGACGCAGGGACTTGGGGGAAACATCCCCCCACCATCCCACCACTGCCCCACGACCCGGGGATGTTTCCAGGACGTCCTCCTCAAAGAGGGGATGTTTCCAAGACACCCAGGGGACTCCCAGACATCTTCTAACCATCCCCCATGGCAACTGAGGCAAAAAGTTCTTTTTTTTAAATCAAAATTTTTTTTGGATCTTTGTGCTAGTAACCCTAACCCTAATGGTCTATGGGCCCCAACCACACCCTAAGCAGTCACAAAAGTGAAAAAAAATGAGAAAGGCTAAAGGCTGCAAGAGTATTACAATAGGAAAAGTAAGGACTTGGTATTGCAAAAAACATAGTGATAATATTCTGAAAATGGCGTGCACCATGAAGGTTTGTGTGGTATCGAAGGCCTTAATTTGGGCTTGGTCGTGGGGGCTCCACCTCTCAACCCCACCATGTACCGCGACAAGGAACGCACCAAGGGTGCTACCCCTCAACCCCGCTAGGCCCTCCGCCCCCAAACCCCAACCAACCACCATCCCGCCATTGTCCAACTGTCGTCCCCAAACTTAGGTCCTTGGTCCCCCCATCCCCAAAACCCGTCAAGATATATATATTTCCCCCTGTCTCCCCGTCAGGATATATATATATATATTTCCCCCTGTCACCCCGCTAGGCCCTCCGCCCCCAAACCCCAACCAACCACCATCCCACCACTATCCTACTGCCGTCCCCAAACTTAGGCCCTTGGTCACCCCATCCCCATGTCTCCGCATCAAGATATATATATATGATTTTATATGTTTTTTGTATGGACATATCGAGAACGTACCCAACCCCTTCCAAAAATTGTTGTACCAGCATATCATATCCACATACCGATACCTATACTTGATTCAGATAATGTATTGATTACAAAAACCCTTGCTATCCACTTCTCAACAGAAATTCATTAACTTCAAATCAGAATCCTTATATTTACTTCACTTTATCAGAATATAGAAATTTCTAACAGAACTTCAATAATATATACAAACAACCACCTACTATGTAGGGTGTAGGTGAGTTGGTAGGTTTATTACTAAGCTTGGTGATGAGATCTAAACCCAAAAGTAAGAAATTCAAATAATAATTATTAATTAAGGTAAATGGAAAAAAAAATAATAATATAGTATGGAACAATTGTGTGGTCTTCCAACCACACCAATCGTCTCTTCCTGACTAGATCTATAGTGTAAAATATCTACCCGTCTCCTCCTGCTAAACCTTTGATCGATTCAACTCACAGTGAGTCATTAACAACCACCTCCAATCCAACTTGTGAAGGACCACCAATAACTTGCAATTACCATAACCATAAACTATCTCTTCTTAAGAAAAAATTCTTTGATTGTTTCATCTACATAAAGATTCATCAGCAAACATCTCTAATAGATCCAACTCATGAAGAACCACCAGCAATCACAAAGAATCACAATAATGGCTCAAAAGCTAATCAACACCTTCCCCACCTTAGATGAGAACTAGGAAGTCTATCTATGATCAATTGGATCCTCTTCAAATGGCAAAGATCATCACCAAAGCACCACCAATACTCCCTTGAAACTCAAAAGTTAACACATACAGCAAAGGATTCAATTTAGGTACTACTGACAACGCCCAGATATAGATAGACAAAAGGTAAAAAACTCCTTACTCCTACATACAATTATCTACCTCTATGAGAATGACAGAGATCTGAACAATAGAAGATCTCGGAAGAGGCTTGGTCATTACTCACGATGAATACAAGAATGGGTGTCACATACCACTGATCATGCACCTATAAAACAAGGCCTAAGGCTATTTACAATAATTCACTAAAAAATAGTGAAAATGATAAAAGGGTACTTTGAAATGACAAACGGACATTACCAACGTGTTCAGAATACCCTCTATACCTACAAAACAAGTGGTTATACAACAAATTTGACCACTGGAGAAGAAAATTATGATGTTTTCAAGTTTTGATATTTTCTTTGTGTTGATTTTCCCCTCACCAATACAAAATCAGAATTTTGTCCCACTTTTCAAAGTTTAAAATGCATCTCATCGACAAACTTCAGCCCATCGTGTAGGTACTTGCTGTAAACCATTCAATCCACTTTCCAGAAAATGTCAAAAATACAGGAAACTGTGAATGGATCACAAAGTTACATATAAAATGGTAACTGTAGAGAGCAGTTTTCCTGGTTTTCAACAGCAATTTGACCAAAAAACAGAGTTTGCATTCTGACCTTTCCATAACTCGATCTTGGGACCTGTGGACTTATAAAGAAATATTTTAAAAAGATACAAAATACCAATTCATTGACCAACATTACTAACAAGGTATGTGAACAAATTTAGTTTTAACATGCAGCTTAATCTTGGTGGAGTCTGAAACCAGAGGCCACAGCATTTAACAAAAGTATGTTGACCAACTCAGTTACAACAATTTATGTTAAACGGACAGAAATAAAGATTCATACACCCTATTATTTGGTGGAATGAACAAAAAAGAAACCACTTCTTGATTTTAAAACTTGTGCATACCGTAATTTGAGAGGATTATTTGTGGTAGCTTTGTATTTGCAAGTGTATTAGATAACTGTAAGAAATTTCAGCATCAATTATATGAACTTCTGATCCAGTAATGATGGATGGCTCTTTCTCTACCAGCTGATTTGTGGTTATTCCGCTTGTTGATAGATTAGTAAACAATTCTTCGCTAAATCCACAATTTCTTTGTGTTTCACAGCATCAGCTGCAGAGATAACCATTCTATGCGCTGTGTAATGAGTAGAAATGTACTGTTGCAGATGAGATTTGTCATTGTCTTGATATTCTTTGTAGGTCCTAATATGGTTCTTCCCAAAGACAATATTAAAATGTGGTTGCATGTAAATGGTCAAATACAACCTCTTCCATTTCTCTCAGAATTACATCCCTCTCCCTAGAAATTCATTCTCTGCAGAGCACTAATCTGCAAAATATCTGCCAAAATATCAAGGGCTTTTAACACATTCTTCTTCAAAACCTTGGCATAATAAGTAGCTTGCTCCCTGGAAGTATAGGCATTCAGGTGCCCTCCCATGTTCTCGAAAAACCCTCATAAAACACCTCTTGCTCCTCTTGAAAATCAAGTGCTATCCCGTAACACCCACATAGGACCGAGGACTATGGCCAGTACTACTACTTGTAGTAGTAAATCCATCTCATTTCGGATATGTTTGCCAATGCCATCGTTTCTTGTTTCTAAAAATAACGAATCAGATGAATTTAATTGGGATCATTATAAAACTTTGTTGCCTTGATCAATCTTCTTCTTGTGATGACAATACAACCGCCATGCTTCCTCTCACACAACAATGCTCTTATATCGCTGTTGGTTCAAGCCCACAAAATAAATTTACAAAATGAGGAAAAAAAGACAAACAATAGGCTTTGTTCATAAAAAAATACATTGACAAAAGAAGTGCAATGAGAGCAGAGAGCCCCAACATACTGAACTAACAAAGGTAGGAAACATAAATAGATGCTCAACAATTTAATTTCTCCAACTACTCATTAACCTACCGAACCAACTCGTCACATGAATACAACTTATATTCTAATTAATTTATTATTTATTAATGAGGATGTTCAAAGAATGCCCTTTACAATTATTTCAGTTCTAATATATATCCTAACCTTCGGTCCAGAAACCCAATACCTAGTCGCCAGGAAATGGTGAATCGTGTACACGGTCAAAGGCAAGGACAACATTTTGAGATATGGCACCGAAGTCATGAATAAGGGTATCACTAAATTACATTTTTTTTAAAAGCAATCTGGTGGCGTCCATATGATTTCCTAGGTACATGGAGCTCATTTCGAAATAGAGTGCCCAAGTATATGGAAAAGGGTAATATACTAACAATATTACATTCAAATATAATAACCAGTTTCAGCCCCTGCCCAACCCACAGTGATTACATACAATTCACACAACCCGTGTCCTTAGTTAAGATGTTGAACGCGTCATATACTGTAAAGTTGAATGAAAATTGAACACCAGGCCTTCTGTTGGACTCAATTTTTATCAGCAAGCCGTGGGGTGCCGAATTACTGCCAATAGTAATTTACCGCATTTATCTTTATATTTCAAAGCGACCATAAGATGATCTACATATCTAAAATAACCATAAGATGATCTACATATCTAAAATAACTGAAAGTCGTCCAAATTTCGGGGGAATGTCGTATTATTGATCATATCTTGTATAACTTCAAAAACACAGCTGGGAAACCAGACAAAAAGATTTGCAAAAGTCTCTACACAATAAATCTTGGCAAACTGAAGCAATTTTTTTTCTGTAACAGAAAACTATAATGAAACCCTAGTGAGCAAATATGCGGCATCCATTGACGAGAGAGAGAACAGTATTAAACCTGAAGAATATAAATAGCAGAGTCGAAGGCGGCGGGAAACTATTTATCTTGAGTGAAAAACTTGTGAGGCAATTACCATAATTCAAACCCTGGCCTTCTTCAGTAAGTAGGACATCTTATGTTTCCTATGCCAGAGGAGAGATCTCCACAGAAAACAGCAATTGTTCAGTCTTACGCCTTCTTCTTGTTATACTTGGAAAACATACCCATTTTTCGCATTAGCAATATTGATGACTTTTTAATGTCAGTTTGAACGTTTTATGAATTTATATATATATATTTCTAAACTAAGACAACCCCCGATCCTGAAGAGGTTTGGGATGAAAGTACTGAAGTTGCTGTCGGTGCAGTTTGCTCCTGGGCACTAGGTGAGAAAGTTCAATTTTGGGGGGATGGGAAAGGTTGTTTAAGAAATGATTTAGTTTTAATGATGATTTATTGGGATTTAAGTGTGTTTTCTTGATTTGAATTTATTTAATTTGAAAATATTAGGTATATGAAATAAATAGTTTAACTTTGTGAGGAAAATCTTCATGGGTATTGTGATTGAATTGTTTGATATAATGTTGTAAATTTCTAAAACACTATTCTTGTTATTTAAAATATTTTATTGGTTTGAATTATTTATTAACAATTTTATAGGGATGATTGGTTGCCTTTCTCTAAACTTGAGCATTTCATCGACATTAATAAACATGACTTTAACTAATGGATTGCAAGAAACAAGTGTAACACATTAATTTTCTTCCTTATGTATATTGGTTTCAATGGCAAATTATATTAGATCAAATATGTGATAAATTTACATGTGTTGAAGAATTGCACATTAAAATATCCAAGTCAATTGTAAATCATGACATATCCCAGAAGGTCTTCCTTGTGGCTTGTGTGAGGTTTTGGCTAACACACTTCAATGTTGTGTGTGTTGATTTCATAATTTATACTTGACTATGATTTGAAAGCCATTTAAGTGTATAGTCCAAGCATCAATGAAACTTTGAAGAAAGGGAGACTCTAAGAATTCAATGTAAATTTCAAGACAAAAAACAAGAGTTAAGGAAGA
>BSBN01001937.1:307500-342500 GCA_027924645.1 Cunninghamia lanceolata | reverse complement strand
AAACTTAAGTCTATATGCAAAATTTATAATTATAATCTTCATCAATTCACCCATAATGTTGATGGTGAAGGTTGGTCCTCCCAACTGAGTTGTGACTAGATACTCAAATTACTCTTCATTATATGCTAATTATCTCTAGTAAATATGAATGGCAGATTTGTACAATAAGATAAGATGTCCTACTCAAAAAATTTTGGCTTCTTTATGTTCTCCTTAACAATTTTCAAAACAAGTCCCTACAACTCAGATAACACTTGGCAATTAGCTATTCACTTTGGAATATGATAACTTTCAAGATCATCTATCACCTTCAATCTTGTCAACTCTTCTACTACTCAAAACTCCATTGGCTCTAAAGTAGTTACAACACTCCTACATGAGAAATACTAGCAGTCATTGAACATTCTAATTCAAGAATCTATTAAATACTAACATAGATCTCCTTCAGCAAATCTAATAAATCATCAATTATCCTTGTACCATATTCACAAAGATTTCTAGTACACTATTGAATTGTTCTTCCATGTGACACCAACTTGTAAATTTGTCAACTTCGAGGTGCTCATCCAACCTTGGTGGTGAACTCATTCTTAGCTCTGATATCAAGTTCACAAGATAAGTAATGTATGCTCTCAACTCCTTGTTTTCTGCCTTTGACTTTGCCTTTACCTTGCCATCTTTTTCTAAAATTTCTTTTGCATTTTTTTATCGCAAAGTGTAATAAATCAATGTTCACACTCCTATTTAAAACTCCTAGGCTAGCCTTTGAAAACTAGAAATTAAAAACCTACATATCTTGGACATTTTTATCCATGAGAAGAATGGTAGTTTTACCAATAATGTGCCCTTCCTTATTCTTCTTAAACCTTGTTTATCTTTTGGCCTTCTTTTTCTTTTCCTCTATAATTAGATTGGAAACTACCTTCAAGTTAAGTCGTAGTGCAACCACTACTCTTCTCTTCCTATTTAACATTTCCTAGATCCATTCTTCATTACAAATACTTGGTCTTAGAACCTCTACCTCCATAGTTGTAATTGCTTCACTTGGCTCGATTGTAAGAGTTGGAAATGTATAAATGGGAGACTTGGTAACTTTTGGAACTACCTCTGGCTGAATAGGAATTAAAGTTGGAAGAGTGGCTACTACTACCTCAAGATTTTGAGAACTTCTTTTGTGAATTAGTGAAGGGGATCTCACTTTCTTTTTAGGAACTAATTTCAACTTCTCGAGCCTTGAACTTCCCTTGGTCTCACTTGAAACTTTCATCTTTGTTTTCTAATGTTCAACATAAAAATCTCTAAGAGACACCTCTTTACTTTTTTTTGGTAGTCTTAACCTTTTTCTTTGTGGCATTATCCCTATTTGTTCTACTAATTTCATCTTCAAGAATCATTTAAACATGACCATGATTAC
Organism: Cunninghamia lanceolata; assembly: GCA_027924645.1. Classification (NCBI taxonomy): domain Eukaryota; kingdom Viridiplantae; phylum Streptophyta; class Pinopsida; order Cupressales; family Cupressaceae; genus Cunninghamia; species Cunninghamia lanceolata. The sequence continues at coordinate 341,086 of BSBN01001937.1, read as the reverse complement.
CTCATCCATCTAATCTTTAGCAATGCCATCCTCAATTGACCAATCTACTAGAGACAATGTTTGAATATTTCCTCTTGCTTGAACAAATTATGGGGATAAGAAATCTTCCCCTGAATCAACGAACTAATTTCACACTTCCTCATATGTGAATTTCCTTAGTTGATCTAAGATTATTCTGCCATGTCTTTGTCTTTGAGCTTCATACTCATCAAGGCAATTCACCCAAAAGTCTTCAATACTAGGTATGTGTGAAAAATTGGTCCTAAATCTCTTGACGTGTCCTTGGAATCAATATATGTGTTCTCATGATAAAATTTGAGGTTGAAGCTAGATAATTCAACACCCATGTTCTTGTCATCAATAGCATTTGTGTATCTATATGGCCCTATCTGAATTGAAAATTTACTCCTAGCTTGTGTTTCTTTTTACAATTCCCATGTGTAACTGACAATTGCATATAATATTCCATCAAAATAACCTAATCACTTGGGTACTGTAGAAGCTTGTAGGTATATGAATCAAATCCACAAAATCTAATGTAGGTTAAGGTATGGAATTTAATTAACTAATCAGGCCACTCCATGATAACCATCCTTGCTTGATCTAAAATTTGGGCGTGGTTTTCATTGTCCAAGTCCTTAACTACTAGCATAATAAAGACATCATTGACTCTTTTGAAATGTTTTATCCCTTCTCTATACTCTATTTATGGATAAGTAAAGAAAAAACATCCTCTTGTTTGAACTTTCTCTAACCCTGTAAAAGCATTTGTTTGCACTAAAGAATATATGAGATACCAGACCATGTGGAAAGCTCTGATATCAGAGAACTTCATCAACTAAGAATGAATTGAAAATTGTTGATCAAATGAGCTCAATCAATACTTGTCCTTCCATCACAAATAAGGCTAATTATCCAAAACATCCATTTTTTGAAAGTCCTTGGTTTGGTATCCTATTGAGCATGCTAATCATAAGGCTAAGTGCTTCTCTAAAATCACTCCAATACAAAAAAATTTGGGCAAAAGGTGCAGAGCACGTAAAAAGTAACATATATTAATTATATAAAGAGATTACAAAAGGGCCCCATAGGGCATGAATACAATTTGCAAAATATCAGCAGAATTGTCAAAATACTACCCTATGAGTAAACACCATGCTAATTTTGTTTTGTCATTTACTAGCGATGGTGAAGTATTAACAAAAAAACCCCTCCCTATAAGTGGAACATAGTCAACATTTTTATAGAGATTCTATAGCAGACAAAAAAGATAAGAAGCCTTTAAGTAGGAGGCTCATTAACATCTATAATCGAACCAAAGTGAGCACCAGCCATATCCGTAGCATTCTCATCACCTTCATCTTTGACTACATCTCCCGGGGGTGGTGAGACTTGGGGTTGGTGTTGCAGAAGGAAGAGGATTGAATTGGATTTTTCTTCAATGTTGTCAGGAAGAGTAACCCCTATCTCCTCCTTGTGAGCACACGGAGAGTTTAAAATAATAACCTCACATTCATTTTGGATTCCATATTAAAAATACAATTGAAAGTAGGTGCATGACTGATCTAACAATGGGTAAAAAACCCCCAACCAAAGCTTTGGATTTTGTTGGTTCCCAAAATTGTAGCTTGCTAATCCTAAGGGTATGCCAGATCCTATGGTCAGACTAACAAGGTTTTTGGCCAACGAAACGGAGTTAACCACTGTAGTTTAGGACTCCCTGCTCTTTAGGTTCTGCTAAACCTAGGCAGGTGTACCTTCAGTAGTTTAAGAAAATTTAAGGATTATGTATGCTTTGATTATAGTAATCTATTTCCTAATTGCATATGAGTGTGAAATAGATACAAGAGTGATAGCTAATTATGAAAAGATTGAGTGTGATCAATGCATATTCCTATTGGGCTAATGGGGTCAAGATTTATGTGATATGTAGACTTGTCTACTTGGCTTAACTCTAACTACTTGGCACTTTTGGATGTTTATACTTTGTATAAACATGCAAAATTGTTGGTTATCAGGCTCTTCTTATAAATCCCATTTGTATCTTTCCAAGTTACTATGATTGTCTGAAAGGACTTTTAATTTTGGCTTGAAGGAAACCAATTAAGATGATTTATTTAAAGGATTTTAATTCTGGATAGAAACCAATAAACAGAAATCACTTAGAAGGAGTTTTAATTCTCTTCTCTCATAAAACAGTCAAGAAAATCACACAGAGGCAGCAAATGTGTCTTGACAAATTAAATATGCTCAACACACTTAATTTGAATGTCAAGAAAAGACCAATATGGAGACAACCAAATAACTCATAAGAATTAATATTAACAAAGTAGTTGAATGCCAAAGATTGAGCCGCTGATTAAACTTTCTTTCCCATTATATTCTTTTAAATTCATAAAGGTTTTTTTGCATTCTGTTCTATAAGTGTAACTAGAAATATAATAATATATTGTATGATTTGATTCTAATCTCTTTCAAACTTGGCCTTGGTTTCCCTTATATACAGGAAGCAAACAAGCTTCAGGCCCAAAAAAGGTGACTTTTCATAATTTGCATCTTTTCAGATAACTAATGATTGTTCAGAAACATAATTAAGAAATAAACAAAGAAAGTAATCTGGGCGTCCATAGTAATCATGATACGATTCCGTTAATTATCATAGAGGACCCATGACTGCTGGCCTGGCAAGGTTCTCCTCTCCAATGATGCAGTATCTGATAAACATGCTTTACCCGCTATTATTTTAGATGCACTATTTATTGTTTCCTCTTCCTCATTGTGCTTCATTGCATGTATAACTTTTGGAAAATTTCTTGAATTAGCATTGGCAAGAATTTCACTTCAAGTTTATCATGAGGGTCAAAGGATTCTCTAGATTTTCTAGCTTCTTTCTTAACCATTGTCTTCCATTTTTTAATCAGTTGAGGATATAGACATGGCTGGTGCAAAGCTTTTGACCCCTTATGTTGCTCGAGAGATGAATAAGTTAATTTCAGAAAGATGATCAACATATTCTTGAGAAGCATAAGTATCTGTGGTGGAGATTATTTCTTTCATAACAAATTCCAGAGTAAAAATTCGTTCCAACTGTATATGTGTGTTATCCATCACCCTGGCTTCATCATTAACCTTATCAAGAGCCACTGGTAACAACTAAGCTAATTCATTTTTCTAAGTGCTATGTTCTTTTAGATTGCCTTCATCATCGAAGAAACTAGGAAAAGCCTTTTCCAAAGGTTGATCAAATTCACCAAGATCCTCTGTTAACACAGTGTTAAACTTTTCATGCATGTCGATCAATTCATCATAATTCTTAAAAACCTGTGTATCAATATCTCCCTTGGCTATCAACTCCTTCTTTTCCAACATCCTGAGATGTACTCTTTTATGCTCTTGGTAGGAAATATGTGTTCTATCATGCATTGCCCATACCCTATCAGCATTCTCCAACATCTTCTCAAATCTTTTCTTAATTAATTCTGAGGCCATTTTATATTTGACAGATTTTATTTCTATTTCCAACTGATCACCATGTTTCTAAAAAAATTTCAGCTTTAATTTTCCAATAGGCAGTCTCAACTTTGGCCTCAACCACCTTCTTATCACCTTCCAACCATGGTGAATAGCTGCTCGAAGAGGATGGCAGTCTATCTTTGTAGCTAGCAATTTCTTGTCTCAATCTTTCATTCTTTGTCATATACATTCTGTTAGTATTTACCAACCTCACAGTTTGGGCCTTTGTGAATCTAGCAACATTTATATTCAGATCAACAGTTTCCATGGGATCAGTGTCCTCAACTCTTTGCGCCAAAAGATGGCCAAATTCCTTATTTGGGTCATCAATAGCTAGAGGCATTTTATTTAATGGGTAAAATGCCCATATCAACAAGGTTGCATTTTTTGGATTATATCTTGATCCAAAGCGTATTCTGCCTATTCCTTCAATACTTAACTGCACCTTTTTGTCTTTATTTCTTCAAAAACTGTCAAATACAATAGTAGAGGTCATATCCCACCCAGAGACTAGCATAACTCTTGCCTCTTCTAATAATGTTCTTCCTTTCTCTGGGGTTATAGTCTCCATTTCTTTGTCAATCTCTGCCTGCAGCTCCTTCAAGGCCTTGGCTTCTGATTCAGGGGTGACATTCTTTATCCTTTCCCTAGTCTGCTTGCCCTTGTATTCATACAAGAAGTCCTTAAACTCAAGGGTTTTGACAAAATCATTATCAGAAATAAACCTTTTGCTTGCACTATGTCTTATATTATCTGAGAGTTCATCTGGGGCTTCCATTATGACAACTTCTCTTTCAACAGGTGGTTCATATTTTTCAATCACAGGCTGGAATGCATGTACACCCTCATCCCCACTCTCAAATTCTTCTTGCTTTGCTGTATTGGTGTCCACAGAGAAACTAATGTATGGTGTAGGTTGAGGGGAAATATGGCACAGTGGAGCTTCATACTCGGCTTGTGTTTCTCTGATGTTCGTATTTCTCTTTTCAAAAACCCAAGGGGGAACATCCCCAGTCAATTATGCTTCATGTGCAACTAATGTATCTATCCTCTCAATAGGATCATCAATCTCAAGAAAAGTTCCTTTATATGTGGGATTATTGGCTATCCTCCAAGCCTCTGCTATTATTATTCTATGATACATATTTCTCCTTTCAGTTGCACAATTCTCATCAATATTTCTTATCAAATCATCATCTACAAAGAGTGTATGATGATATCCTTTCAACTTTTGGCCCTTTTTAACCTCATTTATGAAATGTTCTGGGTCAAAATTTTCTCTTGCATTTCCTTTGGGCATTCTGCAATGCTCTAACTTTTAATAAATTAACTCATAACCTTTTTTAGAAACAACAGTGAAATCTCCAAAACATAATGTTCCAGGCATGAATGACTGCTTACTATAACTTTTGAGATGCATAAAATTAGAATAAGCTAATTGCCTCAATTTCCAAATAAGCAATTCTATCTGGACAGGTCTTTGGCAACAAAAATGGTGCTCCCTCATATCCATAGATACTAATTTTTGTGCAGTCACTATAAGCATACCAATCACCCCAGTTGTGATTGATCTTTCCACTTTCACCCTTGTCCTTAGGTCTCAAGAACTTCTGCACTTCTGGTGATAGGTTGTAATCATATGGATGATTCAATAGATTATACAAAGGCTTCACAGAGTACTCTTCAAAATACAAATAGTGTGATCTTTCACATCTACTATCCCAAATAGTTGTCCACATCTGTATAGGCTTAATGTTCCCATCCTTATCCAGGTCTCTTATTCCTAGACATTCATCCCACATGCAATCATTATGTCCCTCATATAAAATGAGATGCATGAACAAAGAGTAATGCATGAATTTAACACCTCCACTTCTATTTTTTACAACAACCAAGTCATTGTGAAGATCATTAGCAAGATATTCAACATAGTCAAGAGGTCGGGCATCCTGGCTCTCCACATCAGTTGTGAGGACCATTGGTTCTACCTCCATAAATGTGGGGGCATCTAAGCCAAGTACTTGGCAAACAAAATAGTAGGTGTATTGATAGTACTCTTCAAACAAATCCATAAAATATGGGGGATCTTCTACCCCTAAGAACACTCTGAGCTAATTCCCTTCATCTCGAGGCCCGTGTAATGGAAATCTCCACCGTTTATAACTCGTGCTCAGATTATAGTATTCATTTAAGAGATCTCTAATCCCAAACCTCATATCAAAACTGGTGTCCAATTGAAACACCATGGATATATAATTCTTGGTGACAAGAATGAAGGCAAATCCATCTCTCAACTCAATCATACGAGTCTTGGGATTGTATTTATCTACCAATGCTTTACCAATTTTCCCAAGTTTAGTCTCCATGGGTTGGAGACAAGTTTGTGCCTGTGTATTTTTCTATAATGATATAGGAACAAATCATACCCCCTTATTGGGGTCCATGTGTCACCCACTTGTTTGTTTCTGTCCTCCAATTTCTCAGCGTGGCAGTTTAATTATGCATTTCTTCTAGATCTTTGTCCAGAACCTGGGCACTAATCTATTAAGTCCTGATTTAGATGCCTCTCTTCTAGTTTTTGTCTCTTGCCTTTAGGGTTCTCAGTTACATTTTCCATGATATAAACTTTGTAAAAGAAAAAACCCTACTTCTGTGCTTATAATTTCAACTAGTTTATGTACTCTACAATTTTAGCTCGAGCTTAGAGTACTTACTTGGATGACATCTTCTGTCATGTCTTAGACCTTCATAATTATTTGATTTGGTTAAATGCATGAAAAAATTCAATTTTAATTAAGAAAATTACTATGGATATGTTATGGGTTCATGATTTAGTCGCTTCGGCTATATTTTGGGACTAACCTATTGACAGTGCAATGAGTGGGGATGTCTGCAGGTCTTGTCGAAGTACAAAAATATGGCTCAGGTAGAGGGGTCCTAGCTATTTGGCAACACGGGTTAGGTTTTATCTGGTGTCACACACTCACGTAGATTTCATTCTTGCTTTGATGAATGTTTGCCAATTTCTCCTTGTTTTATATTGTCTTCATCATGCTTTGCCTCTAATCTCAGTTCGATACCTGTCTTGTCAAGAAAATAAGTTAGTTTTGCAAGTCAAATAAGTGAATTAATTTTGTAATTTAATAGAAATACAAAACACCTATATTGTCTTCTTTTATTCAAATGTATTTTGGCATACTATTGAAATGCCTATTTTGTTGAGATTAGATATACAAATAAAGGTATTAAAATTTAAATGAAAAATTAAATACTTAATTATAAAAAAAATATAGCATTTTTCTCTATTTTAAGAGACTAAATCTTTGAAAACATATATATATATAAAATCTAGTAATATATGGAGCTTTACTTATAAAAAATAGAGAAAGGAGAAGAAAGCATGCGTAACATGCAAAGTGAAGTAAAAGATAAAGAAAGATAAATTGCATGAGAAGAAAAGGGGTTGACGTGAGTGAGGAAGATTTTAGGGTTTTGGTTAATAAAAGCAAGAAAAAGTTTATTTTAAAAAAAACACACACTCTCTTTCGACGGGGAAAAATATAGAAGAAGAAGAGAGTAACAGAGGCAAAAGGAAGAAAGGAGAGCAGGTGGAAAGAGAAATTGGACTAAGTGCTTACAAGAACCAGAGGATTTCAACGAACTGCAAGGATATCACAGGTTTTCTTTTCTTTATGTTGGTCTTAGTATAGATATTTTGAATACATGTCGATAATAGAGAAAAACATGGAACAATCTGGTTGCAAGCATTAAATAGATTATAAACTCTAAATAAAATTGTTCTCTCATTCTTGTATAAATCGGTTATCACCCTTTTTTTGTTTTGCATTTACTTCTTGATCGACCTGTGGTTTGTTAATTAAGTTGGTGTTTAGCACCTTACTTGCCATTATCTCTTAAACTGTCTTTACCTTGAGTTGAGGGGATATCTAGAAGTAAACCAAATCGGCCATAGTACCTTGAGAAACATTTTTCTTGTGTTTATATGTATTTTCTACATATCTAAATCATCTTGGATCGTCCCGTATCAGACATGTATTTTAATGAGATGTTAAAATTTCATATTGCTTCCTTACTTTCAGTTTTCTACTTCATTGGATTTGGCATACCTCAGGCCAATCCCCTTATCTTCTATTAAATGACTAAACATTGCAATTGGCTCATCACTTGAGATACACCTCCAAATCTGGCCTTTTAAATTTTACTTATGAGTTCTGGATGCCATTGTATCACCTAAGCGGCAATATTGTTTGGCTTCCTTATTCGTTTCTCATCTTCTTAGTTAAACGGCCATTGAGTTTAATCTATCATTCGACCTCTCCTTTTATCGTGGCCAGAAAATGTGAAGAAAACAATCCTCTATGGTAATATGGAATGCCTGATCGGCCAGGCAGCGCCATTTAGTCCTCATAGATCTTTTAATTACCTTCTTCTTGAAAGGGCCTGGATTCCTTTAGATCAGCCTACGAATTGATCTCCTTGTTGTTTAAAACTACCATATTTACAATACGACCAGCAAATAGTTTAGTCTTTGCCAGTAATTCACTCCACTATCTATGGGTGGTTCGAAGCATATCAGACCCAGTTCATTTTTTTTTTCCTCTTGATAATTACCTGGAATACTTTTTGTGGTTTGACAACTAGACTATAATTCTAGTATCGATCTCTTTATTAGTTTTATCATCTAGCCAGTTCCTTGATATTTGTCTATTTGGATAGCAAATAAATTTTAATGGCCTCTGTAATGGGGTTGACCTACAGCCTGTTTGTCATTGTTTTGAACATTGGACCATTCCTTGTTTCCTTATGATTTATTAACCTCAGTTGCTTTAAGTTGTGAATAACATTAGGCATAAGCTATCTTTTATAAGTAGGTAAAAAGTGAAGAGAACCCAAGGTATGAAATAAGAAGTTGTTGATTGTTCATATATATATATATATATATATATATATATATAATTAAACTAGTTTTATAATTAAACTAGTTTCCTAGGAGAAGAATGGAAATGTTATTTTTTTTAAAAGTAGTGTATGCCCTTGTGATAGACCTTATGATGAAAGATTCTTTATCACTTGCATAAGGAGGAAAACTTTGTTTTTACTTTCTCAATAACGAAAGACCTTTGAATTGAAACTATCTACATATATAGATAAACCAATGGGAGGAAACCTTGTGATCATCGCATATCAATGAAGATACTTTGAAAACCAACATCAATTGAACAACCAAATGTGGAAATCATCTAATTGAAATACTTACTATTGTAATATATTGCATGAGAGAATGTTGTGTTATTGTCTTTTCATGATAATGAGTGAAGATGGTTCTTGTGATTTTCTAATTTTATGCTCGAAAAGATTGCCTTTCGGGACGGGTGTCGAGTATGGGGAAAACAAGGAAGTAGGTTTTCTTTTTTCAAAACTTACACATCGTTAAAACAGACAAATGCGTTGGCCAAAGTGAATGTGATGTTGAAATAGACATAAGTACCATTGAAACGGATGGTTAATTGCCTAGTACTTATATTTATACTTTCCCTGCCATATCATGTCGATGAGATGTTGCATTCACGATAGAAATGCATGTAGATTGATAGGCACACACCATATTCCACGTTGCACTTGTTTATAGGTTGCTAGGCCCTTCAAGCAGGGTCAGGCATCCTTCAGTTTGAAGGATACCAGGGAAGCACAAGCTTCATGGTTGGGCGAAAAAGCGCCTGAACAATGTTCTTGTCCTTCGATGCAACAAATGGCCAATTGGTCAATAGCGATTGAGGACTCATTATTAGATTTATTTGACAGTTGTACTTCTTCATGTAACTCAAAATGATTTGTAAGGTGTTATGCCGTTATTGAAACTTGTAATATTATTGATTTGGAAAAATCTGTAATCAACCTTAGAATGATGTAATGAAACTAGATTTGATATCAAACTTATGAATGGAATCTTGCATTGACATTAGAAGTTACTGTTATCTCTTCTTCATGATGATGTTGTAGTTACTTTACTTTACTCACTTGATGTTAATGTGGATTTTACTTTAGTAATTATGTTGTGGAATTTTTCCATACTTTACATCTTCTCTGGTTCTGGAGTTGTTGCCCTTAGCTACGCCCTGCCTTCGTTTTCCTCGGTTGCTTATATGGTTTCACAATTTTCTTAGAATTTGATTTCAATGCATTCGGCTCTGGTTTATTAATAGTATCTCATGACAAATTTTATGTCATCAAAGGGACAATTAATTTTTTTAATATGGGTTGCTTGATCGCCGCCAAACTGTCTTATCAATTTACTTAATTGGGATGACCAATTTGTGATCTTATCGATATTTCCCCTTTTCCCCGATGTCCTTTTACTGGTTAATTGTTTTATTTCCATTGTGATTTCAGAGTGACCCCAAATGGTTTGATACTGATATCACAACATCCTCTCAAAACCCTATTTGTGGGCAGTCTCTTTGATATCTTCTTATTTATTCGATGTGTACTACGATAACAAATTTTATCAAAGGTGTTGGTGCTTGAATCGGCAGAGGGTTTGCCAGTTCCTATGCACAGGCGAATTTAGCCAACGAATTATGGAGGTTGCGTGAGCTACCTCCCCTTCACTTCTGGTTTTGCCACACCAAGGGGGGTATCCCTATAGCTAAAGATTTATCTTTGACTCACCTAACAACAAAAGGATTTAGCTTTACAACAACAGACAGATTACTCTCATGTATGGACCAAGATTTGCATGATAGATCACAAGGCTGGCAATGTTCTTGGACATATCTAACTGGTTAGGGATGAGAGTATGCAGGGTTCCTATTCCTACTCCTACAACTAATAGGTTGGAAATTATGAAAGGATTTGAATTGATGTTTTGGATGCAAGACAAGGGGTTTTGGATCATAACTACTACACAAGAAGTAGAACGGTGCCTACCTCTGGGCAAGGAGTCAACTAGACATATACAAGAGAATGGCTTGCAACTGGCATTCAAGTTTTAGGGGGTTAGGATTGGTATTTGCCTTACAAACACCACCCAAGGATAAGTATTTAACTGTCTCTACTTAAATATATCCCACCTGACATACAATCTTCTCCATACTCAACCTAAAACAATTTAATCCATTCCTTGAATGTAAGTTAAAGATTAAGCATGTGATACAAAAATCCATACCCTGGAATCTAAGAAACCCTTAGCAACCAAATTCAAAAGAAGAGAATGCATACAACACATGGAGACAGACAGATAAACACATGCAATGATGCATTTTTCATATAAAATGACAGGAAACTGAACATATGTGCAAGGTGCACTCAAATGCAACTCATAAACTCCAACAGAGATAAAATAGCAAGGAAAATGCTCTGTCTTTCGTTATTTTTCCCCCAAAAATGCCCAAGTCTTCAACAACCTAAAATGAGTGACACAATTTGCATTTTATAGCAAGATTGTGTACTCAGCAAATTAATTACATGGCAATTTCAAAAATTCTGCTAGATACAGTGCACCCAAAAAAAGTGCAAAAAATATTAAAAGCACAGGCAGAACAAGGGGGAGAAACAGGTGAGCTCCGGAGATGTACCGCCGCTCACAGATTTTCCTCATAAATCTGGTAGGTTGCTGTCAACAATCGACCCATACCACTGTGATTTCACCATTAATGGCCAAATAAACCGCGGCCTCTAGAAACGCAGCTAACTGCATACTTCTGAAATTTTCCCACTGAAAACGGCCGCAGATACAAAGAAAACCTTCGCTACTGAGAGTTTAAAAGATGGCCATCAATTTTCCCTCCTTCCGCTGAGATCTGCGGCTCAAAATCATTTTGACTAGTCGTCAACCAATGGAAATATGCCACGCAGATGCCCCTTGCTTCAGTGACTTTTTCCATCGCTGACCCTCATTTTGCCTTGTCCGCCACTTTTTTCCCTTTTCGCCTTGTATATGCATATTCAAATGCATATACAACTGCCTTCTTTCCTACCTTTCAAATCCTTTGTATATGCCAATGCATAGACATACAATTGTTTAACATACAAGGCGGACCCCAAATCTGTATAGAACAAATCAAAATTCTACTTGGGTCCTGCTTGTATCACCTTTTGCATCTTTCCATTTTGTATATTGCATACATACAATGCAATATACATGCTGCGGATTTCAAATTTTATGAAACAAATTGGGACAGTTTTCAAATCCGGGCCGTGTATCTCAATCATTTGTATATCGGCATATACAATGCCATATACATGTAAGCCATGGACATCAGGGCTGAATTCGCCAAATTTGACTATTAAATCAGGTCCAACTTGTATATATTCCTTTGTATGTTCGCCTTGTATATCGCATATGCAATGTAAACATACAAGTAAAAACATGGATTCATCCGAACTCCAACCTTTATCAACTACATTGCATACCTTTCCGGGTCCGGCCAATGCATCTCGGGAATGTATATCGCACTTGCATATTTTGATATACATTTTGATTTGTACACAGAACACATACAAACTTCTTTGAATGCCAGCGGGCCCCACCAAATGTATATCGACCTTGTATGTGCATCGGCCAAGGGGAGACTTCAATTTGAACTGCCAATGGGTATTGTCATGTTGATGACGCTCTGTCACTGTCGTGAATGTATGTCGGGTTTCTTTGCATATTTTCTATTATATAAACCCAATGTATGTTGGACATACATTCACTCCTGTATCTGTTTCCCTTGTATATTTTCTTGTATGCGCCCAATGTATTTGGCCGTTGTATGTCTAGACATACAACACAAATATACATGCAAACCCTCTTATACAAGCAGGGCATATTCCTAGAATATGCGACAAATTCTTTAATGCATATATCGACCCGATATGCATATAAAATGCATACAATCAATTTTCTCACTTTTTGAAGGTCGATTGAGATTTCTGACCCGCCAATGCACATTTGACCTGCATGTATATACAAACAGCCTTGTATATACAAAGTGACATGCATACAATAGATTTTTTGCAATTTTCTACTGAGAAGGCCGAAAGACATAGGATTTTTATGAATTTCTATGAAGGGACTTGCAGATTTAAATGTTTGAAACTTGAATATTCATGCAGGCACCAACACTGGCTCTGTCTGGGGACGCATGCCTCTTGCAGGCATGGCGAGAACCATAGATCTCTGGGGTGCAGACCAGTCTCTTATCCATTGGGCACAGAGTCAAAACTGTACTAACCTGCATCACAAATCACATTTTTTAAACATTACTTTGGCGGCCCTAGGCAGCCAAAAATGAAGAACCACAACTTTTTCCTGTCAAATACCTAACTCTGATCTGAATAATTCCAACCACAATCAAAAACATTAAAATAATCTGCACATGAGCTCATCTTATCAATTACATGCTTTACTATCTTTGAAAAGTTGCCGCTGTCAGTATTGCCTCTATCACTCTGCATCTCAAAATTAGACATATAACCATACATACTATAAAATTCTTTAGCGTTAGGCAATGTATGCATGTCATATTCCTTAAATAGTATATCCTCATATTGCATTTGGCATTCCTCATCATCTACCTGGTTGTTGAACATCACCAGGGATTCATCCAGCTGATCCAGAAACTGAGAACACCCATAATATATGAGACCATCAATATCATTTATATCACTTATTGACATTAAAAACAAATCCTGATCCACACACCCATAGTTGCATATGTTTGAACCAACTGATGATGAACATTCATTATCTATAATTTGCATATCCATATTATCTTCACAAGAGCTGAAGATATCTGATTCTGACTCATATGTCCCCTCTTCACAAACTGATGTAGCACCTATGCCAGATGTCTCTTCATATTCATCAACATCCTCAAAAAGAGGGTTAATTCTGCACCAATGAAGGTCATGACTCACGACATTCAATGCATCTAGAGGCTTATCATAAAGGGGATTCATACTCATTGCAAAGGTCTCTATTTCTTCTTCATGACAATCCATCTCTTTTTCATCATTATCAAACCTATAGTCATAAGAAGAACAAACCTGATCCATGCACTGATCATGGATATCATTCTTATCATCTGATTGCCCCACATACAAGATTTCTACTACTTCAATGCACTCTGAAGCTAAACTATCCACATCACTTTCCAGCCCTCTAATACTTCCTGATGAAAACTGATATTGACTGTTGATCCACATGATCACAACCATGCACAACTGGATCATTTAAACATGAATGCTCTTTGTTGAGAATTGGCATATTAATATCACTTGAAAAATCATTATTATCAACTTCATTTGCTGGGCAAATAAGGACATCCCCCTTTATGGCAGAGTCGTAATTAACTTGGAGTTATGCATAAACAGGGATAACAGGGGTGTGAGTGCTTTGACATTCATTTTCAACACCTGAATTATAACATTGGGGGTTGCATGACAACAAATTTTTTGAGAGAAATAACCTTTTTGAATTCCATGCCTCTAATTATTTTCGATATCTATTGCAAACTGATGTGCTTGATACAATGTGGTGGGCTCCTTATTTCTCAATCTATGACTCATTTTCTTATCAAATGCTCCCAAATAGACCACTAGGCACAATGCATCATTAGGTCTCATGCATCCTGGAATTCTATTCAGAGCCTTCATAAATCTAAGGTTAAAGGCTGGAATTAACTCATCCTTTTCAATATGGATGTACATGAAATCACTGATAACTGCATATTCAGATATTCTTTCACCAAATTGTTCTAGAAATGCAGATTTAAAATCTTGCCAAGAGCTGACAGAGTAAACTGGAAGATAGGAGAACCGGTCCCTTGCATCTTCATCCCGAGATTGAACAAATAATCTCATAACTACATCCTCATGGTCAACCTCAAAATCATCTATAACATTTATAAACTGTTGCAAGTGTCTTTCGGCTGATTCATCCTTTATACCATTGAATTTGGGCAAATACTTTCTGATTTTAGATGCAAAAGCATTTGGATAACCACAAATGCCATTGAAATTAATGGGCCCATATCTGTTAATGCTAAAACTTCTCTTATTATATGGTTGGGATTGATCACTATACATTACTGCATTTGACACCTCACAAGGGTCCATGGGCTGATAATACATCTTTCTGTGTTTTTGCAACCCTCTTCTCAACTCAGATTTTCAATCACAACAATGACCTTAAGCCTTTAAAATACAAACTGTTATTTCCAATTTCCTAAAGTCCTCTAAATGAGTCTTTTAACAATATTGCACACTCCTTTTGAAATACAAACCAAGTTCTTACAAAAGCATGCAATCTTTCACTAACGTTTCCCTTTCAACTAGTGTTGTTTCACCAAATAGGGAATCTTTTTACAATTTATACAAATACCTGGATATGTTGCAGCTGCTGATAGGTTCCTTTTCCCTAATTGAGAGAATGAAAATTTAACACATCTTGTGTCTTTTATCAGGTTCTTATATGCAGAGTCGCCACCTCCTTGACAGAGGAATAAGCTTCAAATAACATGAAGCTGAAATTCATTTCTTTTCTTTCTGGATTCTCCCACAGCAGAGTCACACATAAAATTTTTCTTTTGCTGCGACAAAGCACTTCCAGGTCTGATTATTCGATCTTCTAGACTCATACCTTTATGGATATGGCATTACTTCCTTAGCAAAGTCGTCATCTGTTGGTGCTCGAATCGATAGAGGGTTTGCCAGTTCCTATGCACAGGCGAATTCGACCAATGAATACAGGAGGTTGCGTGAGCTGCCTACCCTTCACTTCTAGTTCTGCCGCACTAAGGGGGGTATCCCTATAGCTAAAGATTTATCTTTGACTTGCCTAACGACAGAAAGATTTAGCTTTACAACAACAGACATAATACTCTCATGTATGGGCCAAGATTTGCATGATAGATCACAAGGCTGGCAATGTTCTTGGACATATCTAACTAGTTAGGGATGAGAGTATGTAGGGTTCCTATTCCTACTCCTACAACTAACAGGTTGGAAATTATGAAAGGATTTGAATTGATGTTTTGGATGCAAGACAAGGGGTTTTCAATCATAACTACCACACAAGAAGTAGACCGGTGCCTACCTCTGGGCAAGGAGTCAACTAGACATATACAAGAGAATGGCTTGCAACTTGCATTCAAGTTTCAAGGGGTTAGGACTGGTATTTGCCTTACAACCACCACCCAAGGATAAGTATTTAACTGTCTCTACTTACATACATCCCAGCTGACATACAATCTTCTCCATACTCAACCTAAAACAATTTAATCCACTCCTTGAATGGAAGTTAAAGATTAAGCATGTGATACAGAAATCCATACCCTAGAATCTGAGAAACCCTTAGCAACCAGATTCAAAAGAAGAGAATGCATACAACACATGGAGACAGATAGATAAACACATGCAATGATGCATTTTTCATATAAATGACAAGAAATTGAACATATGTGCAAGGTGCACTCAAATGCAACTCATAAACTCCAACAAAGATAAAACAACCAGGAAAATGTTGTCTTTCGTTATTTTTCCCCCAAAAATGCCCAAGTCTTCAACAACCTAAAATGAGTGACACAGTTTGCATTTTATAGCAAGATTGTGTACTCAACAAATTAATTACATGGCAATTTCAAAAATGCTGCTAGATATAGTGCACCCAAAAATGGCACCCAAAACATTAAAAGCGCAGGCAAAACAGGAGGGAGAAATAGGTGAGCTTCAAAGATGTGCCGCCACTCGTAGATTTTCCTCATAAATCTGGTAGGTTGCTGTCAACAATCGACCCATACCACTATGATTTCACCATTAATGGCCAAACCAACCGCGGCCTCTAGAGACGTAGCTAACTGCGTACTTCTAAAATTTTTCCACCTGAAAACGACCGCAAATACAAAGAAAACCTTCGCTGCTGAGAGTTTAAAAGATGGTTGTCAATTTTCCCTCCTTTCGCTGAGATCTGCGGCTCAAAATCATGTTGACTAGTCATCAACCATTGGAAATATGCCACGCATATGCCCTTTTCTTCACTGACTTTTCCCATCGCTGACCCTCATTTTGCCTTGTCCGCCACTTTTGCCCCTTTTCGCCTTGTATATGCATATTCAAATGCATATACAACTACCTGCTTTCCTACCTTTCAAATCCTTTGTATATGCCAATGCATTACATACAACTGTTTAACATACAAGGCGGACCCCAAATCTATATAGAACAAATCGAAATTCTACTCGGGTCCGGCTTGTATCACCTTTTGCATCTTTCCATTTTGTATATTGCATACATACAAAGCAATATACATGCCGTGGATTTCAAATTTTATGAAACAGATTGGGACAGTTTTCAAATTCGGGCCTTGTATCTCAATCTTTTGTATATCGGCATATACAATGCCATATACATGCAAGCCGCGGACGTCAGGGCTGAATTCGCCAAATTTGACTATTAAATCAAGTCCGGCTTGTATATATTCCTTTGTATGTTCGCCTTGTATAACACATATGCAATGCAAACATACAAGCAAAAACATGCATTCATCGAGACTCCAACCTTTATCAACTACATTGCATACCTTTTCGGGTCCGGCCAATGCATCTCGGGAATGTATATTGCACTTGCATATTTCGATATACATTCTGCTTTGTACGCCGAACACATACAAACTTCTTTGTATGCCAGCGGTCCCCGCCAAATGTATATTGGCCTTGTATGTGCATCGTCCAAGGGGAGACTTCAATTTGAACTACCGATGGATATTGTCATGCCGATGACCCTCTGTCACTGTAGTGAATGTATGTCGGGTTTCTTTGTATATTTTCTGTTGTATAAACCCAATGTATGTTGGACATACATTCACTCCTGTATCTGTTTCCCTTGTATATTTTCTTGTATGTGCCCAATGTATCTGGTCATTGTATGTCTAGACATACAACACAAATATACATGCAAACCCTCTTATACAAGCAGGGCATATTCCCAAAATATGCGACAGATTCCTTAATGCATATATCGTCCTGATATGCATATAAAATGCATACAATCAATTTTCTCACTTTTTGAAGCCCAATTGATATTTCTGACCCACCAATGCACATTTGACTTACATGTATATACAAACAGCCTTGTATATACAAAGTGACATGCATACAATAGATTTTTTACAATTTTCTACTGAGAAGGCCAAAAGACATAGGATTTTTATGAATTTCTATGAAGGGGCCTGCAGATTTAAATGTTTGAAACCCGAATATTCATGCAGGCACCAACACTGGCTCTGTTTGGGGACGCATGCCTCTTGCAGGCATGGCGAGAACCATAGATCTCTGGGATGCAGACCAGTCCCTTATCCATTGGGCACATAGTCAAAACTGTACTAACCTGCATCACAAATCACATTTTTTAAACATTACTTTGGCGGCCTTAGGCAGCCAAAAATGAAGAACCACAACTTTTTCATGTCAAATGCCTGACTCTGATCTGAATAATTCCAACCACAACCAAAAACATTAAAATAATTTGCCCACGAGCTCATCTTATCAATTACATGCTTTACTATCTTTGAAAAGTTGCCACTGTCAGTACTGCCTCTGTCACTCTGCATCTCAAAATTAGACATATAACCATACATACTATAAAATTCTTTAGCGTTAGGCAATGTATGCATGTCATAATCCTTAAATAGTATATCCTCATATTGCATTTGGCATTCCTCATCATCTACCTGGTTGTTGAACATCGCCAAGGATTCATCCAGCTGATCCATAAACTGAGAACACCCATAATATATGAGACTATCAATATCATTTATATCACTTATTGACATTGAAAACAAATCCTGATCCACACACCCATAGTTGCATATGTCTGAACCAACTGATGATGAACATTCATTATCTATAGTTTGCATATCCATATTATCTTCACAAGAGCTGAAGATATCTGATTCTGACTCATATGTCCCCTCTTCACAAACTGATGTAGCACCTATGCCAGATGTCTCTTCATATTCATCATCATCCTCAAAAAGAGGGTTAATTCTACACCAATGAAGGTCATGACTCACGATATTCAATGCATCTAGAGGCTCATCATAAAGGGGATTCATACTCATTGCAAAGGTCTCTATTTTTTCTTCATGACAATCCATCTCTTTTTCATCATTATCAAACCTATAGTCATAAGAAGAACAAACCTGATCCATGCACTGATCATGGATATCATTCTTATCATCTGATTGCCCCACATACAAGATTTCTACTACTTCAATGCACTCTGAAGCTGAACTATCCACATCACTTTCCAGCCCTTGAATACTTCCTGATGAAACTGATATTGACTGTTGATCCACATGATCACAACCATGCACAACTGGATCATTTAAACATGAATGCTCTTTGCTGAGAACTGGCATATTAATATCACTTGAAAAATCATTATTATCAACTTCATCTGCTGGGCAAATCAGGACATCCCCCTTTATGGCAGAGTCGTAATTAACTTGGAGTTATGCATAAATAGGGATAACAGGGGTGTGAGTGCTTTGACATTCATTTTCAACACATGAATTATAACATTAGGGGTTGCCATGACAACAAATTTTTTTAGAGAAATAACCTTTTTGAATTCCATGCCTCCAATTGTTTTCGATATCTATTGGAAACTGATGTGCTTGATGCAATGTGGTGGGCTCCTTATTTCTCAATCTATAACTCATTTTCTTATCAAATGCTCCCAAATAGACCACTAGGCACAATGCATCATTATGTCTCATGCATCCTAGAATTCTATTCAGAGCCTTCATAAATATGAGGTTAAAGGCTGGAATTAACTCATCCTTTTCAATATGGATGTACATGAAATCACTGATAACTGCATATTCAGATATTCTTTCACCAAATTGTTCTAGAAATGCATATTTAAAATCTTGCCAAGAGCTGATAGAGTAAGCTGGAAGATAAGAGAACCAGTCCCTTTCATCTTCATCCCGAGATTGAACAAATAATCTCATAACTACATCCTCATGGTCAACCTCAAAATCATCTATAACATTTATAAACTGTTGCAAGTGTCTTTCGACTGATTCATCCTTTATACCATTGAATTTGAGCAAATACTTTCTGATTTTAGATGGAAAAGCATTTGGATAACCACAAATGCCATTGAAATTTATGGGCCCATATCTATCAATGCTGAAACTTCTCTTATTATATGGTTGGGATTGATCACTATACATTACTGCATTTGACACCTCACAAGGGTGCATGGGTTGATAATACATCTTTGTGTGTTTTTGCAACCCTCTTCTCAACTCAGATTTTTAATCACAACAATGACCTTAAGCCTTTAAAATACAAACTATTATTTCCAATTTCCTAAAGTCCTCTAAATGAGTCTTTTAACAATATTGCATACTCCTTTTGAAATACAAACTAGGTTCTTACAAAAGCATGCAATCTTTCACTAACATTTCCCTTTCAACCAATGTTGTTTCACCAAATAGGGAATCTTTTTATAATTTATACAAATACCTGGATATGTTGCAGCTGCTGATAGGTTCCTTTTCCCTGACTGAGAGAATGAAAATTTAACACATCTTGTGTCTTTTATCAGGTTCTTATATGCAGAGTTGCCACCTCCTTGATAGAGGAATAAGCTTCAGATAACATGAAGCTGAAAATTCATTTCTTTTCTTTCTAGATTCTCCCACATCAGAGTCACACATAATTTTTTTCTTTTGCTACAACAAAGCACTTCCAGGTCTGATTCTTCAATCTTCTAGACTCATACCTTTATAGATATGGCATTACTTCCCCAGCAGAGTCACCATCTGTTGGTGCTTGAATCGGCTGAGGTTTTGCCAGTTCCTATGCACAGGCAAATTCGGCTAATGAATACAGGAGGTTGCATGAGGTGCCTCCCCTTCACTTCTAGTTCTACCGCACCAAGGGGAGTATCCCTACAGCTAAAGATTTATCTTTGACTCACCTAATGACAAAAAGATTTAGCTTTACAACAAAAGGCATAATACTCATGTATGGACCAAGATTTGCGTGATAGATCACAAGGCTGGCAATGTTCTTGGACATATCTAACTGGTTAGGGATGAGAATATGCAGGGTTCCTATTCCTACTCCTACAACTAACACGTTGGAAATTATGAAAGGATTTGAATTGATGTTTTAGATGCAAAACAAGAGGTTTTGGATCATAACTACTACACAAGAAGCAGACTGGTGCCTACCTCTAGGCAAGGAGTCAACTAGACATATACAAGAGAATGGCTTGCAACTGACATTCAAGTTTTAAGGGGTTAGGACTGGTATTTGCCTTACAAACACCACCCAAGGATAAGTATTTAATTGTCTCTACTTACATACATCCCAGCTGACATACAATCTTCTCCATACTCAACCTAAAACAATTTAATCCACTCCTTGAATGGAAGTTAAAGATTAAGCATGTGATACAGAAATCCATACCCTGTAATCTAAGAAACCCTTAGCAACCAGATTCAAAAGAAGAGAATGCATACAACACATGGAGACAGATAGATAAACACATGCAATGATGCATTTTTCATATAAAAGGACAGGAAATTGAACATATGTGCAAGGTGCACTCAAATGCAACTCATAAACTCCAACAAAGATAAAATAACTAGGAAAATGCTCTGTCTTTCGTTATTTTTCCCCCAAAAATGCCCAAGTCTTCAACAACCTAAAATGAGTGACACAATTTGCATTTTATAGAAAGATTGTGTACTCAGCAAATTAATTACATGGCAATTTCAAAAATTTTGCCAGATATAGCGCACCCAAAAATGGTGCCCAAAACATTAAAAGCGCAGGCAGAACAGGAGGGAGAAATAGGTGAGCTCGAGAGATGTGTCGCCGCTTGCAGATTTTCCTCATAAATCTGGTAAGTTGCTGTCAACAATCAACCATACCATTGTGATTTCACCATTAATGGCCAAACCAACCGTGGCCTCTAGAAATGCAGCTAAATGCGTACTTTTGAAAATTCCCCCCTAAAAACGGCCGTAGATACAAAGAAAACCTTCGTTGCTGAGAGTTTAAAAGATGGCCGTCAATTTTCCCTCCTTCCGCTGAGATCTGCGGCTCAAAATCATGTTGACTAGTCGTCAACCATTGGAAATATGCCACGCAGATGCCCTTTGCTTCAGTGACTTTTCCCATCGTTGACCCTCATTTTGCCTTTTCCGCCACTTTTGCCCCTTTTCGCCTTGTATATGCATATTCAAATGCATATACAACTACCCACTTTCGTACCTTTCAAATCCTTTGTATATGCCAATGCATATACATACAACTGTTTAACATACAAGGCGGTCCCCAAATCTATGAAGAACAAATCAAAATTCTACTCGGGTCCGGCTTGTATCACCTTTTGCATCTTTCCATTTTGTATATTGCATACATACAATGCAATATACATGTCGCGGATTTCAAATTTTATGAAACAGATTGGGACAGTTTTCAAATCCAGGCCTTGTATCTCAATCTTTTGTATATCGGCATATACAATGCCATATACATGCAAGCCGCGGACGTCAAGGATGAATTCGCCAAATTTGACTATTAAATCAGGTTTGACTTTTATATATTCCTTTGTATGTTCGCCTTGTATATCGCATATGCAATGCAAACATACAAGCAAAAACATGTATTCATCCGGACTCCAACCTTTATCAACTACATTGCATGCCTTTTCGGGTCCGGCCAATGCATCTCGAGAATGTATATCGCACTTGCATATTTCGATATACATTCTTCTTTGTATGCCGAACACATACAAACTTCTTTGTATGCCAGCGGGCCCCACCAAATGTATATCGGCCTTGTATGTGCATCGGCCAAGGGGAGACTTCAATTTGAATTGCCGATGGGTATTGTCATGCTGATGACCCTCTGTCACTGTAGCGAATGTATGTCAGGTTTCTTTGTATATTTTCTATTGTATAAACCCAATGTATGTTGGACATACATTCACTCCTGTATTTGTTTCCCTTGTATATTTTCTTGTATGCGCCCAATGTATCTGGTCATTGTATGTCTAGACATACAACACAAATATACATGCAAACCCTATTATACAAGCAGGCCATATTCTCAGAATCTGTGACAGATTCCTTAATGCATATATCAACCCGATATGCATATAAAATGCATATAATCAATTTTCTCACTTTTTAAAGGCCGATTGAGATTTCTGACTCGCCAATGCACATTTGACTTGCATGTATATACAAACAACCTTGTATATACAAAGTGACATTTATACAACAGATTTTTTGCAATTTTCTATTGAGAAAGCCGAAAGACATAGGATTTTTATGAATTTCTATGAAGGGGCCTGTAGATTTAAATGTTTGAAACCCGAATATTCATGCAGACACCAACAAAAGGGACCAATATTTGGGATTCCGTGATATGGATCCATCCCTTCGACATTTACTTATTTTAGTATATCTTTCCCTTTTCAGAGGGACTGTGAATCACCTCACTCTGACATCTTGGAGTCATTTCAAAAACCTTTATTGTTACCTTTGTATCGAATGCCATTGTGTTATCGATGGGACAAATTCCCTTGTCCCATCAATGGCTATATTCCCCTTCGATGTTTATTTTGTATGCTTTGTCATATAGACCAGAAAATCTTCGGGACCCACCATATCAGTATATCGGAGGGACTTATGTAACCTTTTACCGACATGATACTCTTCCTTCAATGATGTTAAAATGTATCACATGCTTATGCATATTGGTTCATCGAAGAGACTCATGAACTAGTCATTCTGCCACAACGAAGTCCCTCCGAAGTCCAATGTTTCTTTCGGTTTATCGAAAGGAATATGTGACATGTCCTGTCAATGTATATCAATCTCCTCGATGAACCTTTGGGTGGTGTAGTGATATCAAAGGGACTCTTAAATCATCACTCTGATACTTTGTAGTCTCTTAAACTCTTCAAGTGTATAAGTATGGTTTTGTCCCCTCGATCTCTTATTGTTGCTCAGATATATTGATGAGTCACATCATGTTTATGTCCCTCAAGGGTTTATGGTGCAGGGGCGCCCGTCAACAAGATAAATATGCACAAGAGGGAGAAGAATAAGACTTTAATATGTTTTAGACATTTCATGTTTGTAAACATCAAATTTGACATTTGAGACATGTTGGGTTATGGGGAGGATTAAACCAAGGTGTCTTATCATTAGGTGTTTTGTTGTCTTGTATAAAACATGTGCGATTGATTAATTAGGTTTTTTCTGCTAATAATCTTGGTTAGAACAAAATTTCAAAAATAGAGGAGTCAGGGAACAAAAACAGACAGAGATGGTTTTGAAGAGGGATCATCCTCCTCCTTCTAAAATCAACGAAATGTATGAAACTGGAATGAAAAAATAGGAATTCTGTGAATTGTGTCTCACAAATTCTGTATTCTGTGTGAAATCTCTATATATCGAATTGTTCTGTATATCATCTGTATAGAATCATTTTATTTAACTTAGTTTTTTCTATTGCCGTGATGCACGATTAAATCCATTCCACTGGTGGATTTTTGTGAAATCAGTGGAATGGATTGTGTATATTAGTTTTCTATTGGTTTTCCTTTTTGTTCAATGGGCATGGCAGAATAGGAATCGTGGAATCCGTTACAGAGGAAGTTATCGGTGGGAAATACAAATATACATTTTATGTATATCCGTCAATTGTATGTCGGGAATAGTTTATGAATATATCGCATTTGCATGCGAGCAACCTCTTGTGTATATGCTGTGAAGAATGGTATGTATAAAAGTCTTTTTGGGTTAAGGTTATGTTGTTTGCTGAATATACAATTCCTGTATATATCACAAATGTACGAAGGTACCTTTCCTGTGTATATCACTGTCACATCTGAGTATCATCCTATGTATATCTTGTGATGAAATGTATGTGTAAGAGTCCATCCAGGTTAAGTTTATGATTGTTAGTCGAATATACAAATAGTGTGTATATCACTAATGTATGTGAGCCTATTCTGTGTGTATCCTACAACTGCATGTAAAGGTCCATCACCTGTGTATATCGCCAAAACATATTCTGTGTGAATTCTTGTGTCCGTCGAAAGTATCTGAGGAGATACATTTTCTGTGTATACGTCCTTTGTATGTCATAGACAATTTGTGAGTATACTGCAATTGTATATCACTATTGTATGTTGTGAAGATACAATGAAAATATACATTTCATATGGTGCAAATGGTGACCGGCTGAGGTGGTAACGAGAATGTATGTTGGAATGTTTTCTGTCTGCAGATGCAAGGAATGACTGGTAATAGTGGGGAGGAGAACCGGCTCAGTAAGTCAAGCAATGTATGTTCGAAGTGGACGAAGATATCGGCATAAGAAGAGCATCAGGTAAATGAAATATTTTTGAGCCAATAATATGTGCTCTTGCCAATCGGGGTGACAACTGAAAGTGTCACCGATGGAGAGTTTATCGGTATGATAAGTCATCGGTGTGAGAGGAACCCATCGGGTAAGGTTTTAGGAGTCCCGGCGAAGGCAGGGTGATGCCGATAGAAAGCATATCGGTGGGAGAAGAAGCTTCGGAATAACATTTGAAAAGGAGGCCGATGGTATAAGGTTTGGCCGATGCATAGGAAGGTATCGGTGTGAAGGAAACCATCAGGGAGATAGTAGATAGTGAGGTTGACAAGGTAAGAGTGCAATAGTTTCGGTGAGACATTTGAGATCTCTTGCCGATATTGTAGAAAGAAACATTGTGATTGTATTTCCGCTATGTACCTAGCTCTACATCATAGTGGTATCAGACCGAAGGAGTGTTCTTTGGGTAGAAGAAGAAGATAAGATGTCAGAAGGAGAAGGGTCAGAAACATACCCAGCAAAGATGACCAACACTGAGTTGACGACCTTAGTAAGAAAGCAAATGGAAAAGAGCAGAGTAGATCGAGCTCAGAATCAGGCATTGAAAGAAGAGGTAGAGAAGTTGAGGGACATAGTAGATAAAGGGGAAGAAGATTCTGGTAAGCGAGAAGACAGGGATGAAGAGAAGGTCCCTAAGCAGGAAGAGATAGAGGTTCCTGCAGACCAGAGACTGTTACTCAATGCCCTCGAGTCCATGGAAAGAAGGACCATGGATATGAAAATAGGCCTGCTAGTGTTTGCAAGAAAAATGGAACCTGATTCGGTGATGGAGTGGATAGACTCCTTGAATAATTTCTTTGAGACCGAGGAAATACCAAACCACCAAAGAGTGAAGATGGCTCAGTCCAAAATGAAAGGAGCTGCACTGACTTGGTGGAATTTCATCCAAGATGACAGGGTGAAAGAGGGAAAGAAGAGAGTTGCAACATGGAAGAGAATGATGGCTTTAGTGAAGGAGGCCTATGTTCCATTGGATTACAACATCCAATTACATAAGAGGAAACAAAACGTGAAGCAAAAGGAGCTAGATGTCAGCTCATACACAAGAGAGTTCATGAAACTATGTGTCAAAACAAAGGTAAAGGAGGGTGAGGAAGAGAAGGTAGCAAGGTACCTCAATGGATTAAGGTTTAACATCCAAGAAGATTTAAATCTGCATAACCCAGATACAGTCCAAAAGTGCTACTAGTTACCACTCAAAGCAGAAGAGAAATTTAAGAGAAGGCATGAGCAAAACAATAGAGGAAAAGGGAGACAACAAAGGGGAGGAAGAAGTCCTTTTAGAGGCAGAGGAAATGGATTTGGATACCAGGGTGAATCTAATCAAGAGAACAATAGAGGAGACAACAGTCAGAACCAAGGTGGGAGCTACAATCAAAGAGGGAACTTCAGGGGCAGAAGACCACCATTCAGAGGAAGATCTCGGGGCAGAGGACCTATCAGATGTTACAACTGCAATCAAGAAGGCCACATAGCCAGTAGATGTCCAGCAAAGGCAACAAGTTCAATAGGAGAAAAAAGGATCAATTTGATCCAAGAATCTGATTATCAAAGTGTAGCAAGCTCAAGCACTAATCAAATTGTGAATGCTCCCGACAGTTATGGGTATCCTGAGAATGGAGAATCTTTGATGATTAGGAGAGCAATGACCACCATGAAGGTGCCTAGAAAAGAACCTCCACAAAGGAAGTCTCTCTTCATAACTACTTGCAAGGCAGGAGGAAAGGTTTGTAAAGTTCTGATTGACTTTGGGTCTACTGAGAATTTTGTGTCCATTGAGATGGTAGAAAAGCTTAAGCTTAGGAGACTGCCACATCCTTGCCCATATAAAATTTCATGGCTCACCTAAGGTCAGCAAACAGTTGTGGAAGAACAGGCTTGGGTAGAACTTCAAATTGGACCATACAAGGATAGGTTACTGTTTGACATTGCCAAGATGGATGCTTGCCATCTCCTATTTGGAAGACCATGGCAGTATGACTTGAAAGCATACCATGATGGAGTTAGAAACACATATTCAATCACCAAGAATGGTAAGGTGATAGAGCTGCTACCATTAATCGAGAATGAGGTGGAATCAAAAGGAAAAGAAGTTAAGGTGATGATGGTAGAAGGCAAACAATTCATGAAAGGGATAGTAGAAGAAGAAGCAATTGCATATGCTCTAATTCCATGCCTAAAGGTGAACAAGGAACAACAGCAAGAAGTCAAGTGAGAGAAGAGGCAAAGGTTCATAGATCCTGTTGTCCAAGAGCAATTGGATAAGTACCAAGGCATCATCTCTGATGGAATACCAAGGTCCCTACCACCTATGAGGGACATCAACCATTGCATAGATCTGATCCCTGGATCTACACTCCTAAACAAAGCAGCATACAAGCTTACCCCAGAGCATAATACAGAGGTAGCAAGGTAGATTGAGGAATTGTTGGAGACAGGCCTAATTGGCAAAAGTTTAAGTCCATGTGCAGTACCAGCTGTACTAGCACCAAAGAAGGAAGACACTTGGAGACTTTGTACTGATTCAAGAGCTATCAACAAGATAACAATCAGGTATATGTTTCCAATCCCTAGGATAGAAGATTTACTTGATTGTTTGGAGGGTGCTAAATATTTGACAAAAATAGATTTAAAGAGTGGCTATCATCAGATTAGGATTAGGCCAGGAGATGAGTGGAAAACTGCATTTAAGACTAATGAAGGGTTATATGAGTGGAAGGTCATGCCTTTTGGTTTGTCCAACGCCCCTAGTACCTTTATGAGGTTAATGAATGAGGTCCTAAGGGAATTCATAGGTAAATTTGTCATAGTATATCTAGATGACATCCTGATTTTCAGTAATACAAGGAAAGAGCACCTCAACCATATAGACTTGGTCATCAAAAGGTTACATGAAGAACAACTAATGATCAACTTAGCAAAGTGTTTGTTCATGCAGGAAGAGATCATCTACTTGGGATTTGTTATCTCACATAACAAACTAAAAATGGATCAAGAGAAGGTAAGACCCATTTTGTCTTGGCCAACTCCCAAAACCTTGAATGATGTTAGAAGTTTCCATGGGTTAGCAACCTTTTATGGGAAGTTTATAAAAGGGTTTAGTCATGTTTGTGCACCCATGCTTGACACCATAAAAGGAGGACAGAAGTGTAGATTCACTTGGACAAAGGAGGCAGATGATTCATTTGAAACATTGAAGAAGAAGGTGGTAGAGCAGCTAGTTCTTGCACTTCCTGACTTCAGCAAGATTTTCAAGTAGAATGTGATGCCAGTCACATGGCAATTGGAGCAGTACTCAGTCAAAAAGGTAGGCCTATTGCATTTTTCAGTGAGAAAACTAAATGATGCAAAGAAAAGATACTCATCATATGATTTGGAGATGTATGCTCTAGTACAGTCACTCAAAAAGTGGAGGCATTACTTGATGCCAAAAGAATTCATACTTTTCACAGATAATCAGGCCCTTAGTTTCATAACAGTCAAGAGAAGCTGAACCATAGGCACATGAAGTGGGTGGAAACTTTGCAAGCTTTCACCTTCACACTCAAGCACAAGAAAGGGGTTAAGAACAAAGTAGCAGATGCTTTCAGCAGGAGGGTCCTAACCATAAATCAGATCCAATTGGAGAGTGTTGGCATTGACTCTTTGAAGACCATGTACAATGATGATGAAGACTTTGGAGAAATCTATAAGGTATGTATTTCCTTTGGTGACAAATATCATGTTGAGTTCTCTGAATTTCTGATCCAAGATGCATTACTTTTCAAAGGTGGACAGTTATGTATTCCAAGGTGTTCTATGAGACTGAATATCATTTAGGAGAAACATTGTGGGGCCATGGCAGGACATTTTAGTCTAGATAAGACTCTTGATCTTGTAAAGCGGCATTACTATTGGCAAAAGTTACAGTCAGATGTGAGGAAATTTGTGGAGGCATGTGTGATATGTCAGAAAGAAAAAGGGAGATCCACTAATGCAGGTTTGTATCAGCCACTACCCATTCCTTCTAGGCCATGGGAGAGCATAAGCACGGACTTTGTATTAGGTTTGCTTAGGACAAAGAAAGGATATGATAGTGTTTTTGTTGTAGTAGACAAATTTAGTAAAATGGCACATTTCTTGCCATGCAAAACCACTTGTGATGCTTCATATGTTGCAGACTTGTTTTTCAAGGAAGTAGTGAGGATACATGGATTGCCATTGAGCATAGTCTCAGATAGAGATGTAAAGTTTATTGGCCACTTTTGGCGGACTCTTTGGAAGAAGCTTGGAACCAATTTATCCTTCTCATCAGCCTACCATCCTCAAACAGATGGGCAGACTGAAGTAGTTAACCGTTCATTAGGAAATCTGTTAAGATGTTTGACAAGGCAACATGGAGATAAGTGGGATAACATCCTACCACAAGCAGAATTTTCCTATAATGACACCATCAATAGGAGTATAGGGAAGTCACCTTTTCAAGTGGTATATGGTATTCATCCAAGAGGTATTTTGGAGCTGTGAGATATGCCTATAGGAGAGCCTATTAGTGCAGATGGAGAAGCTTTTACTTCAGCTATCAAAGAAGTGCATGATCAAGTAAAGAACCAGCTTCAACATACTACATTGAAATACAAAGTATATGCTGACAAGAAAAAGAGAGATGTACAATTTGATGTTGGAGATTTGGTATGGGTCAATCTGAAGAAGGAGAGGCTCCCAAAAGGTAAATACACCAAGCTCATGCAAAGGAAGATTGGACCATGTCAGCTTTTAAAGAAATGTGGGCAGAATGCTTATGAGATCCAACTTCCTCCTAATCTTGGATTGTCACCCATTTTCAATGTATGTGATTTAACTCCATACAAGCTGAATGCAGATGTAGAACATGAACCATTACAGAATGCAGCAGATGATGATATTCCTAAGCATGATCCACCTAAGTTGAAGAATATATTAGACTCACAAGTGGTCAAGAAGACAAGGAACACAGAGTACATGGAGTACTTGGTGGCTTGGTAGGGGAAACCTGATTTAGAGGCAGTTTGGATGACTGAAGATCAGATCACAAACAATGGTGCAGACATTCAAACTCTGATCTCAACGAGACTTGAGATCTCTTGTCCTGGGGAGTATGGTGCAGGAGCACCCCTTCAACAAGATAAATATGCACAAGAGGGAGAAGAATAAGACTTTAATATGTTTTAGACATTTCATGTTATCATGTAGCATTTGTATGTCATTCTCAAATGCAACATTTTGTGTTGGCATTTCATGTTTGTAAACATCCAATTTGACATTTGAGACATGTTGGGTTATGTGGAGGATTAAACTAAGGTGTCTTATCATTAGGTGTTTTACTGTCTTGTATAAAACATGTGTCGATTGATTAATTAGGGTTTTTTCTGCTAATAATCTTGGTTAGAACAAAATTCTGAAAACAGAGGAGTCGAGGAACAAAAACAAACAGAGGTGGTTTTGAAGAAGGATCATCCTCCTCCTTCTGAAATCAACGAAATGTATGAAATTGGAATGAAGAAAAAGGAATTCTGTCAATTGTGTCTCACAAATTCTGTATTCTATATGAAATCTCTATATATCGAATTGTTCTGTATATCATCTGTATAGAATCATTTTATATTTAACTTAGTTTTTTCTGTTGCCATGATGCACGATTAAATCCATTCCACTGGTGGATTTCTGTGAAATCAATGGAATGGATTGTGTATATTAGTTTTCTATTGGTTTTCCTTTTTGTTCAATGGGCATGGTAGAATAGGAAACGTGGAATCCATTACAGAGGAAGTTATCGGCGGGAAATATAAATATACATTTTATGTATATCTGTCAATTGTATGTCGGGAACAGTTTGTGAATATATCGCATTTGCATGCGAGCAACCTCTTGTGTATATGTTGTGAAGAATGGTATGTATAAAAGTCTTTTTGGGTTAAGCTTATGTTGTTTGTTGAATATACAATTCCTGTATATATCGCAAATGTATGAAGGTACCTTTCCTGTGTATATCGCTATCGCATCTAAGTATCATCCTATGTATATCCTGTGATGGAATGTATGTGTAAGAGTCCATCCGGGTTAAGTTTATGATTGTTAGTCGACTATACAAACAGTGTGTATATCGCTAATGTATTTGAGCCTATTCTATGTGTATCCTGCAACTGCATGTAAAGGTTCGTCGCTTGTGTATATCACCAAAACATATTCTGTGTGAATTCTTGTGTTTGTCGAAAGTATCTGAGGAGATACATTTTCTGTGTATACGTCCTTTGTATGTCATAGACAATTTGTGATTATACTGCAATTGTATATCGCTGTTGTATGTTGTGAAGATACAATGAAAATATACATTTCATATGGTGCAAATGGTGACCGGCCGAGCTGGTAACGAGAATGTATGTTGGAATGTTTTCTGTATGCGGATGCAAGGAATGATTGGTAATAGCGGGGAGGAGAACCGACTCAGTAAATCAAGCAATGTATGTTCGAAGTGGACGAAGATATCAGCGTAAGAAGAGCATCGGGTAAATGAAATATTTTTGAGCCGACAGTATGTGTTCTTGCCAATCGGGGTGACAACTAAAAGTGTCATCGATGGAGAGTTTATTGGTATGATAAGTCATCGGTGTGAGAGGAACCCATCGGGTAAGGTTTCAAGAGTCCCAGCGAAGGCAGGGTGATGCCGATAGAAAGCATATCAGTGGGAGAAGAAGCTTCGGAATAACATTTGAAAAGGAGGCCAATGGTATAAGGTTTGGCCGATGCATAGGAAGGTATCGGTGTGAAGGAAACCATCGGGGAGACAGTAGATAGTGAGGCCGACAAGGTAAGAGTGCAAGAGTTTTGGTGAGACATTTGAGATCTCTTGCTGATATTGTAGAAAGAAACATTATGATTGTATTTCCGTTGTGTACCTAGCTCTGCATTAGTTTATTTCTCGTGCTATCGAAGAGACCCTAAGAATTTTCTTCTCAACATGTAGCGGTGTCTCCGACACAACTTTAATTGGATATCGAAGGGACTCTAAAATGAGTTTCCTCGATGTGGTATTTTCCCATCGACATCGTTCATATTGCTTCTTCAAATGGACGTTAGGATGGCTCTTACTAATATAGTAGAATCTCTCTGATATGATCTTTTTCATTTAGGCTAAGGGTGACAAAATGTGAACTTATTAGGGTAATGGCTTATAGGTCAGATAAATGGAGTGTTTTGGATGAGAAAATTCTAAAATGACTCCTTTAGGTGATTGGATTATGGTGGGAAAAATGGATTTTTTCCTAAAAATTTTAGGTTAATTTTTAGTTCTAACATATTTGAACAAGTCATACCCTTGAAAAGCCACATTCAAAGAATCCTCTGAGAACATAAATTCATGAACATATTTGAGAATCAAAACCCTTACTAGATTACCGTCTTGCACAAGATCCATAATATTTGAGGTGAGTGCAGATAGAATCTAAGATGGATATAGGGTTTGAGGATGAGCCTCCAAGATGTCTCTGCTATGGCCTCCCAAAGAGCACCTTCAACTTCTATACAGTCAATTGCAAATATTGACGCCAAGGAGTCAATATCTATACTACCGAAAAATGGTCATTCCCATTTTTGCATTGAAAAATGCACTCTCCTGTTAACTTGTTGACAAGTGTGTAGGCCTCTTGGTCTCATTAATCCACTTCTATCCAATTTCCTTTTGGCAATCTTGCACATTATTACGCCACTCAAGCTCATATTCTTATAGATAAATCCATTGTATCTCTACATAGAGTTGTAATCCAAAAGTGCATTTGAGGGTTTTAATATCCAACCTACAAATGTTTTGATTGTCAAAAGATATAATCCTTTTGGTGCTAGGCTTGTAGTGGCGGGCACAAGATATCACCAATTCAAGGGGCTAAATTTTGATAGGAAAGGAGGCAACTCGAAGGAGTTTACTTTCTTTTAATTTGACTAGCAAATTACTCCCTACTCCAACTCTTTCATCCATCTTCAAGTTAAGAATATTCATATAACCCAACATTGTATCCTAAACATGATATGAGCTATTTAACAAGCATGTTTTAGGCTCCACAATATATTCATGTAATTCAAAAGTGACTTCTACTTACTCTCTATGGATTGAAATATATATAAAGCTTGAAAGGGATAACCTATTATTTTTTGAGAAATCAAAACTTTGGGAGAATAAATTTGATACGATTGTTACATCCCCAATTTTTGTCTTGGTATACTTTTTACTTTTACTTGGACATAAGTAAATCTATCATGATGTTTAGATTAATGTCAAGGAAAGACATAGATTATATTGAATGTCATATGTGGAATTATGGAAATGAATATTTTATTATTGTTGATTTAATATTGCATTATGAGATTTGGTTTATTATTTGAGTAATGATGCACCGATCATAATTTGTTGGTTACAAGTTTGATATAGGATTATAGGTTTTCAGATGACTCTTGGAGAAAAGAGAGAGAGTATCTTTTGAGGAAGAGAGATATAGACCTTGGGTTACGAGTGATGATTTGCCAAACGAGTATTAATGTTTAACAAAAAACTGAACCAGTGTCATAAGAGGTAAGTTTTGACTTGTCAGTTTACT